>CM076582.1:1281290357-1281526132 GCA_034641835.2 Pinus albicaulis | reverse complement strand
TGCAAATAGTTAACTACTTTATTTGTTCAGTTGCAAGTAAGACACTACTTCCGAATTAATTAAATAATTAATTCACTCATCTTTCACTAGTTCATCTTTAATTACAAATAGCACAACTGATTTTAACTCACTTGACTGAGTTAAACTAGATAACAACTCACATAACTACTCTTCCAACTCTGTTACAACTTGCCACTATCAGTTATAACGAAGTCCTCCATGCATGAGTCACAAACCACCTAAGGCGTTGTGTAATTCCTTCAGCCCACTTGTTAGGTCCCTATATCACTAGTATAGCCCCTTATTATTGTTAGTGTAAACCCCTTATTGTTATTATTGTACCCTTGTAACCCCCATTTTGTTATTATTGTGCTCTTAAATTATTATTGTTAGGTCGGCTAGGATTACATTGTGGCCCACTAGGATTACATTATGGCCCCATGGACTCCTATATATAGAAAGGAGGTTTTATGAATTGTATCATCCAAGAATTGTTCATTTATGTAATGTATTGGAGGTTTCCCCCTCGAAGTGGCTCATTTCTAAGGCGTTTACATCTCTTTTCTTCTATTTTTGGAGCTCGTTACACAACATTTGGTATCAGAGCTTTGGATTCTAGGGTTTCATTAAGCCCAAACAAAAGCTATCGTGGAATTTTCGCTATAAATTTTTCACGAAGCTTCGTAAGCCGAAATGTTTAGGGTGCTGTTTAAATCTTGAGGAAGGTTGTCTAAAAATTTCGCATCTTGGTTCGCAATATTTGAGGGAGATATCATCTCTGTGGAAGTTAGGTATTTTTTCTGTGCTCATAAACAAGCCATCGTGGCATTTGCGCTAGGCACCATTTTGTACGAAGGGTCGAGTCGAATTCATATGGTGCGAAGTCGAAATCCTGAGGAGTCTCACAAAAAATTTCAGATGTTGGTTCGCAATATGTTTGGAGATATGGTCTGTGGAAGGTAGTGCTTTTTTAGGCTCCTGAATTTCATCTCAAAGAGGTGATCGTGGAAAAAGTTCAATAACTCTCTCTCTGTGCATCGGATTGGAGTGTTGTAAGAAGTGGTCACAAGCACACAGAATGTAGTTTCTTTGCTATCAATTTGAGAGACAAAGGAAAAAAAAATGACACGTGGCAAGTCGTACAAGTTCGCTCTACTGAACCAGTCCATAATTAGGTCATTGTGGGAGATTGGACACAACTTTGTCTTGGAGAATCCAAATCAGGTCAAACTTGTGGCATACGAAAGAAGCTGGGAGGGGTCTTCACGATAGGGCTGAATTTCGGGATATCGAAGATTTTCTGCCACGTAGATAATACAATTTCAATATCGAGCTCCTCAAAGCTAGTAAAAGGTGTGTATTTTGTTTTCCGAATTGCATAAGTCTTGTTTGAAGAATCAAGTTGAATTGATTGCAAGGGCCTATTGTAGAATAGATATCAATATTGGAGTTTGAAATGGCCCCTAAAAATAATTCAACACCCATTAAGCCTTTATAAGGCTCTACTATTACTCATGAAGATGAAGAATGGCAACATGACATGTCAAAATTACAAGAGCAAATGCAACAAATTTCGCTCTCGCAAAGAACAACAAAAAATGAAATGGAAGTTTTAAAGAAAGGCGTGGAAACTAAGATGAATGGTTTGGAAGCTAAGATGGATGGCATGGAAGTCGGCATGGAAGCTAAGATGGATGACATGAAGAATGATCTAAAAGCATACATGGAAGGCTTGATGACAAGCTTAAAACCAGAAATGATTCCTAATGGCGGAACCGAGTGTATAGATCCCGAGTGATCTAGTATGCAACAAAAGGTGAAGAATGAAGGGGAAAACCCTCCTATTTATAACAAAATATTGGGTCATTCTAGATCTTGGTGCATGATTAAAATAATGTTAACCAAATCTAGATTCACCTCTATGGAATATTTTATTATTATTTGTTGGAGGGAAAGGGACTTTGACTTGGGTCAAAATCCCTTGATTAGTGAAGAATAAATAAATAAATGATTTATTTATCTTTTTAAGGAAGTGGTTGGGATATGATCAAATAAATAATGATTTATTTGATTAATGGTGGTTGATTTGGTCATCTTTAACAAGGAATATTATTTAAATAATTATTCCTAGAAAATAATAAGATAACTATGGGTTTATCTCATTAATTTCTTTGTTTTTGGGTTAAACATGACTGGGAATAATAATTAAATTATGGTTTAATTAATTATTCCTTTTGGGGTTTCCTAATTAACATAGTGAAAGAAGTTTTACTTGGGGTGAAACTGGTCTTACATGGTGTACTTGGGTCCATCTAATGATGAAGAGTTAGATGACTAAAAAATGGTGTAACAGATTGCCCCCCAGCGTGCGAGTGTCAGGAGCAAATCGTATGACCGAAGTACGTTGTAAGAAAACAATCACTAGACAACAAAAGGGTATGTCAGAGAGAGAAATATGAGGTAGATAGTGTGCTGAAGGACTAGACCCGGAGGAGACGAAGCTTCATGGTGCATAGTCTACGTGAGAGAGGGTACATCTTTGAAAGGCGAGCGGGGAGAGCATACTATGCCGCCGTGACAAAGAGCTCTACAAAGAATAGTGTGTCCGATGAACAAAGGTAGAACCATAGAGTACGGTACGCATAATCCTAGAGCAGGATAAAATACAATTGAGAGTCTCCTTACCCATCTTTGTGCACAGGATATGACGAGCCGGGACTAGTACAATATCATACGAGGGCATGAGATAAATCTGACAATAATTCCCCTTAAATGAGGAATCTGCTCACAAAATCGGCGATACATGCAAATCATAGAGTGCGCTGCAAGTAGCTAGACCAACATCATCAAAAATTTGGAAGCTGACATCAAAAGGGTATGATGAAGAGGTCATCTAGGGCATGTGGGGAGCCTCAGCAGACCACCCCCTCATGAGGGCTGAGACATCTCACACACGCCCGGGAATCATCAAGAGCTGCTGCTGGGTCACTGGACTGTCCAGTATACGAATCTCGATCATGCTGAAAGGAGCTGGAGAAGCAACCAAGTCAAAGGAAAGTGAGAAATCCCCCTGCCTGATCCGAGGCACCGAACAAAAGTGGAAGTTGGAACCAAGGTACACCGCCCTCTAGACCTTGCTTCTGGAATAAATGTGCTAAGGTCGACAGAAGGAGGTCCGCCGTAGGTGAGGCAATGAGAGAACCTCAACTAAGGCACGAGAGAAGAGCAATAGAGCGACGGACAGACTGATACTAATGATGATGGTGGAAATGGGAAGGATGGAGTGGCGAATGGACAACTTCCCTTGTTAGAGCATAAAGGGCATGAATGACATGGCGGCGACTGACACAATAGCGAAGGGGACAGGGGACAGTGGGGCTGAAGGTCATGAGATGCGACACAAGAGAGGAACCAAGCAAAAAGAATGGAGGGCTATAGTAGGGTGTAAAAGGATGCAGGATAGACTCCATGAATGTAATGATGACTCAACTCGGATGCTCTAAGCAAGGGCGACTAGATAATGCTGCCACACAGTAAAGGCCCCAATGGGGGGGTCATAGAAACATGAGTACAAGGTGGGCACTCATGACGAAAATCAACACGAACATGGACAAGTAAGGGGGCGATGTGGTGCCCCAAGTACAAGTGTCGTAAGTGAGGAAATTCGATTTTAAGGAGTGGTGAAGTGACCCTTCGTGGAAAAAATGTGTCCGGGTGAAGTATCAAATCACCAAAACTAAGTAAAACCCATTTGAGAGCTCGGTGAGATCTATCCAGCGGTGCTGACGGTTCGTCGAACGGGGCTACGGTGTGGTCGCAGCAGTCGAAAGAAGAAACGGGGGTTCTCTTTTAATGAGGCAGTTTTCCCTCCAAAATCATTCATTTGCTATTGTTGCTGTGGTGAATGTGGAGAGGAGAGAAGGCCCTAAATCTTGCGGCGAACGTAGCGGACAAACCGATCGTTGGATTCGAGATCTGTCAGTTGGAGGTAAGAGGCCTAACCTAGCTCTTGCATTTTGATGGATTAGATTTGCAGTTTAGGGCCCAACACCCCAGAAACAGCCCCTCCCTCCTCTCTACGGCCGGGTCGCACCTTTTGGGGCAAAAAGTGCGACCCAGGACACAGGTTTGGGGGAAAAAAGTGCGACCTGGTCCAGAAATGGGCAGAAAGCTGCGACCTAGGAGGGGAGGGGGGCTTGGTGCTGTTTGATGGTTGGGAGTTGGGTTTTTGTGTGTGGTTATGGGTTGCCCGATCTGTACCCTGACAAAGAGAATGTGTTTGTGCAGGTATGGCAGAGTTACGGGTCAACTGGAGAGAGAGGGATCTGGGAACACTTCGGGCAGAGATCCAGGCGGATCAGGGCGTCCGTCGTGTATTGGCCAGATTTGGGGTTCTCAAGTTTGTAGAGAACCCGTTGATGAGAGCAGGGGAACCATTACTGGCCCGGATTATCAGTTACTGGGATCCAGATCAGGAGATCTTTGTAGTGCAGGGGCACAGGATCGAACTGACGGTCCAGGATGTGTACTTCCTGACCGGCCTCCCACCATTGGGGATAGTGGGAGACACGCGGCCAGTGTTGCCGCGGGGGCGGCATATCATGGAGTTTGTGGAACGCCATTGTCGACCGGGTTTCCAAGTCAAGGGGACTCGGATATCGATCGGGGATCTAGAGAGGCTAGAAACCCGTGCAGTGGCCGCAGCTGTGCTGCGAATCCTGGGCACCCAGGCGTTCCATCACATCACCAGTGGGCAGATGATGATAGTGGAGAGTGTGTTGAGTGGGACCTACTTTGGGTGGGCCCAAATGATGTTGGTGTCGCTAAAGCGACAGTTGTCGCTATGCAGGCGGCAGGTGAATCATGATTGCTCATATGGGACTTTGTTGTGCGCCTTCTTCTTTGAGAAGATCCCGACCTTGAGGCCTCGTGTGCATCTTCCAGATGGGGGCCCGAGAGAGCCCAGGATGCGTCGTTGGGGACGACTACTCTGCAAAGGAGGAGGAGGGGCGGTCGGGCGAACATTTCGACCGGAGTTCTTTGCCCATTGGGATGAGATGCCGTTGTACATAGACGACTACCCTTATAGTGGGATGAGCTACTATGGGGATCCGGATTTGCCACTTCCGGCTGGTCGAGTTTGGGGGCCCGATGGTAAGTGACAAATTACTATTCTTATATGGGCATGTTTAAAGTTTTGGAATAGTACATAGTGATACTGATTCAGGGACTTTTGGTATGCAGATATAGCACCGGTAAAACCGGCCGGATATATGGGACGACCGGCAGCGTCTGGAGCTACGGGTCCGAGTGGATCGAGAGCAGCGCAAAATGATGGTGCAGCCGCCCTACTGGAGGACATCCGCCGTAGATGTGAGCAGCTGTTGACCGGAGTATCAGAGCGCGGGTGGCGGGATTTAGACGACCAGTACATAGAGCCATGTGTTGGTCTCCCCTCGGAGTGGCGAGGTATCATGCGGCGCATGGCGATGGCCGGTCAAACTATGCGGGATCTACATGCTGCAGGGGCAGAGCCATTGGCCCGGGAGCCTCCAGATAGTGATTAGGGGCATATGGTGCCCCTTCTGATGTATGTAGGGGTAGGTGGTGCCCCCTAGAATGTATGGAGGGGCATATGGTGTCCCCAGTTTTTGTTTGTAACATGCTATGGGCATGCCGTATGTATATGTATGGGGGGGCGTATGGTGCCCCCAGTTTTTGGAACATGCTATGGGCATGTCATGTGTATCAGAGTAGATGGACTCATCAATATATGGTTTGCGACACATATTATGGATATGCATAGTCTTTTGATGGTTGATTTAATGTTATTGTCTTGTATGAATTGAGTGTGATAAATGCCAATCTAGAACATGGTTTACAATACTATCTACGTAGGGATTCTGGTCTCTGGGTACATGGTTGAAAGTTATAGTTTCAAACGCACGTATTAAGACTTTTACTCGTAAATAGCGTCTAAACAGCACAGGGTTACGCACACGATAAACACCATTTAGTTGCATGACAAGAAGCAAGGAATCCAAACGAACGTGCAGATGGCGAATGCGATGCAGCAAAGCATCAGCTAGTAGGCCACGCACTTCATCGTATTCGGCCTGATTGTTGGTGGCAGAACCAATGCATACCCCGTTAGACAGAACGAGGTCATGCAAGGGGGTGAAGATGGCCCACCCTGCCGAGGCAAGATTCCTGGAGTAGCGACTTGCACCATCGGCGTAACCGATAAAGGATGTGGACGGGGGATGCGCAAGGTGGTGTGACAAGACAATACATGAGGGGATGAAAGGAAAGGACGGCAGCGTGAGGGGGCAGAAGTCATCGAGCGGAAATGGCGGGGGGAAGGGGCAGGATGAGCAAAACTCAAACAAGGTGATGTATGAGGGCTATCGGAAACATGGCGAGGACTCGGGCTGCGAAGGTCAACAGAGACACCAGTGGAGTGATCTCGAGTATCAGGGGACACAATGGGGGAGGCGGCAGACGGGCTAGGTTCCAAGTGTCGTGCAGAGGAGGATAGGTAAAGAATGGTGACTGTAGACTCCGTCATCTGGACATCAGGGGGGGGAATGTGGATGGGATCGGTGGAATCCTCAGGCTGGGCTGCAGGATACTGCGCGAGGATGGGAGAGGCGGATTGATTTTGTTCAACCTCATACTCGCGGATCACCTCAAGGGAGGCACGGTAATGCGTCAGGTGAGGACAATGATGGGAGTAGTGGCCATGGACACCGCACAAAGCACAAGGCTTGTTGGTGCGGAGAGTCTTGGGGTTCTTGGAGACGGTCGAAGCAGGAGTGGGAGTTTCAGGGACCGTAGTGTCGGGGAACGCGACTTTTACCATGGGGCGAATGCGGGGTAACTCGGGACAAGCATGAGTGGCATGACCGATGACATCACATAAGGCACAAGGCTTCGAGGGTGGGGGAGGAGCCGAGGTGGTTGTGGTGGTTTGGTCTTTGGTTGCCCCCTTGCGGGCTTTTCCTTTCTTCCCGGGAGCCGACTCAACAGGAGAAGGGTCCTGTGGAGGTGCTGGGGGCACAGTGGCTATGGAGGAAGCGAGGGGGACCGGTTGAACCGGTGTCAAAGCCATGTAAGGTTTGGGGTGACCAGGGGGGGTGGCGGCTGGGGGGTCAAGGTACCAAGCCGGAATACCCAAGGTCAAGTTAGGGAGAGAAAGGGTGGCCATGACGGGGACGGAATATACTCCGGGAGGGGGAGCCAAGAAGGGGATCTGTCCAGCAGGGTAATGACCAGGAGGAACGGCTCCAAGATGGTTAAGGCCGGGGGGGACCGAGCCTGGAGGATAAAGAGGTTCGGGGGTACCAGCGGTAGGGGGAGGGCCAGAAAGAGGAGGTCCGGCTGGCTGAGATGGATGGCTAGGAGCGGGTTGCGGAGGGCGGGGAGGAGGGTGCGGGCTAGCCGAGGCAGGCCGTTTATGGGCAGCCTGAGACGATTGCATCATGCAAACATTCGACAAGCTGGGATCAATAACAGGAGGGGGAGGAAGGTGAGGAAAAGTTCCAAGCAGGGTGAAATATTTATAGACGCCGGGGGAGACACTGGTCAAAGAATCGACGGTTTGTTTGTTGGCTACAGAAGAGATGGTCGTCTCGGAGGCGGATGGAGACGGCGGCTCATGATACGATAGCTGGTCAATGGTGACTATCTTTCCATTATGTGGAAAAGACATCTTGCGGAAGACCGCGGATGGGACAGCAGACATGGCATAGGTGTAGTTTCGCCCCAATAGAATGTTGTAGTCTAGAGGGGCGTCAATGACTTCGACATCAACACAAACCGTCTTACTGGCGAGGGTGATGGGACAAAGATGCAAAACGAGCCAATAGGTCGGGAGGCATGACCATCCCATGCTCGAAGGGTGATCGTGGAAGGGGCCAACTCGTGGGGATCCCGAGTCGCTTCCCAAACCGAAGCTGACATCACACGGTGGACGCCCCCTCATCAATTATACACTGGATACAATGGGCGTTTCCGGATTTTGACTGGGATTTGAAAGCAACGGAAGGAGGAAGAGGAGGGTGGTCCCGATTGAGTGGCGTAAAACAATCATTTGGTCATCGGCAGGATCAACGGCGCTCACGGCGGATAGTAGAGCCTTCCCGGGATTGAGAAGGGCACGACCGAGGAGTTCCACAGGTGGAAATGGCAGCTGAGGGATTGTGCCAAATCATCTACTATACTCAGATCGATTGAGCGGCTCGACCGTGGCGCATTTCGGCGTGAATGGACCCTTTGGAATCTTTGGGTGAACCTCAACTTTGGGTTGAGGGATGTGTAAGAAAGCCACCGGATGTCGAAAGAGGCTCGTAGAACCCGAAGATGGGGGCTCTGAGCAGACCGAGCAGTGGGGCTTCTGTACGGCGAGACCGAGTTTGAAGGTGAAGGTCGACGTTTAAGGGGACTGGGGACGGAGTGCATCATGAGGATCTGCGTAGTCGAGGAACCGTGAAAATGGACGAGGGTGTGGCGGCATGGCTGCTACGTGGGGTGGGTAGCCACGAATCCTCGTTGAGGGAAAGGATCGATGAACACAAACTGGCTGTGGTGGCCACATTAGGAGGAGCGTGAGGGGGAAGTGTGTTGTCGCGCGCAATGTGGCTCGAGACTCCCCACATC
This sequence comes from Pinus albicaulis, assembly GCA_034641835.2. Lineage (NCBI taxonomy): Eukaryota > Viridiplantae > Streptophyta > Pinopsida > Pinales > Pinaceae > Pinus > Pinus albicaulis. The sequence continues at coordinate 1,281,517,474 of CM076582.1, read as the reverse complement.
CGTCGCATCCGGGGGTAAGAGAGGGCACTCGTGAGTGTAGTGACCGTAAACACCGCAACACGAACGATGGCTTGCTTTAGTGCAAAGCGGCTCTCGTCCGGCACAGGGCGGAATGCCCACGAGGCCGGTTGCTAGTGTTAGGATCCCGACGGCACTGGGTCCCCTCGGCTACTGTGGCGTGATGGCTCGGTTGCCTCTCTCGTTCGGGAAGGGGGATTAAACGCACTTCGCCGCGCAGAAATACTTGCTCCCGGAGAGGGGGTTGTAAGGGGCATCGCAGGGTGGTGAGGAGGCAAGGGAGGCGGAAACGCATATGCTTCGGGGAGCGCGCGCACTGCGCACAGTACGGATAAAAGTAAGGGTTGGGTTGGGCAGCGATTGAGGTAAGCGAGGAGGTTGGGCAAAAAGGAGGAGGGCATGCCGTGATCCCGGATACATGTTGCCGGGAGGGGGCAAGAGTGTTAGAGGTGCGGCCCTCTCCCCGAAGGAGGGCCATGGCTCATAGGAGGATGAGCAAGAGGGTGGGAAAGAGATCCAACAATACCGCGTCGGTGGAATGAGATGCCCCCGGGGCGTTAGCGCCATCGGCCGAGGGATGTCGGGAAGAAGCGGTATAAACATAACCCAGATTTGAGCATAGATCGGGTCATACTTTAAAGCTATTTGGAGCGGCTTCTTCAGATTGAGGAAAGTGAGAGGCGACATCTTTGCCGATGGGGAGACGGAGGGTGAGAAGGAACCAAATCCCATGTAAACCCGAGTCTTCAAAGGGAGGGGCTCGACATAAGCTCCGTCTTCGATCGCCATTCCCGAACATGGGCGAAAAGGCGTGTGGAAGAGGATTGCTTAAATGAAGTCAAGAGCTCCGTACTCGTTGTCGAGTACTCGGAGAGGGAGCCGGAAGTACGACAAGAAGGCTTGGGCAAGAGTCTCGAACGTGGTATGGGAGGAAGTGGCCCTGCCGACATACCATTTAGAAGCTTCGCGGGTAAGCGTGCGTTGGAACAACCGAAGACTCGATGGAGTCACTCGGTAATGGAGTTGGAGGAACACCACATGTGGAAAGACCGGACGTGATTGGTTGGGTCTTCGCCATTAAGGCCTCGAACTTAGGGATATCGGAGGGCAACTTGGTAGGCATAGTGGGCCAGGTAGTATTATGGTGAATGGGGTCGTTAATCAACCGATGCCCAGAATCGGTGGGAGGCCGAGGCCTGCAATGTACGGTAGCACAGAGGGGTGGCCGGAGTAGTGGTTGTGACGGTTCCCGCTAGAAGGAGGGCCGGTATTGGGGCCGCTAGCATTGGGCCCCCGATCCGAGACATGGTGAAGGTAAAAAGGGGGAGAACCTAGGGGAGGAGAAGGGGGACCCGAGGAATCGAGGAGGAGCTCGGAGTGCGGACTCGAGGTGGACTAGCTCGACGACGAGTGCAGAGAGCAGGTCGATCAACCGGGAACTAAGGATGAAGGCCAAGAAGTCTCCGGGAAAAGGCGCCTTGGGGGCGCAATGACTGACAGGAAGAAGGAAACCGACTAAGGGCGAGAAAAGGGGCAAAATCAAGAAGGTCAAGGGCGGATAAGGTGCAGTGACGATTGATTTTAGAGTCTTTGCTAGTGCGGTGTAAACCGAGCGCTTCTTCACTTAAGGTCAGTGTGTGAGTATGCGTTAATTTTTAATTTTTAAACCCTTTCCGTTGTTGAGAGCAGAAAAAGTGTGCAACGTAGCCGAAAAATAAACCTACAGAGATAGAATAAAAAAATGCTAAAATAACGTAAAAAATAACATACATATGCATCTATCAAACCCAAGAAAGTGGGTCTCTCAAAACTATGTCTAAAAGAAAGGGAAAAACTATGGAAACACACACAAACGAAGCTCAACGAGATCTAGGGGTCAAAAGGGGACAGGAGATCCGGAGGATAAGCTGCAGAGTAAGGGTGTGACATCACGACCCAAGAGACAGGCAAGGTAGGTCGGGAAAAAAGGGAAATCAGCAAAAAGCCGGGAGGGGCAAGGCGAGGCCTTTAGGGAGGTCCAAACAAAACGACAAGAGGTGATTTGAAAGGAAAAAAAGGCTGATTTCGATGGATCCGGAAGTGAGGTCACAGATCTGGAAAAAGAAAGGGCTGAAGCTGCGAAACCGATGAATAAACAAACTTTGAAAACTCTTCCACAAAAAACGTGAGGGTACTAAAGCCCTAAGGGGGCTGGGGTTCCCACTTAGATGAGTAAAAAACAGATCAGATCTTGGTCAAGGCGGGCCGAGACAGAGGGTCGGAAAACCCCTGGGCGGAGGCACGGCAGGCAAGCAAAAAATTACGTAAAAAAATACGCCGGAAAAAAGGCGAGTCGCGAGTTCTCGACCTCGATTTTGGTTGAGGTCGCAGGTGCTGATGCTGAAAAAGTGCGTCTAGGTCGCAGGTTTTGGGCCAAAGGGTGCGACCCCCGTTCCAGTCGCTGCGGCGCATTTTTCCGAAAACATTGCCGTCTCGGGTGCGATTGAGTCAGTGCAAGCACACAGTAGCATAGAAACACACGAGGTTAGAAATTTTAGGTTTTTAGGGTTTTATGTGAGAAAAATGACATGAAAAAGAGAAAAACTAAGTAGCTAAAAAAGAAGCCCTAGGGCCTGCAAGTACTGGATATGCAGAATATGAAAACGACGATGGTCGTAATTTAAAACCTATGGTGAGTCGCCATTTGTTAGTATGAATTCTTTGTCGAAGCGTACGAAAAAGAACCACTTTAACTACGCATAACTAATAGCCCTAACAACAATAATGGCTGCAAAAACATCTTCGTGATCTGCAATTAGTAGTTAAAGTGTCGCAACAAACAGATCTATAAATGGAAAGATATTAAGCAGATAAAGTAAAGAGTTTGCTCCATGCATCCAACAGACAAGACAAGAAACACGATTTTTGAATGAATTTTTATATTACATGGCACACTGGGAGGAAACAAGAAGGTGTATCCGCGATCTTCTCAATGGGATGGGTTCTTTGTAGTCCTCACGACTTCGGATCTAAGCTTTCTCTCTCTTGTAGATGTAGAAAACCCAATGTAGAAGGTAGAGCTCAATGGGAGCAACAATGGCAGAAAAATGAGACCGAGTGTATAGATCCAGAGTGATCTAGTATGCAACAAAAAGGTGAAGAATGAAGGGGAAAACCCTCCTATTTATAAAAAAAATATTGGGTCATTCTAGATCTTGGTGCATGATTAAAATAATGTTAACCAAATCTAGATCCACCTCTATGGAATATTTTATTATTATTTGTTGGAGGGAAAGGGTGTTTGACTTGGGTCAAATCCCTTGATTAGTGAAAAATAAATAAATAAATGATTTATTTATCTTTTTAAGGAAGTGGTTGGGATATAATCAAATAAATAATGATTTAGTTGATTAATGGTGGTTGATTTGGTCATATTTAACAAGGAATATTATTTAAATAATTATTCCTAGAAAATAATAAGATAATTATGGGTTTATCTCATTAATTTCTTTGTTTTTGGGTTAAACATGACTGGGAATAATAATTAAATTATGGTTTAATTAATTATTCCTTTGGGGTTTCCTAATTAACATAGTGAAAGCAGTTTTACTTGGGGTAAAACTGGTCTTACATGGTGTACTTGGGTCCATCTAATGATGAAGAGTTAGATGACCAAAAAATGGTGTAACAGAAAACATGAAGAATGATCTAAAAGTAGACATAGAAGGTTTGACAAAGTTGATACAAGAAATGTTTCCTAATGGTGAAAAGATAGTAGAGGAAACTCATGATGAGAAAAAAACAAATGTTAATCATGATTTCATAAACTGTAAAGTTTGTGGGAAGAACCACCATATTCCAAAAATGGATATGAGGAAATTTGATGGAAAGGATCCTGTAACATGGATACTGCAGATGGAGAAATATTTTGATCTCCATAATGTGCAAAACACACAAAAGGTACGCATTGAAACTTTACATTTAGAACAAAATTCATTTGTATGGTATCGATGGCTTTGCTCCCATAAATTTTTTTTCACTTGGTCAATTTTTATGAAGGAAATGATAGCACATTATGAGGATACAAAGAGAAACACCTTCTTTAGCCAATTGATAAATCTCAAACAAAAGGGTTTAGTGGGGGAGCACATTGAGGACTTCCAGAAATTGAATATAAGGGTAACTGATATTCCATAGGAACACAGGATTGATCTCTTCATAAACACTTTAAAGGATAAAATCCAACATGAAGTTCTAATTTTGGAACTTGATTCATTGGAGAAGGCATTCAGGTTGGCAAGAAAAATTGAATGTAAAATTATGGCGACAAGGAGGCCTACCACTCACTTCTATAAAGAAGAAAGTGTTTCTACATCTATATTTCCACAACCTACAAGGTTGATACCACAACAATCGGAAGAAAAAATAACAAAAGGGCTTTGCTACCGTTGTGATAGAAAATACACTAAAGGTCATAAGTGTGCTGAGAAGAAATTATTTTACATAGATTGTGAAGAGGAAGAAGAAAATGAACAAGAAGAGGATATACACTAGGAACCAACCCTAGAAGAGGAAGAAATGAATCCGACCATATCGTGTAATGCACTGGTAGGAATTACCCCTCCTCAAACACTCAAGATATAAGGACATATGAAGAAGAAAAAGGTAGTAGTGTTGATTGATTCAGGTAGCACCCATAATTTTATTCATTGTAAGGTAGCCAAGGAATTAAATTGTTTCCTATACCCAGCACCAAAATGTCAAGTGATGGTGGCAAATGGAGGAACTATAAATTACTATGGAAAATGCCATAATATAAAGCTAACCATGGGGGAATATGTATTGACTAGTCCAATGTTTTCCATTTCTATGGGAGGTGCTGATGTTGTACTAGGAGTACAATGGTGAAAAACTTTGGGGATGGTAGATTTTAATTTTTAAGAACTTTTAATGTCATGAAAAAGCTTCTAAAGAAAGAGAAACGAGGTGTAATTTCATAATTATGCTCACTAGAAGTTCCAACATCAAAATCATCTATTTTTGCAGATATCCAACAAGTCTTGGACAATCATTCCAAGATGTTTGAATCTCCCAAAGGACTCCCACCTATTCATGATCATGATCATGCTATTCATTTGATTCCAGGAAGTGTTCCTCCAAATATCAGGACTTATAGATATCCTTACGTCCAAAAGAGTGAAATTTAACACATGATTGCAAAAATTTTAGAGGCGGGTATAATTCAACCTAGTCAAACTTCTTTCTCTTCTCCTGTAGTATTGGTACATAAGAAGGATAGATCATCATGAATGTGTCTGGATTATAGGGAGCCCAATAAGCTCACCATTAAAGATAAATTTCCCATTCCTGTGATTGATGAATTATTGGATGAATTACATGGAGAAATTTATTTTACCAAGTTGGATCTTCATTCAGGATATCATCAAATTAGAGTGAAGACTAAAGATATTCCAAAAACAACATTTCAAACTCATGAGGGTCATTATGAATTTTTTGTCATGCCTTTTGGCCTTACCAATGCACCTTCTACATTTCAAGGGTTGACGAATTCCATTTTCAAATCCTTCCTTAGAAAATTTGTGCTGGTATTTTTTGATGATATACTAATCTATAGCAGGTCTTGGAAGGATCATGTTGAACATGTTGACAGGGTTCTCAAACTATTGCAAGAGAAACAATTATATGCAAAAATATCCAAACGTTTCTTTGGAGTACAAGAGGTGGAATATCTGGATCATATTGTATCTCACAAGGGTGTTAAAGTATACCCTAACAAAATTAAAGCCATTAAGGAATGGAAAGTCCCCACAACTATAAAGTAGTTGCGAGGATTTCTCGGGTTAACAGGGTATTATCGCAAGTTTGTTAAGAATTATGGGAGAATATCAGCACCTCTAACAACATTATTGAAGAAAGATGCATTTTCATGGACTCTTGAAGCAACTAAGGCCTTTGAACATCTTAAAAAGGAAATGTGCCTAGCACCGGTCTTAGCTACGCCAGACTTCACAAAAACCTTTATTGTGGAATGTGATTCCTCAGGAAATGGAATTGGTGCTATTTTAATGTAGGAAGGAAGACCCATTGATTTTTAAAGTCATCCAATAAAAGGAAATAATTTACAGAAACCTATTTATGAGAAGGAAATGTTAGCAATACTGCATGCACTAAAGAAATGGAGAACTTACCTAATGGGAAGACACTTCAAGGTAATAACTAATCATGATAGTCTTAAACACTTTTTGGAACAAAGACTATCTTCAGAAGAGCATCAAAAGTGGGTCACAAAGATGTTGGGTTATGAATTTGAAATAATCTACAAAAAAGTAAAGCTTAATGTTGTTGCAGATGCACTCTCAAGAAAGAATGAAGAGGTGGAAGCATTTCTTTGTGCCATTTCTATTATCCAACTAGATTGGATAACTGAAGCAAGAGATGAATGGATGAAGGACAAAGATGTATGGGCACTCATTCAAAAGTTGCAGCAAGATCCTAGTACATCTAATACATTTACTTGGAAAAATGGTTCCTTATGGTACAAAGATCGCTTATATCTTTGTAAGAATTCCCAACTAAAACAAAAGATTCTTCTGGAATTGCACACTTCTCCTTTAGGAGGACACTCAGGATTTTTAAAAACTTACCACAGGGTGAAGAAAGAATTTTTTTGGGATGGCGTTAAATCTGATATTCAAAAGTTTGTGGTGGAATGTTTGGTTTTCTAGCAGAATAAATTTGAGACAATTAAGACCCCGGGACTTCTACAAGCTTTATCCATTCCAATTCAACGTTGGGAGGAGATTTCAATGGATTTTATCATAGGTTTACCTAAGTATAAGGGAAAGAGTGTCATCATGGTGGTAGTTGATAGACTTACCAAGTATGCACACTTTCGTGCATTATCTCATCCATTGAAAGCAAGTATATTTGCTACTACATTTATGGACAGAATTCAAAAGCTACATGGAAGCCCAAGGGTTATTGTGAGTGACAGAGATCCCATTTTTACTAGAAATTTTTGGATGGAATTATTTTCTTGTTTGGGTATTGAATTATCTCATAGCTCATCTTATCATCTTCAATCTGATGGTCAAAATGAGATAGTAAATAAATTTTTGGAAGGATATCTTCCTTGTGTTGTATATGATAAACAAGCACAATGGGTCAAGTGGTTACCTCTTGCTGAATGGTGGTATAACACTTCCTTCCACATTGCAGCAAAGATGACCCTATTTATGGCACTTTATGGATATCATCCACCATATATCACATCATCTCTAAGGGAAAATTTGAAGGTTCAAGTAGTGGAAGATCACATCGAGCATCAGCAAGAAGTTCTCCAACTCTTAAAGGATAACCTAAATTTGGCACAAAATCGGAATGACAACGACAGGTCAACATCACAGTGAGAGAATTTTTGATGTAGGAGATTGGGTATTTTTACGACTACAACCATACAAATAAATGTCCCTCAAGCAAGCTAAGAAGGATAATAAATTATCACCAAAGTACTATGGTCCTTACAAGGTGTTGCAAAATATTGGTACTATGGCATACAAATTGGAGCTTCCTGCTTCTTCGCGAGTACATCCGGTTTTCCATGTTTCATATAAAAGAGTTATGAGGTGAGCTCATTCTAGTTGAGGCAGATATTTAGAACATTAATGAAGAGGAAAAGAGTCATATTGGAGCTGAAGCGGTCACGGGAAACAAGAAATGCACAGCTATGAAATCGGTCAATTTCAGAGTATCTCAATGAGTGGAAGAACTTACCCATTGAAGATTCTACACAGGAGGATGAGAAGTTTATACAGAAGCACCCAGAGCTACTCAAGCATTGAAGACAACACTTTTTTGAAGGAGAGGGCCATGTTAGGTCCATATATTACCAGTATAGCCCCTTATTGTTATTATTGTACCCTTGTAACCCTCATTTTGTTATTATTGTGCCCTTAAATTATTATTGTTAGGTCCGCTAGGATTAAATTATGGCCACATGAACTCCTATATATAGAAAGGAGGTTTTTTAAATTGTATCATCCAAGAATTTTTCATTTATGTAATGTATTGGAGGTTGCCCCCTCGAAGTGGCTCATTTCAAAGGCATTGATATCTCTTTTCTTCTATTTTTGGAGCTGGTTACACAACATACTAATGTATTACCGGATCCTCCTAATCTCACAATATTGATCTTCTTGCAAAATACAGAATCCTTCCACTGTTAAACTTGCAGAAATTTAAAAAAAAAAATCAAACACATGTGAATAAATTCAATCTCGCATAACATAGTTGTTTAATGGGAGAGCTTAAAGCTAAAAAACCCAACTATAATATATTATGTATATCAATGAAATCATGTAATAATATCATACAAATCTTAGTATGTCAAGCTCTTAGTACAATGTAGATTCATTACACACTGTCATGCAGAAATTTGCATATATATATGCACCAATATTTTGCCTCCTGACAACCTACCTCCACTGTGGAATCCCTGCTGAGGAAGACCCCTGAATGAAATTGAATATCCCTTGCCTTGAATACATAAACCTCATTGGAAACTCCAATGTGTGTCAGATGAATCGAATGCGTCACTATAGTCACAACGGATAGTCCATCTCACCCTTCGACCTATCTCTTCACTGGGTCTCCACTAGAATTTACATGCATTGTAGTTAACTGTTGTTTCTGTTTAGTTGTTAGTAAGTTATTAGTTGTCAATTAATTAACTAATTAATTTATTTAACTCTCACTAGTGTATCTTTCTGTTAGACTAGATACAACTAGCTCAATTGAGTTTAACTCCATTAACTAAGTTAAACTGAATAACAAATCCATAAACTACTCTTCCAACTCTATCATAACTTTGTCACTTCAGCTCTAACTGAGTCCTCATGCATGAGCCACCAAAAAATCCTAGGAATTGTGTAATTCGATCAGCCCACTGATTTTCCAAATCTGTTTACTGAAATAAAGTGCTCAAAGAGAATAAGTTGATGTATATTGTCAGATTGTTATTAAGAGCTAACAATAATCAACATGCATCTATTTTTCGATCAACGATATATAAATAAACTTCGCCTAATATTCTAAAAATAGAATTTCATCTATTTTTCACATTTGACCAACCATCTACAAATATAATCCTGTAACTTATAGAAGATGCTCAACATGTCTGAAAATAGACATACACCTAGAAATAGCATGCAAGCCCCACTTACTGAAGGTGTGCAATTTTCACTAAGCTCATCATGTTATAGAATCTCAACATGTTGATGTTTTATCAAGTTTTAATGGTTTATAGTGTATTATTATTAATGTATTCATATTAATTTTTTGTATTGATGTCTTAATGGTTTATAATGTGGTTCTTATATTGATTGTGGTTTATGTTTATTATCATTTTTTTATATTATTGCATTATTTACATTTATAACATTGATGCTAGGCTTTAGGGCTTAAGGGGTTTAACATTTTTAATATGACATATAGTCTCTCGTTTTAAAAACCATCCATTGTGAGCCTTGTCGAACTTTTCATTATAACTAACATTGTCTTCATATGAAAACAATAATAAACCATGGTCAACCATGGTCAACCATGGTCTAACGTCACATTGTAACAAATATTGTCTCAATATAAAAGTCAACGATGATTAAGCATGGTCTATGATGTTTATTTTTCAATTTATAATATTTATATTGGGGTTTAAACAGCTTGGGTTGATAATATGAATCCATTGCGATTAATTGTATTCCCTTTAGTTTATAATTTGTTGAGTCTACTATATTTATGTGTAGGGATTATTAATACCTTGAATTTATAATATCAATCCCTATGTTTATTGATCCAAGGGTTCATATCACTAAGGCTTATAATATTAATCCTTGGATGCAATATAAATTACTAGGGTTTGTAATGATGGTCAATCCTTATGTTTATAAATCGCTTAGGTTTAGAATGATGGGTGGAATATCAATTTCTTGTGTTTATCTATCTAAGGTTTCAGTTTGCGAAAATGTCAAGTTGGGTTAAACTTTTTGGCCTTTTTGAGGAAAAAATATCATTTTTAGAAGTTATTCAACTTTCTGAAAGCCAAAACATTTTTTCTATTTAGAATTTCATTTTACAGTAAAAATAAAACTTGTCAAAAATTTTATTATATTTATATTAATTTTTTTTTGGAATTTGTTTATTAACATTTGATATGTAAACTTAATAATTCTTTAAGTGTGTGTTCTTTAACAATAAAGGGATTCATAAAAAATCATGTTGACCAGTGGTGATGTATTATTTGATACCTTTGTGTTTTTGAGAAAAAAATGTGTTGCAACAACCTAGGCACATTCTACTTCGGTATCGTTATATTTACGAAACCAAATCATGCTTATCATAATTACAAGATTTTTTTGAACTGAACCAATATGAAAAAGATACAGATTTTTCATATGCTTCGTTCAACCTCAAGTTCCTCAACATATTAGTTATAAACTAAAAATATAAAAACTACCCATTATAGATGACATATCAATGTAATGTCCAATAATTTTTTCAAATTTTTTTAAAACGTATTTTGGGAGATGCATAATTTTGATTTCAATAAATCATGATGCCCTCCAAAATATTTTTTCACCTATTTTATTAGAAAATTAATTAAAATTATTAAATATCAATGGAATTACATTAAAATTATATCTGATGAAAGTAGATTGAATTCTTCAAATGATAGTCTTGGTTTCAAAAGTTAATTCATAAAATTTGATGGAGTTTAACCATTCGAAAGTTGAAGAAATTTTTTCAGAGACGAGTCGCAGTGTAGTTGCAAACGTTTTAGTTTGGTCGAATTTTTTTTTTAGTTCAACTGATCTTTTATCGGTTCACTCTTATGTTAATTTTAACGACAAAAGAATTTCAATAAAACTCCTAAAAATTTCGGCCGAACTTCAAATTCCAAATCGTGTTGTCCAGATAAAATTTGATAAAGCCGCTCCAAAAAAACAAACTTCAAAACTCTATAAATAACTGAAAACGGAAACATTATTTTCACACCTTTCCTCATTTGTACTGAATTTGCAAAGGAAATTTTTTGGGCTCAATTTTCAAAGGAATATTTTTAGCTTGAAATTGCAAAGGAAATTTGTTGGGCTTAATTTTCAAAGGACACTTTTTGGGATGAATTTTCAAAGGAAATTGTTTGGGCTGAATTTTCAAAGGACATCTTTTTGGTGTATTTTTTAAAGTGACCTTTTTACAGAGTGAGCGTTTTGGTGGAAGTAAATCTTTTATAATGGTTTTTCAATGTGATTTTTTCTCTACAAATTTTAAGTGAGATTTTTTCCACCAGTTGGAAGGAAATATTTTGCGCTTCATTTTTAAAAAACATTTTTTGGCAGAAATTTTAAAGCAAGTTTTCTTTAAGGTAAGTGTTTTGGGTTGAAACATGTCTTTTGTGAAATTTTTTTAAAGTGAGTATTTTTTAAATTAAGTCTTTTGTGATGATTTTTTGAAGTGAGTTTTTCTCTAAATTTTGATAGTGAGTTTTTTTGCAGGATTTTGAAGGAATGTTTTTGAGCTTCATATTAAATTATCATGGGAAATAAAAGAAATTTCAAGAGAAAATACGATCAAGTGAGAAACCTTGAAGCTCGTAGAGAATATCACAAAAAAAGGAGAGAAGATTGCTCAAATATTGAAATGGAAAATCATCCTCAACAAGAAGTTGAAGCAGTTAAGTAAATGTAAATATTATAAATGATATTTAAAATTTAACTATATTGTAAAACTTAATTTTTATTTGGTGAACTAGTCTGAAAAATATTTTGCAATGTAAACAGAGAGAGAGATATTCCTCATAACATTGATGATGAGATAGAAAATGTTGAAAGTGAAAGTGAAAAATATATTGAACCAATGATTGAAGATGTTGAAAATGTTGAAAGAAATTAAAGTGAAGAAATTGAATCACTAGGTATGTGTATATATATATATCATCTGTATTATTGAAATTATACATATTTTTTAATTTTTCAATTTCATTCAAATGCTATTTTTTAATTTAATTATTTATTGAGTATTTAAACTCATTTTGTACATTTAATTCTCATATGTAAATGTTAAATCAAGATTAATGATGAGATGTTAGAAAATGTTGACACTGAGACATATGGAGACAAAAAAGATGACCATGTTATGCGATATCGTGTTAAGCGCATTATTGAGTCAAGAGGCTCATTCTACAATCCGGTATGAGGGACATGTGTAAGTATGTCACCTCCTCAAAATAATAATTAAAATAACTTTGGCTCATGTCGGTAAAAAAAAAGCAGAAATTAAATAAACATATTAATAAATAATTGAAAAACAATTAACAAAACAGTTAACTCAGTTGTTGATATTTCACTTTCACTCTCTAAGTAATAAATACAATATTTTGATTTATAGCTTAAATAATATAATTTTACATAGATAAAACATCCAATGTGAGTTATGAATAAAATATTTTAACATCAATTGATATAAATGGCTCAATACACATGTTATGTAAGCTTTATAATATTCAAAAATGCACATTGAACATTAAAACACTACACATTGTTTTTTTAACTCTAAAATAAGTTTATAACAAATTAAATTTGATCCCTTTCAGATCATGTTAGATCCATGTTTTAGATGGATCTATGCTGGTTGATATGTTCTTCAAAGATGAAAATGTGGCAGTTCAAGCCCAAAACTTTGGAATTATCTTAGCATCAATGAAATTAAGAGAATTTACGACACTATTGGGTATTCAAAAATCAACAAAAGATATAATAATGAAGGAAAATGTAGTAAAAAATAAAATAGTGCTCTAAAGTCAATTGGAAGATCTAGAAAGAAAAGTGATTTATATGCATGTAGAGCAATACAAATGGAAGTGGTTTCATCAATTACTAAAGAGAACATTTTGGTAAAATCTATGGCACAAGCATTAGGGACCTAACAAAAAACATTGCACAGACATCCAAAATTTTGATTTCAAATAGATGTAGATGATGAGCTCACTTGTTGCACAGTTATTTATAGGAAACCATACGTAGATAGACATAGAGAAGATGTTAAAAAAATAATATATGAATATTGGATGAAAAATTCATGTGTTTCACCAAAAGCAAGGGATATGAAATGGCGAATAATAGCTCAAAATTGGTATGAAGAACATGCAAAACATATCTTGGACACTACTCAGATATAGTTTATCCATAATTTCATAGAAGAGAACCATGGAATTGATGTCTCAATAAGTACTTTTGTGAAACAAAATCCATGTTATATTAAACCTATCACTCTACGGGAAAATTTGTTTTCGTTACCATGTAAAATTTCAATTATATTACAACACATCCATTAATTTTGGTAAAAAAAGGAGGAAAATTTTACCTCCTCGTTCCACTATCCATGATTTCATATCCCAAATTCTTTGTGCAAGAGAAAGTTGTGAATTATTTTACAAAAAGAAGTGTGTTGCTGGTGAAAAACAAGATCATTGTGGAAATTTGACTTTATTTAACAACAAATATACTATTGATATAAATTATCAATCATTTTCCAAAATAAAAGTGGAATGGAAGAGATATGAATATATTCATACATCAATTGGTTCAGATATTACTACAAGTACTAAAAGGATTGATTTATAACAAGAAGAAATTTTTGTGATAGAAATTTTGAAAAAGTTTGAGGAAGGAATTTATAAATACACTAAGCATTCCCATAGAGCTCAATAGTAGGACCTCAAATCGAAAAATTCCAGTAAATATTTTCCACCGCGAACAATTTTTTCAATAGTTGAATTTGTAGAGAATTACACATATGTTGCACAAAATGAAATACAAAGTGAATATTATAATTTTTACCAAGTCCGTATGTTTATCCATATTCTATATAGACACACTAAACAAGACGTTTATCATAGAGAAAGCACCAATGAAAATCGACATTTTATTAGAGAATATAACTTTTATATCAGCGATGATCGTAAAAATGATACCCATTTTGTAAAACATTGTTTTGATAAGATTTATGACCCATTTAAAGGTTGTGGAATAAAATTTAGTGAACATTGGATGTGGTCAGGTAGACACATAGGTCAATTCAAATATTCATGATCATTCTTTTCATTGTGTAGTCTTCATATGAAAACCCACATTAAGAATTGTTGGAATTTCATCGAGACTAGTCATGGAAGAGGAGAACATGATGGTGTAGGGTCATGTATAAAATGATCACTTCGAATATATGAAATGGACCACCATGAAAACTGACTTCCTTCAACTAAACAATTTGTACAATGGTGCATCGCTGCACTAAGCCCTAAGACTAACTAGTCAAGGGAAGTACGAAGGTACATGTACATATATACAAATAAACTTGGATATATATATATATAAATATATATATATATATATATATATATAGAGAGAGAGAGAGAGAGAGATAAATTTAATATATGATCTAATTTTTATTAATTTTCTAATTTTGAAAATTATTTATCACAATGATTATCTTTGATCATATATAGGTTGTATTTTAAATAACATATTTATATTCTTGTTTGAATTTTCCATATAGGATTTTTTTGGCATATTGGGTTCCAAGATGTAGGTATATCAATTAGAAATAACACTGAAAAAATAAAATGGACTTGAAAATTTCATTCAATTAAAACAACGGAGTACCAAAATGTGTTTGCATTTGATGAAAGAAAATACTATTACTTTTGTCATGTTTGCGTAGATGACATAGGATCCAATGATGTTTGTGAAAAATATATGTATGTAAAATGTTGGAAACATACAAAAATAAATACAAAGGGGAAAATTTATATTTCAAAATTTGAAGAGATTCAATGAGAGGAGACTATAATATCATATGAAGGTGATCGAGTTTATGATCTTGTTAGAGAAAGTAACATTTCAATTTCTTTCAAATGATATAGATCTACGAATAGATAATAAAATAAAATACACCTGTTAATTTTAAATCTAATTTTTCATGTTAATTATGATCTAAATTTATGTACTTTTTTTATTGTGCACCAGATGTTTTCAATGGAGTTTCACCTACCAACAACGCATAAAATGTCAAGTATTATTTGATGCATTTCACTGAATGAAAGATGAAATTATTGGAATACTATGATGATAACATGTTCATATATGACGGAGGGTCTATTATACTAAAAGGTTATTTTTTCAAACAAACTCATCAAAGTCAACATATTGTTTACTTTCAATACTATGAAGCTGATGTCATAATTTTTCAATATAGTCACTTCATGTGCATAGCACGTTTAAAGTTGATAAAATTTCAATCAAACAAAAAATTGAATGTTAAGAAATGAAAAATGTCAAAAGCTGACCATGAACGGATCATTTAGGATGGAATTCCATTAGAATTTTTTTTATTGAACTACCAAACAACCTCTTCTCCTTGTATTCATCTTTAAGAACTTACTGAACTCAAGTTCAAATTGTTAGTTTTTTTTTTTAATTCTTAAGTGGTACATTCTTAACAATTTATTAAGATACTTGAGTTTATACGTATATTTCTTGTTATGTAGAAGTTTATTGAGGATTTTATTATATTAATATTGTTCCTGCACATTCACACAACAAGTAATTTATACATATACACATACGTATATTCTCTGGTCTTAAATGATTCCATACATTCTCTCTTATAAGCTAGTTAATTTTGTCATTATTTCAAAATGTATGTATCTAGAATATTTGATATGATGCATATTTTAAGTTACAATTTTTTTAGACATCTAAACAAATTATAATATACATTCAAATCCAAAATGTGTACCATTTTTTGTAATCTCCAATTTTATTACATTAAAATTTTACTATCCACTGATATCCATAGTAGCCTTCCTATGTACATTAATGAAAAATGTCGTATACCATATTTTTAATGCAATTTTAAAATTTTATGATTTTTTTAGACACATATATATACAAATACAATTTTATGATTGTTTTTAGTTGTATTTATATGTACTATATATTAACATTATAAAAATTATTTCAAATGCAAAATTTATGAATTAAATGCAATTTTTCTTTCAATGCCACATATTCATGAGCTAAAATATATGTATTTAACCTTTAAAATCATTAAAACACACTCACACCATGAAAATTGTACATGTTCATGTTTTATAACTTATATGTTTATGCACATGTTCATTTACAAATTTATATTAAAAGTCAACTATCACCTTCAATAGAAATCTACACATAATTATATAAAAAATTCACACATTGTTCAAATGCATAGCATGTACCACATGTATTTTGTAATTTGAAATTTAAATCCAAATTCATTTTAAATAACAAGTAAAATAACAACAATTTTTAAAAACAAAACATAATCTAAGATCATCTACGTTAACATTATAACAACATATGACCACATGAAAAATGTAACAACTAGATGAAAATGTACTTCAATCGTTGTTACATATTCATGAGCTTAAATATGTAAAAGCATCTATGCTTGTTTTAGATAACACATGATCATGAAAAATGTAGCTAAATATCACCTTTAATACATACATCCTAATTATATAGCATTCACAAATGTTCAAATGCATAACATGTACCACATGTGCTTTGTAATTTGAAATTTAAATATAGATTAATTTTAAATAGAAAGTGACAAAAAAAATTGAGTTTTAAAAACAAAACATAATATAATATCATCTAACTTAACATTATATAACAACATCTGATCATGTATGCAAAACGTAACAACTAAATGAAAATGTACTTCAATCATTGTTACATATTCATGAACTTAAATATGTAAAACCATGTGCGATTATTTTAAATGACACATGATCATAAAAAATGTACCTAAATATCAATTTTAGTAGAAATCCTAATTATATAACATTCATACATGTTATTTTGTGAAACTAGCTCCAAAAATAGAAGAAAACAGAGATCAACGCCCTAGAAATCATCCACTTTGAGGGGGCAACCTCCAATACATTACATAAATGAAATATTCTTGGATGATCAAATTACCAAACATCCCTTTTGTATATAGGAGCCCATGGGGCCACAATGTAATCCTAGTTGACCTAACAATAATAATTTAAGGGCACAATCATAACAATATGGGGGTTACTTGGGTACAACAATAACAATAAGGGGGTTACACTAACAACAATAAGGGACTATACTAGTAATATAGGGACCTAACATGATCCTCTCCTTCTAAAAAGTGTTTTCCTCAATGCTTTAGTAGCTCTGGGTGCTTTTGTATAAAATTCTCATCCTCCCATGTAGAATCTTCAATGGGTAAGTTCTTCCATTTGATGAGATACTCCGAAATTGATCGATTCCGTAGTTGTCGAGTTCTTGTTTCCCTGAATGCTTCAGGTTCCAATATGGTTTTTCCTTCCTCATCAAGTTTTTGAAATATTGTTTGAACTGGAAGTTTGTCCCCGATAACCTTTTTTAAACATGAAACATGGAAAAATTGATGCACTCATGAAGAAGTAGGAAGCTCCAATTTGTATGCCATAGTACCAATATTTTGAAAAACCTTGTAAGGACCATAGTAATTTAACGATAATTTATTAGCCTTCTTATCTTACTCGAGGGAGATTTGTTTGTATGGTTGTAGCCATAAAAATACCCAGTCTCCCACATCAAAACATCTCTCACTGCGATGTTGATATGCCTGTTGTTTCATTCGATTTTGTGCCAAATTTAGGTTATCCTTTAAGAGTTGGAGAACTTCTTGTTGATGCTCGATGTGATCCTCCACTACTTGAACCCTAACATTTTCCCTTAAAGAAGATGTGATGGATGGTGGATGATATCCATAAAGTGACACAAATGGGGTCATTTTTGCTATAGTATGGAAGGAACTGTTATACCACCATTCAATGAGAGGTAACCACTTGATCCATTATGCTTGCTTATAAGATATAAAACAACAAATATATCCCTCCAAAAATTTATTCACTATCTCTGTTTGACCATCGGATTGAGGATGATAAGATGAGCTATGAGCTAGTGGAGTACCCAAACAAGAAAATAATTCCGTCCAAAAATTTCTTGTAAAAATGGGATATTTGTCACTTACAAAAATCTTTGGGTTTCCATGTAGCTTTTGAATTCTTTCCATAAATGCAGTAGCAACTATACTCGCTTTAAATGGATAAGATAATGCAGAAAAGTGTGCATACTTGGTAAGCCTATCAACTACCACTGATGACACTTCTTCCTTCAAACTTATGTAAACTTGTGATAAAATCCATTGAAATACCCTCCTAACGTTGACTAGGAATGGATAAAGGTTGTAGAAGACTTGGGGTCTTAATTGTCTCAACTTTATTTTGCTAGAAAACCAAACATTTCGCCACAAAATTTTGAATATCAGATTTAATTCCATCCCCAAAAAATCTTTCTTCAACCTGTGGTAAGTTTTTAAAAATCCCGAGTATCCTCCTAAAGGAGAAGTGTGCAATTCCAAAATAATATTTTGGATTTAGTTCGGAATTCTTGCAAATATATAAGCGATCTTTCTACCATAAGGAATCATTTTCCAACTAAATGTATAATATGTACTAGGATCTTGCTACAAATTTTGAATGATATTCCACACTTATTCTTCCTTC
Source organism: Pinus albicaulis (assembly GCA_034641835.2). Classification (NCBI taxonomy): domain Eukaryota; kingdom Viridiplantae; phylum Streptophyta; class Pinopsida; order Pinales; family Pinaceae; genus Pinus; species Pinus albicaulis. The sequence continues at coordinate 1,281,498,777 of CM076582.1, read as the reverse complement.
TTCCATTTATCCCTTGCTTCAGTTATCCAATCTAGTTGGATAATTGAAATGGCACAAAGTAATGCTTCCACCTCTTCATCCTTTCTTGATAGTGCATCTGTAACACCATTTAGCTTCCATTCTTTGTAGACAATTTCAAAGTTATAACCCAACATCGTTTTCATCCATTTTTGTTGCTGTTTTGAAGATAGTCTTTGTTCCAAAAAGTGTTTAAGACTATCTTGATCAGTTTTTATATTGAAGTGTCTTCCCATGAGGTAAGGTCTCCATTTCTTTATTGCATGTAGTATTTCCAAAATTTCCTTCTAATAAATAGACTTTTATAAATCATTTCCTTTCATTGAACAACTTTCGAAATCAATGTGTCTTCCTTCTTGCATTAAAAAATCACCAATTCCATTTCTCGGGGCATCATATTCCACAATAAAGGTTTTTGTGAAGTCTGGCGTAACTAAGACTGGTGCTAGGCACATTACCTCTTTGAGATGTTCAAAGGCCTTAGTTTCTTTTGGAGTCCATCAAAATGCATCTTTCTTCAATAATGTTGTGAGAGGTGCTACTATTCTCCCATAATTCTTAAAAAACTTGTGATAATACCTTGTTAACCCAAGAAATCTGCGCAACTTCTTTATGGTTGTGGGAACTTTCCATTCCTTAATGGCTTTAATTTTTTTAGGGTCTACCTTAACACACTCGTGAGATACAATATGACCCAGATATTCCACATCTTGTACTCCAAAGAAACATTTTTATGTTTTTTCATATAATAACTTCTCCTCCATTAGTTTGATCACCTTGTCAACATGTTGAACATGATCCTTCCAAGACCTGATGTAGATTAGTATATCATCAAAAAATACTAGCACAAATTTTCTAAGGAAGGATTTGAAAATGGAATTATTCAACCCTTGAAAAGTAGAAGGTGCATTGGTAAGGCGAAAAGGCATGACCGAAAATTCATAATGACCCTCATGAGTTTGAAATGTTGTTTTCGGAATATCTTTAGTCTTCATTCTAATTTGATGATATGTAATATCCCTGTTTAGGGTAGCCTCCCTATTGAGGGTCCAGTGTGCCCTACCACATTGCGGAGGTCTGTGTAATTGGGGGACTGCGAGGGTCCCCATCTTGAGATGCTCTGGTGGTCCTTAAGACCCCACCCTTAACACCCTGGGATGCTACCCTCACTAACAGTTTGAGCTTTTGGTGTAGTGGTTGGGCGTTTGTAGTATCGAATCCGAGCTCTCGAGGTCAAGACTCGCAGAGCGTGGTGGGTTGTAATATCCCTGTTTAGGGAAGCCTTCCTATTGAGGGTTCGCTGGGCCCTACCATGTTTTTTAGGTTTGCGTAATTGGGGGACTGCGTGAGGGTCCCCGTCCCAAGATGCTCCGGTGGACCTTAAGACCCTACCCTTAACACCCTAGGATGTCGCCCTCACTAACAGTTTGAGCTTTTGGTGTATTGGTTGGGCCTTTGACTGTAATATCCCATTTTAGGGATATCTCCAAAACACAAGCAAACTCCAACCAGAGATAGACTGGGAGGGAATTTACCGGATATGTCGCCTCTGAAGAGGATGAGATCCAGAGGCTTCCTGGCCCTTTCCAGACTCTATCTAAGAGTGAAAGATAAACACACCAAGTGTTATAGAACTATAATGCTAAAAAATATAAATAAATAACAGTGCACCAGACCTATAATAATAGAGAAATAAATTATGCCAACGATGGAAACTACGGCAACTACAGCAAATCATCCAGAAAACATAGAGAAGAAATGTTGAGCCATTTTATTAATCTAAGAAATTTAATGGAGTAAAATAGACTAATATTGTGCAAATAAAGTGAGAAAACACTCTCAGAGAATACCAGAAATGGCTGCTCTAGGAATTGTGTCCTAGCTGCTGGAAACTATCGTGTAGCTGCTACTGATGGAGCGGACTGAAGACTAGGGGTTGATCCCCTGCCGAAATGAGATTAAAATTGGCAAACCTCCTCTGCTCAACAACCCGGACAGGATCCACAAACCATTCCAAGAATGGCTAACCCTATAAATCACCAGAAACTGCCTCCTCAGTGAATTACGTTGGCCTCCAAGGCACTGTGTAGTGGCTAAATAGAAACAGCTGAAATAGTACCACAAACTCTGCCAAAACCCTCCAATGGGAAAAGGCTAATCCTGTTCTCAAAATCTCGGCTAAATCACCCGCAGAAACCCCAATCCGGAGCTCCTCCATAGTGGACTGCATCCTCCTTCCCAGTGACTGCGCAGTCTCAATAAGTTCCAGCTCTGCAACAAACCCAAACAATGAAACGACAAACAAAATGCTGAAAAACTAACCTTTCCTGAGTAGGCACTCGAAGTCCCCTACGGATAAGGGCAATATCTCTGACCAGAGACACTCAATGCACTAAATAGTGCTGCAGACAAGCTAAACAACCAGCGTGCTCAAGAAGACATAAGTCTCACTCCAAAATCATCAACTCAATAATGATCCAAATGAGGAGGCTCGTACATATTTTATAACATTGGTTTCCATCCAAAACCCAACGTAGCCTCTCTCTCCTCCACATACTCATCCTTATCTGCACAGAAGCTTATAGAGTGTACGTAATCCCCCCTCCCCTACATGGTGTTTGGCGGCCTTGACTCCCCTTAAGTCACAACGTTGTGCTACTAGGTGCATGTCTTATTCTTGTTAAGTGAGTTAGACCCTCTTTACTCACTTTTTATTTATTTACAAACCATAGATAGAAAAACTATACAAAATTGAATATTCCAATTAGCTATCGCTAATTAGGAATATTACATGATATCCTGAAAGAACATCCAAATTTCTAAAATAAATTGCTCCATGTAATTCATCCAATAATTCATCAATCACAAGAATGGTAAATTTATCTCTAATAATGAGCTTATTGAACTTCGTATAGTCCAGACACATGCGCCATGATCCATATTTCTTGTACACCAATTCTACTAAAGTAGAGAAATAACTTTGACTAGGTTGAATTATACCAGCCTCTAACATTTCTACAATCATACATTCAATTTGGCTCTTTCGGACATAAGGATATCTGTAAGGCTTGATGTTTGGAGTAACATTTCCTAGAATAAAATGAATAGCATGATCATGATCACAAATATGTGGGAGTCCTTTGCAAGTATCAAACACCTTTGAATTATTGTCCAAGAATTTTTGGAGATCCGGAGAAATAGATGATTTTGATGTTGGAACTTATGGTGAGCATAATTGTGAAATTACGCCTCGTTGTTGTTTCTTTAGAAGATTTTTCATTAAATTAGAGCTTATAATATTTCTTTACTTCCCTGTGATACCCCGTAATTTGATTTCCTTTCCTTCCAAAAAAAAAATTCAAGAAATGTTCTTGAAAATTAAAAGCAACTGTCCCCAAAGATTGTAACCATTGTACTCCTAGTACAACATCAGCACCTCCCATTGGGATGGAAAGAATCGGGCTATTAAATACATATTCCCCCATGGCTAGCTTGATATTATGGTATTTTCCAGATTAATTTATAGTTCCTCCATTTGCAACCATCACTTGACATTCTAGTGCTGGGTATATGAAACAATTCAATTCCTTGGCTACCTTACAATGAATAAAATTATGGGTACTACCCAAATAAATCAACAATATTACCTTTTTATTCTTGATATGTCCTTCTATCTTGAGATTTTGAGGAACGGTAATTCCTAAAAATGCATTACATGATATGGTCAGACTCATTTCTTCTTCTTCTAGGGTTTCTTCCTGGTGTATATCCTCTACTTTTGAAGTTTCTTCTTCATTTTCATCCTCCTCTTCACAATCTATGTAAAATAATTTCTTCTCAGCACACTTATGACCTTTACTGTATTTTCTATCACAACTGTAGCAAATCCTTTTTTCTCTTTTTTCTTCCAATTGTTGTGGTGTCAACCTTTTAGGTTGTGGAAGTCTAGGAGTAGAAACACTTCCATCTCTATAGATGTGAGTAGTAGTCTTACTTGTTGCCATAATTTTACGTTCAATTTTTCTTGCCAGCTTGAATGCCTTCTCCAACGAATCAGGTTCCCAAATGCAAACTTCATGTTGGATGTTATCCTTTAAAGTCCCTATGAAGACATCAATTGTGTGTTCCTCTAGAATATTAATTACCCTTATATTCAATTTTTGGAATTCCTCAATGTGCTTCACCACTAAACCCTTTTGTTTGAGATTTATCAATTGGCTAAAGAAGGTGTTGCTCGTTGTATCCTAATAATGTGCTATCATTTCCTCCGTAAAAATTGACCAAGTGACAATGTTTTTACGAAATCAAAGCCATCAATACCATACAAAAGTATTTTTTTCTAAATGTAAAATTGCAATGCGTACCTTTTTTGTGTTTTTCACATCATTGAGATCAGAATATTGCTCCATCTGTACTAACCATGTTACGGGATCATTTCTATCAAACTTTCTCATATCCATATTTGGAATATGGTGGTTCTTCAATCCAACATTAGAGTTTATGAAATCACGATTAACATTTATTTTGTTCTCATCATGAGTTTCTTCTACTATCTTTTCACCATTAGGAATCATTTCGTGTATCAACTTTGTCAAACCTTCCATGTCTGTTTTAGATCATTCTTCATGTTTTCCATGTTTTCTTTCATTTTTTCTTCCATGTCATCCATCTTAGCTTCCATGCCATCCATCTTAGATTCCATGCCATCCATCCTATCTTCCACGCCTTTCTTCAAAGGATCCATATTATTCTTCAAACCATCCATCTTCCCTTCCATGCCTTTCTTCAAAAATTCCATTTCACTTTTTGCTACTCTTTGCGAGAGCGAAATTTTGTGCACTTTCTCTTGTAATTTTGATACATGATGTTGCAATTATTAATATTCATGAGTCATAGTACAGTATTTTTTTTTTTTAATTAACACTATTCTATTAATAATTAACATAATGATACAGAGCAGCCACTGTCCCAGCTAAGGAAGCATGAGCACAAGGCTTGACTGCCTGGAAATATCATGGTTTGGACTACCTTTCATGGGGAAACCAGTCCCAAAAGATTAAAATTCACCGCCCTTGTGAGGGAAACCGGCATTACATCCCAATAGTTTGTCAAAAAAACTAAAAATATAACATACCGCTCTACAAGCAGAGGATAAGACCACAAAACAACCAGAAAGAGCATGAAGACTTTGAACCTGGTAAACCAAAACCTCTGAGGTGTCTTCTGACTACTGAGCATCTGTTTCTGAGGGTAGTTCTTCAACGATTATGTAGCCCCTTTCGTTGCTATTCCTCTCATCCTCCGCGGAAGGTGGCACATTGCCTTTGTCCTCATGATCCACATTCTGAACCTGTAGAGAAACGTTCGGGATAGGATTTAACTGGGCCAAGTCAGCAGGAACAAGGATGGGAATAGAGGGGCCCTGGAGAGTGACGGATGGCCCAGGAGCAGTAGGCGGAGGAAGCATCAAATGAAAGGATTCTTCGCAAATGACAGTATTCCTAGGGCTTAATGAGCGATGAATTATTTTTAGAAGGAATTGAAAAACCAAATAATGAAATATATGCTCAACACGCCCTTGGAATCACTTCAAAATTAGTTTTTACACAAGAATTACGCAATTTGGAAACAAATACACACCTTTTTCATTCTTTTGAGGAGCTTTATATTGAAATTGAATTATCTCCGCAATTTCGGATCTTCAAAATCTAAAACTTGGCCCTGAGGTAGCCCTATGAATCCTCTTTCAAATTCCACAGGTTTAAGATGATTTGGATTCATCAAGGCAAAGTTATGTCCAATATCCTACAATTACCTAATTATGAACTTGTTTAGTAGAGTGAACTTATACGACTTGCCATGTGTCACTATTTACTCCTTTGGCTCTGAAATTGATAGAAAAGAAACTTAAGTTCTTGTAATTGCAGCCACCTTTTACAACATTCCAATCCAATGCTCAGAGAGAGAGTTATGAGAATTTTCCCACGATCACCTCTTTTAGATGAAATTTGGGAGCCTGAAAAACCCTATCTTCCATAGACCATATCTCTGAAAAAATTGCGAACCAAGCTCTGATTTTTTTGCAAGATGTTCCTCAGGGTTTTGGCTTCGTGCTCTAAAACTTTCAGCTTCTGAACCTTCGTAGAAAAAAAATTATAGTGAAAATTCCACGATGACCTGTTTGGAGAAGCGAAACGTTAGAATGCAAAGCTCTGATACCAAATGTTGTGAAACTAGCTCCAAAAATAGAAGAAAAGAGAGATCAATGCCTTAGAAATCAGCCACTTTGAGGGGGAAACCTCCAATACATTACATAAATGAAAAATTCTTGGATGATACAAATTACAAAACCTCCTTTCTATATATAGGAGTCCATGGGACCACAATGTAACCCTAGTGGGGCCACAATGTAATCCTAGGTGACCTAACACTAATAATTCAAGGGCACAATAATAACAATATGGGGGTTGCATGGGTACACCAATAACAATAAGGGGGTTACACTAACAACAATAAGGGACTATACTAGTAATATAAGGACCTAACATGTTCAAATTCATAACATGTACCACATATGTTTTTTTATTTTCAATTTCTATCTAGATTTATTTTAAATAAAAAATGACAAAGCAATTTGAGTTTTAAAAACAAAACATTATGTAAGATTTAATCTAAGTTAACATTATAACAACATGTGATCATGTATGAAAATGTAACAACTAAATACAAATGTACTTCAATCATTGTTACATATCCATGAACTTATATATGTAAAACCATCTATGGTTGTTTTAAATGACACATGATCAAACAAAATGTACCTAAATATCACCTTTAATAGACATTTACAGCAAATTATATAAAATTCACACCTGTTGAAATGAATAACATGTACCACATGTGTTTTGTAATTTTTAATTTAAATATACATTCATTTTAAGTAACAAGTGACAAAGAAACAAGTGTAAAAAAAAAAACATAATCTAAGATCGTCTAAGTTAACATTATAACAATAGGTGATCACATGCCAAATCTAACAATTATCCAAAATTTAAAATAATTCAATAAAAGTAAATATATTTCAACTGTCCAAAATGTAAAATATGTCCAAAATTTATATCATTCTATAAAAGTAAATATAACAATTTATCAAGTGTCACAAGTATCAATTTATATAGAAAAGTAAATATAACATGTACTATAAAAATAATAGATCAAATAAAATGTTGTGTGCATCAATTAAGTAGAGAATTTGGCTGCAATGTATTTTCCAGTAGCCTCCTTGTGCTATGATCTGAAGAATGTGGAACATACACAATGGTGTAATTGCATATATATATACACATGTATACGAAATTTATGTACATGTATTAAAATAAACATTTAATGTTTTAAAAGTGAAGGAGAATTTATAACTTCATAAAAAAAAAATGAAAAAAAAATTAAAATTTATTGCAATACCTCATGTATTCCCCCCTCCATTGTCATGTGTTGGCCCTACATCAATGCAACCTCCAAGATAAGATGTACAATATACATGTACAAGTATGTATATATATATATATATGTATATATATATATATATATATATATATATATATATATATATATATACTAAAATTTGAAACAAAAATCAAATGAACATGCATAAACTAATGAAATATTATTTAAAAAAAATAGACATCTCCTTTAAATTGTTTGGATGTTCCTATCCCGATTAGTGACTCCATCACTAAATTCCTTGGAGAATATAGATAATCTCGACAAACCTAAAATTCAAAAAATTTAAAATTGTAAAATAACTCAAGATCTATCTCATTTTTTGTAATGACTCTCACTTCCCCCAAAAAAAAAATTCTGCATAACTCAATATTATTGTCAGGTTTTATACTATTTTATTTCTTTCTTCTTTTAAGGTTCTGTCAAATTTCGATAAGGTTCTATTAAAATTTCTTCATTATTGTCCCTTTTCATTTTGTCACACTTTCAGGAGCCTCCATCATCAATATTAAAATTCTCAATTTCTATACTTGAATTCTAGTATTTTGTTTACTACTAATAATAATATCTCATGCATAACCATGTGCATTAAACTAATGCCACACTAACACTCTTATAGTATTTCTATAACCATTTCTGAATTAGTTTATTTTATTTTTAATTTATTAATTTACCTCATTCTAATTTAAATTACTTTGAATAACATATATTTCCTTACCTTCCTTATTTATTAACCACTGTCATCCACGTTAAATAGGAATAAGGATTATTTAATACTCTTTTGATCCCTTATATACATATCTTGTACATGACATAGTCTTCCTATTTCTTTAATTAAAATCGTTCCAGGCCTCTTGTATTTCATAATTTCATACTTATGGTTTTCTATTGGATAACCTTATATTTTTTGGAGTAAAATGTTATGATAATGAAATCAAATGCATATCAATTATGTCATTTTCATTCTATTATCTCATTCAATTTAACCCCGTTAATTTTCACCTAACCAGTATTCGAGCCTTGGGAACATATTTATGAAGCCAGCTCAAGGAACTATTCTTGAGCCTAGTGAAGTCCTTTGGGAGAGGCGATTACACTTTCACTATCCGGCATATTAATTTCTTCTTGTAGCCATATTATTTTGCAGGTACATGGTCACGTGATGGCTTTACTCTCATGGCTTCAAACTTGTGATCGAAGTGAGGCTTCTCAATCCATTAACACCTGTATGGTGTGGATTGTTTAGGGTTTCACACTGCATCTAGCTTAAAAGGTTTACTTCTCGACATTTACCTCTCTTTTCTTTTCTATAGTGAAACACAATTCTCTCTCTGGTTGAACGAGTTAGGAGGACAATTATCGATTTCCTAGATCGAACCACTGATAACCCACAGAACTGGTCCTTGTCGGGAATTTACCAACGACTACTATGTCCTTGGGCTTCCTTTGTTTTTATTTCTTTTAACTCTATACATATCCTATTTATGTTAGCTAGAAAGGGATATAGTCTGATGGCATTACGATATCTCTATTTTTAATATAGGTTTCCTTTTTTTTCATGGAACATTTATTCTTTCTCATTTTATTTCGTTCTTTGCAAAGACTTTGGTCCTCAATAAAATCTTCTGGATTGTTGGCAATGTAGCAGAGTATTCTAGTGACATGGTATTATCTCATATTATTAAATGTTTTTTACGAGAACTTATTTAACGGTATTCATCGTTTTTCCTTTGGTTGAAAATAAGAGGATATCATATTCTCGGTAATTTCTATTTTATAGAATGTTTGACATTTGATTCTAACCACCTTCTATTTTGTGTTTTCTGAGGTACATCAACTAACGAGTCAAAAAATTTAAGGTATTTCAGTCCACTAATGCCTTAATTGTTTTCACTGCTCTCGTTTCTTAGTAACCATTTTTTTTACTTCAAGAGATGCTAATATAGCTGCTGCTCATGTGCAGGTGTGTCAAAACTTAGTCATCTTATTTCAAGTTGAATTGGGTGAAATCGAACCTGATTTTAAATTGTTCTACCTCTCTGCATTGTTAATGCAGGTCGGTATCATTGCTATGGAATGTATATTTAGTACGAGCCATCTTTCTAGATTCGCCAAATCATGGAATATTATTTAGCGTAATTTTTAACTCGGCTACAGTCCAATTCTAATTTTTATTCTACTTTGCCTGAGACAGTTTTTACTTCAGGTTAATGATTGAAATCAGGACTGTGTTAAATTTTTATATAAAACTCTTTCCTATTCCACCTTATGTGGTAATAGTTTCTATGATGGGCTACTGGGATTCCATATTTACTTAATTATGATTAGTGTTCTGATATAATGGGTTTAATATATGTGTATAGATGTGATTTAAATATTTATGTATACCTTATTCCAGGGCGTCCATTCACTATTATTTTTTGGCTTTCATTGCCTTACTACTTTAAAGATCATATAATTTTTACATGTATGTTTTTATTACAAGGTTAATAGTAGAACACTTCTTCACCTACTGACATAACTTTTATTGTAATTGTTTTCCACAATACATATAAATCATAGCTTTTAGGAAGACTTTCTACAGTCTTCGACATCTCTAATATACTCAATTTTCTTTATGCTCAACATAAAATTTTGTATGAATATAATAGTGTAATTCTATTTTTACTTATATGTATCTGTTCAGAATGGTAAAGTTTAGACTTTTATAGCTACTGTTGGTTATAATATAGAGTCTAGTTTTATTTATATAGGTCTCTATATATATCTGGTATATGTAGTTTTATCAGTGGTTTAAAGAGAATTAGTGACAACATAAGTACCAATTAGAATAAAGTTTTATTCTTATCATATACATTTGTCTACCACTTATAGATTTCACATTGAGTTTAATATACTATTCCATTCACAAGAGTGCTTTGGGACACAAACAATATTTCTCTACACTAGTCTCACACCTATTTTAATTTCCTTGATGAAATTTCTGAATAGTATATGTATATTTTTTCAATATAGAAAAAAAGTATAATCACTAGCCTATTTGAAATAACGGTCAGGGTAGTAGTTTCTATTTGATATATACTGCACTTTATTCTTTACCACTATAACAACATTTAAGGTTTTGTTTCAAAATGCGAGTTTCTCATTCAGCACTTTAGGCAATAATTTCTACGTATCTTCTTTCTCTGCGTATAAGGTTATAATTCAACTCCGATCTTAATTTATTTTTACTGATAATATATCTTTGGAATTATATTCAACTAAGAGTAATAGTTTCATTACTGCACTAGATTAGAAGAATTTCTGTTAGAATTCCTAACACTAGATTTAAATTTGTTTCCAGATTTAAACATTTTGGGAGTTGGAGCTAACTAGATTATTTCCATGCAACCATGCAAATTTCAGTATACCTATGAGAATACTATCTGTTAAATGTGTGGAACTACACTAATTTTCTGTACTCAGTGAACTTTACCTTATGCAACATTTGCAAGTATAACTTCAGAAATTTCACCTATAATTATTTTAACCCTTTTTTTTCATAAGTCGGTAAACACATAAGCGGAATTCATATTGAACATTAAAATTTCTAATTAGATGTGCATATCAATTTTTATGACTAGTTCCACCCAACTGTAGAGTTTTATCTCTGTAACTCACCCCCAAGCCGAGACCTTAGCTCCAAGTGATAGACAACCCTTTGTCTATTCTAGACCAACTTATTTAAGCTATGCCTTCCCAAGCCTGTTTCCAATTTCTGCATCCAAAAATTTTAGGATGATTTATTCGTGTTTTTCCTAGGTTTTCCCTCATAGAGCTACTTTAAAGTCGTCTTTTTCACTTTTCTAACTTTTTCTTCCTCTTCCCAATTAATTTCCTCTTCATTGGGGAAATTAGATGCTTATCTCCAAATCCAATCTTTGTAATATTACTTCCAAGGATTTATCGAAGGTGTGGAAAAGTCTCATCACCTTATCCACATGGTCCTGGATTTAGGTTTCAGATATCAATTCTCAATCTATTCATTGCACACATACTTTTCCTTTTTATTTTTTTTAATTAAAATAAAATAAATCCACATACTAGTTCTCCATTGGGGTCCACTGCCCCTTTAGACTTATTCAATTGTCAATTAAAAAACATACAAACTAGGGGTATTACATATTTTCCCTCTAAAAACAAACACCATCCTCGGTGGTGACAAAATAATTAACTAATTCATTGTGTAAACAGTGAGGGATATTTTTCCATCATCTCAGCTTCTCTTTCCCAAGTAGCCTCTTTGGGTGTAAAGTGCCTCTACTACACTTTTACCCTAGCTATTGTCCAGTTCCGAAGTTTAATTTCTTCCTGCTTCAAGATTTGAAGCAAGTCTAGAAGGAATTCCCCTTCTGGTTACACCTGAATCACATTCCAATAAATAACATGAGTAGAATCATGTACATACTTTTTTGAATAACGAAACATGAAACACATCATGAACCTTAATATGAACGGGTAAGGCCAATTTATATGGCACTGGTCCTACTCTTTCTAGCACTTCAAATGGTCCACAGTATCGTGGAGCTAATTTTTCACAAATCCTAGTGTGAAAAGTTCTCTCTTAGGATTAATCCTCAAATACACATGATCACCCACATTGAATTCCCGGTGAACTCTCTTTTTTTTGCGTAAATTTTCTATCTGTCCTAAGCTGTTTTGATATTTTTCTGAATTTTTTTCACAACTTTTTCCATTTCTTGTAAAGCTTCTGGTACAAGTATCAGTTTATCTTCAGGTTGACTACAACTTAAGAGAGTATGGCACTTTCTGCCATAAATTGCTTCAAACGGGCTCATCTTTATTGAAGTTTGGTAGCTGTTGTTGTAGGTAAATTCTACTAAGTGTAAATAGTCTTCCCACTTGGTTGGCCTATCCATAACATACATCCTTAACATATCCTCTAGAATTTGGTTTTTCCTTTCTGTTTGGCCATCCGTTTGGAGGTGGTAGGTAGTACGAAAATGCAATTTAGTGCCCATGCCTTCAAAAAAGCTCCTCCAAAAGGCTACAATAAGTTTTGCATCTCTGTCCTAAATCATCATTTTAGGAACCACTTGCAGTCTTACAATCTCCTCCATAAATACATTTGCTACTTGAGATGTCCCAAAGGTAGACTGAAAAGGTATAAAATGAGCAACTTTAGTTAACATATCCACTACAACCATCATAGACTCATGCTGATATTTCGTTCTTGGTAAACTAGTAATAAAGTCCATAGAAACAGTTTCCCATTTACATTCTAAAACAGGTAAATGATTCAGCAACCCAGCTGGATGCTAATGTTCAAATTTTACTTGTTGACATTCAATGCATCTAGTCGGGTAGCTTACTACATATTTTTTCATTCTAGGCCAAAATAGGTTCTTTATTAAAGCTGTGAGTGCTTTCTGGTATCCACGATGTCCAGAATAGCGCCTTTTATGATATTCATCAAAAATTTGTTTCTTTAAGGATTCTACATTAGGAATGTACAATCTATCTCTATAACAAATTAGCCCCAATTGATTTTGTGAAAACCCTTTCATTTCCTTTTTCATCATTTGAGTCTGAAGTTTTTCATAGTCTTGGTCTTGGTTCACTACCCCTTGAATCAATCCTTCAAAATAAAAGTTGACACTACATCGAATGTTATTCATACTTTTCCAAGCATTTATGCTTAATGCATCTGCAATCTTGTTTTCCTTGCATTTTATGTGTTTTATCTCCACGTCAAATTCACTTAGAAAAGGCAAGCACCTAGTTTGCCTAACATTCAGGTCTAGTTGAGTGAAGAAATGCTTTAGACTGATGTGATCTGTCATCAGCACAAATTTATTTCCTAGAATGTAATGTCTCCACATCTTGAGAGTGTGCATTACAGTAGCTAAATCAAGATCATAAATACTATAATTATGCTCATGTTTCTTAAATTTTCTAGATTCATAAGCTATAACAGAATTCTCTTGTAATAGTACTCCCCCTAATCCTTCCCCACAAGCATATGTGCATACTAAAAACTCCTGATCTAGGTCAGCAATATTTGTAATAGGTGTTGTAGTAAGTTTCAGTTTTAATTGCTCAAAGCTATTCTGACATTTTTCAGTCCATTCAAATTTTACTCCTTTCCTTTGCAAGCAAGTAATGGGGTAGGCTAAGGCTGAAAATTTCTCTACCAACCTCCTGTAATATCCCACAATTCCGATAAAGGATCTTACAGCTAATACGTTAGTAGGTAAAATCCATTCTATGATTGCTTTTACCTTTTCTGGGTCTATAACCAATCCTTGTTCTGAAATTATATGTCCTAAGTATTGAATTTTATCTGTGAAAAATTTGCATTTGCTAAAATTAGCATATCATTTATTTTATCTAAGAGTTTGCAAAACAATCCTGAGGTGTTCTTAATGCTCAACTTCACTTTTTGAATAGATTAAAATGTCATCAATAAATACTAGTACAAATTTGTCCAAGTATTTTTTTAAGACACTATTCATTAAACACATATAAATGGCGGGTGCATTGGTCAACTCGAACGGTAGGACCACAAATTCCTAGAGTCCATACTAGGTTCTACATCTTGTATTACTGATATCTTCATCTTTAATCCTTAATTGATAGTAACCAGTCCTTAAATCAATCTTGGAAAACATTTTCGCCCCTCTAACTTGGTTAAAGTGGTCATCTATCCTAGGAAATGGATATATGTTTTTGATTCTCTGTTTGTTTAACTAACAGTAATCAATGCACATATGAAAGGTACCATCTTTCTTTCTCACAAACAACACCGATGCTCCCCATGGGGATACAATTGGTTTGATGTAACCTCTATCCAGTAACACTTTTAGTTTCATTTTTAACTCCATTAATTCTCAAGCACTCATCTTGTCTGGGGCTCTAGAAACTGGAGTTTCTCCTAGCATTAAGTCAATTGAAAAATCAATTTCTTTCTTGGGGGGTAGATCATGAGTTTCATTTGTAAAAACATCTTTAAATTCTCTTATCACTGGTAATGTTTCTAATAGATTTTCCTCTGCTTGCTGTCTCGATTTCGCTACATGCACGCAATACATCTGATATCCTTTCCTAGAAATTCTCTTTAACTGAAGGGCTGAAATTTGTCTCACTGATATGGGTTTAGGCTTTCCTTTTTTTATAACAGGTTCACCCTCCTTGTCAATACAGTGTAAGGTTTTTTCTAAAAAATTCATAATAGCCTTTTGTTTTTCTAACCAGTGTATCCCTATTAGTACATCATAAGACCCTAATGGCAGAATATTTAAATTTAAATCTGTTTGGTATCCATTCCTATTTATGGATGTTTGGGTAACTTATGAGTTACTTTTTGTTTGGTACCAGTGGCTAACTTGACTAACCAAGACTACTGAAACTTTTCTGACTTCCATTTACATTTTTTTACCATTTCAGGACTGATGTAACTCAAAGATGCACGTGGATATATTAAAACTATAACAGATTGGTCGGCAATGATACCTTCCATTTCGACAATAGTGGACTAGTCTTCTGCTTAACGATCTTCTAAGGCAACGCTGATTTTTGGGATGTTCTTGGCTACATCATTAACTATAGTTGCCTCTCTCAGTACTTGTACTGTTTGGATATTTCGGTGTGGACAATCCATCAATAAATGAGATTCTCCACAAACCCAATACTTTAATGGCTCTTTCATTTTAAGAGTCCCTTGCCTCTTATTATTTTCATTCATTGGTTTGGACCTAGTTTGGGATTAAGTAGTTTGATTTTCACCCATTTTATTGAACTTCTTTCATTGGTGGTTTCTTCCAAAGTTTTTCAAATAGGTTAGTTTTGTTTTCTTTCTGCTGAAGTCACCTTTGTTTAACCAATTGTTTCCTTGCTTAGTCTCACCCTTGAATTGCTGGTAACACAATTCGACCTTCTGCACAACTTCATCCATCATTATTGGGTTATCAGACTCTATATTTTCCTTATAAACATTGAGCATATAGTTTAAGAAACTATGTAACTTTTCCTTCTCCTCTTTTATATAAGGCACATATCATAACAGATTTGTGAATTTGGTTACAAACTCATCAATCATATATTTTCCCAATTTGAGTTCATGAAACTCTTTTGACTTGTCGTCATAGTAGCGTTCATTCAAGTATCGATTTTTAAACTTGACCTGAAAATCCTCCCAAGTCACCATTTTCCCATCAATGGCATGCACCATCTTTATTTCTTCCCGCCACAAGGTAGCCTTACCTTGCAACTAATAAACAGCTAGCCTGGCTTGTAAGTTACTCTCATATTCGTAAACCTAAAATTACTTTATCATATTCATAATCCATCCTTTTGCATGCTCTTCATTCTCTCCATCATAGGAGGGAGGTTTAATTTTCTGTAATTCCTTCTTTCTTCTAGACTACTATGTAGAGGCATCATCCTCCTTAGAATATTCTAAGAAATTGACCCTTCCCTTTCTCTTCCTTCCAAAATCATCACTTTCTTGACTATTTCAAGAAGTTAATTCCCTTATTATTTGGTCCTTCTCCTCACTGGCTAAAGATAGCTTTTCATTGTGGCTTTTAAGCTATGCCATATCTCGTTGCATTCTATGCAACATAGCCATCAATAGAGCATTTGGATCTGGTGTATTTTCTTCACCACCCAAATCTACATACAGCTCATCCCCTTCAGTCATGGTTTGCAGCTGTATACTTCAGTACTATTCACTGTGCATAAAAAAACATTAGCAAAATTTAAATTTCATAAAATTTTACAGCAACATACATTTTCTGTGTGAGGACATAATTTGCGCAATTTTTTAACTGATTCTTTGATTCCATTTGTTATGACTCTCAGTTCCCAAGAAAAAAAGTTTTTTCATAATTGAATGTTATTTTTGGCTTTTATAATATTTTATTTCGTTCGTCTTTATAAGGTTCTGTCAAATTTCAACAAGTTTCTATTAAAAATTCTTCATTACCGTCCTTTTTAGTTTTGTCGCACTTTGAGGAGCCTCTACCATCAATATTAAAATTATAAATTTCTATACATGAATTCTAGTATTTTGTTTACTACTAATAATAGTATCTCGTGCATAATCGTGTGCATTAAACTAATGCCACACAAACACTCTTATAGTCTTTCTATAACAATATCTAAATTCAATTATTTTATTTTTAATTTATTAATTGACCTCATTCTCATTTATATTACTTTGAATACAATATATATATATATATATATATATATATATATATATATATATATAGTAGGCCTCTCCACCTAATGTATATACTATATTTTTTTTTCCTTACCTTCCTTATTTATTAACCATTGTCATCCAAGTTAAATAGGAATAAGGTTTCTTTAATACTCTTTTGATCCCTTATATACATATCCTATACATGACATATTCTTCCTATTTCTTTAATTAAATTCATTCCAGGCCTCTCGTATTTCATAATTTCATACTTATGTTTTTCCGTTGGATAACCTTAGATTTGCTGGAGTTAAATGCTATGATAATGAAATCGAATGCATATCAATTATGTCACTATCATTCTATTAACTCATTCGATTTAACCCCATTAATTTTCACCTAACCATTCTTCGAGCCTTGGGAACATATTTATGAAGCCAACTCACGGAACCATTCTTGAGCCCAGTGATGTCCTTCAGGGGAGGCGATTACACTTTCATTGTCTAGCATATTAATTTTTTCTGCTCTCCATATTAATTTTCAAGTACATGGTGATGTTATGGATTTGGTCTCATGGCTTCAAAATTGTGATCCGAGTGAGCCTTCTCAATCCGTTGACACCTGTATGGTGTGGATCATTTAGGGTTTCACACTGCATCTAGGTTAAAAGGTTTAATTCTCGGCATTTAACTCTCTTTTCTTTTCTGTAGTGAAACATAATTCTGTCTCTGGTTGAACGACTTAGGAGTAGAGTTCTTGATTTCCTGGATTAAACCACTGCTAACCCACAGAACTCATCCTTTTCGGGAATTTACCAACGACTAGTATGTCCTTGGACTTCCTTTGTTTTTTTTTATTTTAAATCTTTACATATCCTATTTATGTTAGCTACAAAGGGATATAGTCTTATGGAGTTACGGTATCTCTTTTTTTAATATAGGTTTCCTTTTTTTTCCATTGGAAAGTTTATTCTTTCGCATTGCATTTCATTATTTCTACAAACTTTGGTCCTAAATAAAATATTTTGGATTGTCGGTGATGTAGCAGAGTATTCCAGTGACATGGTATTCTCTCACACTATTCAATGTTTTCTATGAGATCTTATTTAATGGTATTCATCTTTTTTACTTTGGTTGAACCTAAGACGATATCATATTCTAGGCAATTTCTATTTTATAAAATGTCTGATATCCGATTCTAACTGCCTTCTACTTTGTGTTTTCTCAGGTACAGTGACTAAGGAGTCAAATGGTTTAAATTATTTCATTCCACTACTACCTTAATTGTTTTCACGGCTCTTGTTTCTTAGTAACCAATTTTTTACTTGAAGTGATGCTAATCTAGCTACTAGTAATGAGAATTGGATCTAGTAAGTAAGACCACGATGAATAAATATTGATAGATAACACCCCATCTATCATTACAAAGCTATGAACTAGCTCAATATAAGCTTCCAGGTGTACCAAACCTTAGTCATCTTATTTCAAGTTGAATTGGGTGAAATCGAACTTGATTTTAAATTAGTCTACATCTCTGCATTATTAACGCAGGTCAATATCATTACTCCAGAATGTCTCTTTACTACAGTCCATATTTCCATATTTTTCAAGTCATGCAATATTATTTAGCATAATTTTTAACTCGGTTACAGTCCAATTCTAAGTTTTATTCTTCCTTACCCGAGACAGTTTGTATTTCTGGTTACTAACTAAAATTAGGACTATGTTAATTTTTTATATAAAACTCTTTCCTATTCCACCTTATGTGGTGATAGTTTCTATAATGGGCTACTGGGATTCTATATTTACTAAATTACGATTGGTGATATGCTTTAATGGGTTTAATATATGTGTATAGACGTGATTTAAATATTTATGCATACCTTATTCCAAGGTGTTCATTCACTATTATCTTTTCACTTTCATTACCATATTGTATTAGAGATGATATAATTTGTACATGTATGTTTTTATTATAAGGTTAATAGTAGAACACTTCCTCACCTACTCATATAACTTTTATTGTGACTATTTACCATAATACATATAAAGCATAGCTTTTAGGAAGACTTTCCACAGTCTTCGGCATCTCTAATATACTCAATTTTCTTTATGCTAAACATAAAATTCTGTATGAATGTAATAGTGTAATTCTCTTTTTCCTTATATGTATCTGTTCAGAATGGTAAAGTTTAGACTTCCATTACTACTGTCAGTTATAATATAGAGTCTAGTTTTTTTTATATAGGTCTTTATATAAATTTGGTATATATAGTTTTATCAGTGGTTTAAAGCGAATTAGTTACAACAGAAGTACCAATTAGAATAAATTTTTATTATTATCGTATAAATCTATCTACCACTTATAGATTTCACATTGAGTTTAATATACTATTCCATTCACAAGAGTTCTTTGGGACACAAACAATATTTCTCTACACTAGTCTCACACCTATTTTAATTTCTTTGATGAACTTTCTAAATAGTATATGTATATTTTGTCAATATAGGAAAAAAGTATAGTAAATAGCCTATTTGAAATAACATTCATGGTAGTAGTTTCTATTTGATATATACTCTACTTTATTCTTTACCGCTATAATAGCATTTAAGGTTTTGTTTCAGCAAGTGAGTTTCTCATTCAACACTTTAGAAAATAATTTCTATGTATCTTCTTTCTCTATGTATAAGGTTATGATTTAGCTCTAATATTAATTTATGTTTACTAATAATATCTCTTTGGAATTCTATTAAATTGATAGTAATAGTTTCATTACTGCACTAGAATAAAAGAATTTCGGTTAGAATTCCTAACACCAGATTTAAATCTATTTCCAAATTTACACTTTCTTGGAGTTGGAGTTAACTAGATTATTTCCATACAACCATACAGATTTCATTATACCTACTAGAATACTATCTATTAAATGTGTGGACCTACACTAATTTTATGTACTCAATGAACTTTACCTTATGTAACATTTGCAAGTATAACTTCAGAAATTTCACCTATAATTATTTTAAATTTTTTTTTTAGAAGTCAGTAAACACATAAGTGGAATTCATATTTAATAGTAAAATTTCTAATTAGATGTGCATACCAATTGTTATGAATATTTCCACCCAACCCTAGAGTTTTCTCTCCGTAACTCACCCCTGATCCGAGACCTTAGATTCCAGTGATAGACAACCCTTTGTCAATCCTAGAGAAGCTTATTTAAGATGTGCTTTCCCAAGGCTATTTTCAATTTCCATGTCCAAAAATTTCAGGATGCTTTCTTCCTTTTTTGCCTAGGCTTTCCCTCATACAGGTACTTTAAAGTTGTCTTTTCTGTTTTTCTAGATTTTTGTTCCTCTTCCCAATTAATTTCCTCTTCATTGGGAAAATTAGATGTTTATCTCCAAATCCAATTTTGGTAATATTCCTTCCAAGGATTTATGGAAGGTGTGGGAAAGCCTCATCACCTTATCCACATCCTCATGGATTTAGGTTTAAAATCTTAATTATCAATCTAGTCATTGGAGTCATAGTTTTCCATTTTATTTTTATTAATTAAAATAAAATAAATCCACATACTAGTTCTCCATTGGGGTCCACTTCCCCTTTGGACTTATTCAATTGCCAATTAAAAATCGTACAAACTAGGGGTATTACATTTTTTAATGAAACTTGCACTTCAATTTATAACTTGAAATATAAGTGAAAAATTGAATACTTGTGGCAGTGGATTATTTGTCACATCTCCTAATAGGGAAGAAGAAGGTGGCTCCATTGCGAAAAAAATGAAAATAAGTAGAATTTGTTAACATTTAACTATATAAATGTGTACACATAATTATCTCTTTTAAAAATATAAACATCATGTTTTGGGTGCGGAGCTTCATTATCTTGTTTATTTTGTATCTGATCGTTGGACCCATGCAGCTTAATGGGGTGGAAACATCACCCATAATTAAATGCTACCTAGGGGGTCCAAAGTGGGGCGGCTGCAACTTTATGGAGCCCCCCTAGCGGGGGGTCTCAGGGGAAATGCCCTAGAAGCTAAAAAAATATGTAAGATTGCCTTGTAAAAGTATAGTAAGCTCTAATCAATTTGAGCCGTTCATTAGGTGGATGATCTGATGGTAGAAGTTATGTTTAGTTTAGGGTATTTTGCCCTATAAGGCAGCCCCTCACTTGTATGAGGGTATTGTATTGCGGTTTTGTATAGTATTTTTATTATCAGAGAAAGAACAGATAGGGAGACTGTGAGAGATAATAGAGGATATTACAATAGATCTACTGTAGGTTGTGTCTCTTCATTTTGCTGGATAATAGAAAGGAAGGACTGGTTGCTCAGGGTGGACATGGCCCAAACTGGGTCAACCACGTACATTTGTGTCTCTATGGCTTTATGTGTTTTATGTGCTTCTGTTTTCCACATATTTGATGTGTTGCATTACTCTGTAATATATAATTTTCTAACAACTGGTGTCAGAGCCAAACGTCTATTTGGCTAATAAACTTGCATGAAAGAAGGATTGTTGGTTTGAGTGGGAGAAATGGCAGAAGATGGTAAATTTAGGGTTGAGAAATTTAATGGCAAAAAATTCCCATTGTGGAAGATGCAGATCAAAGATTTTCTGTATCAGAAATATTTGTACCTAAGATTGGGTGTAAAAACAAAGAAGTTGACGGCTATGACAAAGGAAAAATGGGATATTCTCGATGGAAAGGCACTCGTATCAGTACAATTGTGCATAGCGGCCTCGGTAGCCTTCAATATTTTTAAGGAAACAACAACAGAGGTTTGATCAAGAAATTTGTGCGAATATATGAAAAACCCTCGACCTCAAACAGGGTATTTCTTATGAAACGTTTATTAAATATGAATATGTCGGAAGGTGGATCTGTTGCAAAACATTTAAATGATTTTAATACAGTTACCAGTTAGTTAAGCTCTATAGGGGTAAAATTTAATGATGAATTTAGGGCTCTTTTATTTCTGTTCCCATTGTTAGAAAGATGAAATGGTTTCATTATGGCCATTAGTAACTTTGTCTCTGGAAATAGTACCTCAAATTTTGATGATGTTTTGAGTGATATCCTAGCAAGGAAATGCGATGGAAAAGCTCTTGTGAGACATCAGCTAATGCTCTGACTGCAAAGTCTAGGGGAAGAAAAATGGAAAGAAGAAGGAGCTCAAGATATCATAGTAAATCAAGGAAAGGCAGATCCATGTCCATATTGGGGATAATGTGCTGGAAATGGAGAAAGAAAGGACACCTGAAGAAAGACTGTAGATCTCAGAAGGGAAAATAAGGAGACACACAACAATAAAACATTCATGAAGCGAATGTGACAGGTGATGTGTTACAAGACTCTTTGATTCTTTCATTCGAAAATGTTATTGATTGTTGGGTGGTAGATTCAAGGGCCTCATTCCATGCCACACCTGATAAGAAATATTTTCATGACTATGTTCAAGGATATTTTGGACAAGTCCGTTTGGGCGATGATAAACCCTGTAAAATTGTTGGAATGGGTAAAGTTATTTTAAAACAACAGAATGGAAACAAATGGCTATTAAAGGAGGTAATACATGTTCCATATTTGAAGAAAAATTTGATTTCAACACAGCAGTTAGGTAGTGAAGGTTTCACAACTTTGATAGATAAAACTTGGAAGGTCACCAAAGGAGCCCTGGTAATAGAAAAAGGCAAAAAGGTTGGTACATTATATTTATGCAATGGTATTTCTAACTCTGTTAATGCTTTAACTTCCAAAGGAGCAGATTCAACATTATGGCATCATAGGCTTGGATACATGAGTGATAAGGGGATGAGGATTCTTTACTCAAGGAATTTGTTGTCAGGCTTTAAGAATATTGATTTGGATTTCTCTAAGAATTGAATTTATGGAAAACAGAAGAGAGTCAGATTTATCAGAGTTGGGAAAGAAAAGAAGAGAAAAAAATTAGAGCTTCTAAATATAGATGTATGGGGATCTGCTCAGGTATCATCTCTTAGTGGCTCTCATTATTATGTTACTTCTATTGATTATGCAACTAGAAAAAATTGGATTTATTGTATTCATAATAAATCTGATGTATTTGATAATTTCAAGAAAAGGAAAGCTTTGGTTGATATTGAGATAGGAAATAAATTGAAGTGTCTTGGAACAGGCAATGGAGGTGAATATTGCAGCAAATATTTTGATAGGTATTTTTCAAAGCATGGAATTTGCAGAGAGAAGACAATTCCAGAAACAACAGAAGATAATGCTGCGTCAAAAAGGATGAACAGAACAATCATGGAGCATCCAAGGTGTATGACATTGCATGCAACATTTCCTTACAATTTTGGGCAGATTTTGTAGACACTATTGTTTATCTGAAAAACAGATGGCCTTCAAGTCATTGGATGGTGATATTCTAGAGGAATCATGGACAAGAAAAAAGGTAAACTACTATTTTTTAAAGACTTTTGGTTGTGAGGCCTTTGTTCACATTAATAAAGAAAATATAACAAAGCTTGAGGAAAAATCAAAGAAATGTACATTTATTAGAAATCGTCTTAATGATTTTGGTTATCACTTATATGATTATGAAAATCAAAAAATCATTAGGAGAAGAGATGTAATATTCAGTGAAAAGGTCTTGTATAAGAATCAGTTGCAGGAAAAGAAACAGGAAAAAGAAAACAAAGAATACACAGATCTTGATGAGATCATAGAAAAAGTAAAGGTGCCTAAAAATAATAATAATAAATAGCCACAACAACAACAATAGGCACCTCAAACCCCTGAAAGTGTTGTCAGAAGATATACCAAGATAAGTAGATCCCCAGAATGATACTCTCCTTCATTATATTATTTATTGTTGATTGATTTTGGTGAACCTGAATGTTATGAAGAAGCAATGTAGGTTGAAAGCAGGAAGAAGTGGGATCTAGTCTTGGAAGAAGAGATGGACTCCTTAATGCATAACCAAAATTGGGACTTAGTTAGCTTTCCTGTAGGTAAAACTACATTGCAGAATAAATGGGTTTAGAGGCTGAAGGAAGAAGATGGAGGAAAACAAAGGTACAAACCTAGACTTATGGTGAAGGGGTTTGAAAAAAATAAAGGTATTGATTTTGATGAGATATTTTTTCATGTTGTTAAGATGACTTCAATCAGAACTATTTTAATTCTTGTAGCAGCGGGAGATTTGCATCTTGAACAGTTAGATGTAAAGACAAAATTTCTACATGAAGATTTGGAGGATGAGATCTATATGTAGAAACCAGAAGGATATGAGGTCAAAGGGAAATAAAAATTAGTGTTCAGGCTAAAGAAGAGCTTGTATGGCTTAAAACAGGCTCCAAGGTAGTGGTATCTAAAATTTGACAGGTTTATGTCTGAACAAAGTTATACTAGTTGTCACTATAATCATTGTGTTTATCTGAAAAATAAAAATGATAGTAGCTATATTATATTATTATTGTATGTAGATGACATGCTTGTTACAGGGTCCAGCATGCAGGAAATAAATGTGCTCGAAAGAAAATTGGAAAATTCATTTGCAATGAAGGATTTGGGAGCTGCAAAAGAAATCCTTGGTATGAGAATAACTAGAGACAGGAAAAATCGAAAATTAACACTATCTCAAAATGATTACATACAAAAGGTGTTGAAAATATTTAATATGTAGAATGCAAAACCAGTTAGTACACCTTTTTCTATCCATTTCAAACATAGTAAGGAGATGTGCCCCAGGACCGAAGAAGAAATGGATTATATGTCTAAAGTTCCATATGCATCAGCAGTTGGAAGCTTAATGTATGCAAGGGTATGCACAAGGCTCGATATTTCACATGGAGTGGGAGTTGTAAGTAGGTACATGAACAATCCAAGAAAATAACATTGGATGGCAGTGAAACAGATTCTCATATATTTGAGAGGTGCCGCAAATCAAGCATTATGCTCTGGTGGTTCAAACATTTCTCTAGAAGGATATGTTGATGCAGATATGGCAGGTGACAAAGATAACAGGAGGAGCACTACGGGATATCTATTCACTATAGTTGAAAAAATTGTGGGTTGAGTTTCAAAAAGCCAAAGTGTTGTTGCACTTTCAACAACAAAATTGGAGTGTGTTGTTGCTACAGAGACTAGTAAAGAAATGATTTGGTTACGAAGGTTTATGGATTAATTGGGAAAGAAGAATGATATGGGAACATTATACAATGATAGCCAAAGTGCTCTTCATCTTGCAAAGAATTCAACATTTCATTCTAGGACTAAATACATAAGGTCAAGTACCATTTCATACGGCCAATGTTGGAAGATGGAAAGCTGAAGCTGGAAAATATACACACTAGCCAGAATCCTGCAGATATGCTAACAATAGCTGTAACAAGGGAGAAAATGAGACTATGCTCAATTTCAATTGGTCTTCAAGGATGACGATGAAGATGAGAAACAGCCAAGTCCAAATATGATTCATTGTCCAACAAATGAAGTAGCGATGGAGTTGCTACAATTAGCCTCCAAGTGGGAGATTTTTGGGTGTGGAGCCTGATTATCTTGTTTACTTTTTATCACAGCGTTGGATCCCTATACCTTAATGGGGTGCCAAATCCACTCATAATTAAACGCTTCCTAGGGGGCCCAGGGGGGTAGCTTATAAAATTATAGGGTTTAGTTTTAAGAGGGGGGGGGGGGGGCTGAAAAGGTGGTACTAAAATTTTGAAACAGATGTAAAATTTCCTTCTAAAAGTATAGTGATTTCTAGTCAATCTAGGTCGTTCATTAGGTGAATGAAATGAGGGTAGAAGTTATGTTTATTTTAGGATTTTTTTCCTTAGAAGGCATCCCTCGCTTGTATGAGAGTATTGTATTGCAGTTGTGTATTGTATGTGTATTGTCAGAGCGAGAAACAGATAGGGAGACTGTAAGAGAGAATATAGGATATTATAGCGGATCTTTTGTAGGTTGCGCCTCTTCATTTTTCTGGATAATAGAAGGGAAGGACTGGCTGTTTGGGGTGGACGTAGCCCAAACTAGGTGAACAACATATATATGTGTCTCTCTGGTTTTATGTGTTTTGTGTGCTTGTGTTTTCCACATATTTTATGTTTTTCATTACTCTGTAATATATAATTATCTAACATCATGATAGTTCAATATAATAATAGAATAATAATTATACATCAACATCATGAACTCTTACTAAAATTTCCAAAAATAGCATTTGGATTGACAAAACCTGAACCATGGACCATGATATTATCAAAATTCAACATGTGTGTAAAGTGAAAATGGTGAAGATACGATATATTTATGTTAGGATAACACATCGAGACAAACATATATATATATATATATATATATATATATATATATATATATATATATATATATATATATATATCAAAAATTACATTAAAATATCCACCCTAACCATTAACACATACCAATCCCACGCCCTCTTCCTTGTGAAGAATTAAGTCCTGCCAACCATTGCGACAATGATTTGCATATGTTTGAAGCTCTGAAATACTAATATTGTATAGTATCTCATCATGTTTATTATACAACAAATTACCACGTGCATTCTCTTTTTCAATTCAGACCAATATCAATTCCACCAAGTCTAATCTGAACATTGTCTATGATGGCATCCCTTGCTTCTAAAGTAATTTTAGAAGTGGAATCCATCTTTCACCACAAAGTTTCCACACAAGGAGGTTAGCTTACAAAATTTGGCTCAAGGTGAGGAAACTCAATATCATGCTTAGCACCCTTACGGTAACATAATCAACCTTTCCCACGACCAAAACATATGAGAAGGAAGGTCATTATAATTGGGTTTCATTCCCAAAAATATTTTTGCATAAAATAATTTTGTAAAATAAACAGGAACCTCATCATTCCATGGTAGTTTTCCATAGCCTTTAAGGTGCCTATCATACAAATGGAAAGCTATATTAGGGTGCTTGAAATATTGCACCTTCAACATGCCTCTTTTCAACCCTTCTTTGAAAGTAAACATACATTTTTCCATTTATTTTGTAACCCTGTTTTTAACATTGTCCCGTGTATAGGGACCCATTTTTCCTTCCTTTATTTTCCTCATCAATTCTACAAAAGTATCAATGTTTTGCCCAATATATTTGTAAAAATCTACAAGTGTGCTTAGAGAGTGTGTAACTATTTGCAAGCCTTCTTGACTCTTTCCAGGGAGTTTCAAAGACACAATATATTTCCTCAATTTTCAATAAAGATGTTTGAATTTTTGTATTATGCATTTTTGGATGTTTATTTCCCAAGGTAAATAGTTCGGAATTTCAAATGGATAAGTTGTTGTTGGTGTACAACATTATTCTTTAATTACAAGATCTGACCTATGTCTTTTTCGAGAAACATTTTCACCCTCTGCATTGATATATGAAATTATGTATAAATAAAAAAACATGTAGACAAATTTGTACAAATTATAATTTTAAGGATAAAAAATATATATATATAAATAATTAATGAATTAATAACTGAATTATAATAATATTGAAATTGATGGCCACCTCGAGATGGCTGAGCAACATCCTCCCCACCCAGAGATGGTAGAGAACCAGCAGGACCACCCATTGATTGTCCACCACCCATTGGTTGAGAACCAGCATTAACACCCATTGATTGGCCACCAGCGGAATGTGTACCACCACTCTCACGTGATTGGACACCACGTATTGATTGGAAAATAGGGTAATGTGTACCACCACGACCACCCTCACGTGACAAGAGTGAAGCTTCATAAAATGATATAGAATGTCTAATCAACTCAAATATACATACATGTACACACATACATACATATGATAGATTAAATTCTGTGAGCCATTCCATGATTGTATGAGCTATTTTCCTCCATTGATTGAATAGATATGCTTTCCCTCTGAACTCCTAAAAAGAAAAATTTATTAAAAAATAATTTAACTCACTAAATTGATAAAAAAATAAATTCCATATATATACTTGTATGCCGTGGGATAATATTATATATGAAAATGTCATTTAAAAAATTGTACGTTTAATATAAATATCATGAACATGATGGACCTCCCCCGATCCATAATCTCCCTCTCTCGTATAGGCATGGGACTCTATTGATGTTCTCCTAGAAGAATCACATGGAAAATGTTCATCTTCCATGATATATATATGGATATCTGCAGATACATAGATACACATGATGTTTAAAACCTAAAATAATCACATGGAAAATGATAATCCATGATACATAGATACACATGATGTTTAAAGCATCAAAGAATCATGTGGAAAATTATCATCCATGATATATATGAATATAAACAAATACATAGATACTCGATGTTAAAAAATTTACCTCATGCATTTACAATTATTTTTTACATTATTATTTAAAAATATTTCAAAATAATTCAAAAAATTGATGTTTACAAAAATGTTGGAGCAGAAATTGATCTGTAAAAATCACTTGAATATTTAAAAAAAAAATTGTTGAAGTCGTGCACAGTTTGTTTTTTTTTTTTTTTTTGTAAATTCAGTGGGTCCAGTCTATTTTCTATTTATATCTGTAAAGGCAGGCTACAAAATATAAATAAGATCAGTTAAACTTGGCCTCAACCTGCCCGCAGGAAACCAGGTCTGTTGGCCATCTATAGGCATAATAAGCTGTCCAAAACCGAAATTGTTTCATCCTCCTAAATTTTTCCTCTGCTGTCTTTTCTATGATTCCTATACTTGATTTCCTAAAGCTTTTAATACTTCTGTTTTTAAACAATAATATCATCAAAAATTAAAACATCTATGTGTTCATTCACTCTAAAAACATACTGCTATATTTCTGAAGAAGACACTGGGGCAGGGTCTTTTGCACTGGTACCCGGCATATCAGTTTGTTGTAGCTGTTGTAAAATCTGTTGAAGGATTTTTTCTATCCTTCCCACCTTATCATCCAGCCTAATAACTCTATCCACCATCTGGTATTGAGTTATCTTTATGTGTTGTAGTTGGTCTTGAATTTCTAGAATCTGGGCCTGCATGCTTGTCCCCTGCTTGGCAGCTTCTACTTTAGTATACTGAGGATGGAAGCTTTGCATGGCTTTCGCTATTAAGCATTTGACTATCCAATCTGTATGGATAGTCTGATTGAAAAGGGTGAGGCGCCCCCGCGTGTTTCCTGGGTCTTGTATAAAGTCCAGAATGTCTGCTTCTGTCTCATTATCTTCAGGTTCTGTTTGGATATCCCTCTCCCATCCTCGAATGACCTGCCT
This sequence comes from Pinus albicaulis, assembly GCA_034641835.2. Lineage (NCBI taxonomy): Eukaryota > Viridiplantae > Streptophyta > Pinopsida > Pinales > Pinaceae > Pinus > Pinus albicaulis. The sequence goes on along the minus strand of CM076582.1, from coordinate 1,281,469,776 downwards.
TGTGTTAGAGGAATTACCAATGACATAGGTAGCAGCTAAAGTTTCCAGGTGTTCTTGGTTTGTCTTCCTTCCCCTTTTCTTCTGGACTGGTTCAGCTTGCTCTGGCTGCTTTCCTTTGGCAGCCTCTGTTTTCACTCTTCGTTTTCCCATTTGCACTGAACACCTATAGACATGCACCAGTGCATAAATAGGAACAGTAACAATATAAAACGTTAGATTATCATGAGCAGTACGCCACCTTTGGATTTCCATCTCCTGGCTGTCATGCAGGCTAAGAGACTTAACTTTGGTGCTTAAACTCTGAGAATTGTTAGACAAAACGACAGTATTAACCTTGGGACTGTGGGTCGGGTGATAAAGGTTAAAGCTCGAGATAATAAACCAGAACAGAGTATCGCTCTGGGCTCTAGGGTTCGGGGCTTGACAACAGTTAGCGCATTTGGAGCTAAATTGGGTATCCTGCCCTGCACTATGGGAATTGTTTGTAATACGACCCCCATTAAGCTGGAACCAGAAAGCCCAAAACCAAAACCTCTGAGAATTGGATGTGAAACCACCAGAGAACAGGATATTGCTGAGACTCCATCTTACATACTTATGAACAGGGCTCATGAAACTAACATTCCTAGACTTCAGATTCTCACAGACGCAGACAAAATCAAACTCTAAGAGGAGCATAGAGCCATTATGGCTTGGTAATGAACTAGGGTCGGGCACCAGAGGCTCACGCAACCTTCCCCTTGCATGCATTTCCAGATGAGATATACTTTTTACTGACTCATACTCAATTATCCCTAAAGTACTAACAATGGCATACAGTAACAGGACCCAATAAACATGATGAGCTAGGCTAACACTGGGGTCTCTGAAACATGGCCGGATTGGTTTCTTAAGGGGTGTTATAGGATACAGAATTATACGAAAACCCTTGAGGTAATATTTTGTAAAGCGTCTACGACAGTTGACAGTATCAGGCTTCATAATAATAGTTAGGATGCTTCTTACATACCGTAACAAGAGCAATTGAGGCGCCGACTGAGTACTGGAGCTTCTCCTTCGCCTTCGTTTTTCCACAGGTGCCCGCACAAGTTCTTGCATGAATGACTGCGAAGGTGGAGGGCCTCCTCTTACTTGGGTGGTATATTTCCTTTCGTGAGCTGGCCACACAGCCTGGCCATATTTCCTCATAATACTTTGCATTGATGTTTCCTGTCCTGACATCATAATTACCATAAATGCGGTGGAGTTGATTCGTGTGCCCTGTTGCCACGACTCCTATTTCCAATTGACGGTGGATCACCCCGATCGGGGGATTGGAGGTCTTTGTTGATGATCAATTGAAGAGAGTACAATTCTACATTCTAGATTGGATCCACCGGGTGACCTTCTATTGGACGATCCACATTTTGACAGCCCCAATTTGCCATATAATCCGCAGCTTTGTTTCCTTTTCTCAGCACATGGGAAGGGATAATATACTCTATCCTTTTCACCAAATGACTGATTTCTTCTATGAGGCTTGCTGTTCTCCAACTTTGTGAGATCTTCTCCCAGGGGTTACCTTTTTGAAGCTTTTTTAGAATCTCTGTAACCATTGCGGAATCGCCCTCCACTATAATTCTCTGATAGGCTTCTCTTATAGCAATCTGAAGACCCCATTTGACTGCCATTAATTCTGCTTCGTTATTAGTAGCGTGGCCCAGGTCTAATGCATAAAATCTGCATACTGTTCCTTGAGAGTTTCGGAAAATTCCGCTTGCCCCGGCCTGCCCTTGGTTTCCTTTCGACGCCCCATCATAGTTTAGCTTTAAAAATCCTTGTTGTGGGGGCGTCCATTGTTCTTGACTTGATTGGTTGGGTGGTCTAAATTTCCATGAACCCTGGCTCAGCATTTCCAGTTTGAGATTTAGAATTTCTAGGATCTGGGCTTCTATCCCCACAGTTTTCCAATCTTCGTCTAACCATTTTTCTGTTAGGATGGTTTCTCTGATGTTGCCTATTGTTTGTTGCCAGATATTGTTCATTGGTGTCTCCTTGTCTTGGAATAATCTCTGATTTCTCTCTTTCCAGATGTTCCAGACCAGGAAACCATATGACAGGGCCCATGCTCTATTGATCACCTGACACTGATATCTTCCTTTTCTCCAATTGGTTATTGTTTCCTTTATGCCTACATTGCTTTTATCTGTCTGCCTGAACAGTTGTGCTAGGTTCTCCCATATTAATTGTACCTGCCTGCAATGGATAAGGAGGTGATCTGTCGTCTCTTCTTCAATGGTACAAAAAGTGCATCGAGAGGGACCTATCATACCTCTTTTCCTGAGATTTTCCCATGTTAAAATTCTGCCATGACTTACAAGCCATAGGAAATATGCCACCTTTGGCCAATGATTCATTTCCCATATCTTTTTCCATATTTGCTAAGCATTATCCTGCCTTTGCTGTGTTTGAATATGATATCCTTCCTTGATTGTGAACAGTCCTTTAGGTTGATGTCCCCAACGCAGAATGTCTGATCCTGAGATGTTACGTAGCTTTCGTCTACTAAGTTCTTTAGCAAAATTATTCCATTGTAGCGTTTGCGGAGCTTCAGGCCAGCTATTTTTATCTTTCCATTGCCTCCATATTCCATTTGTGTTGGTTGACCAATACTTATTTACTATCCTGTTATTTGGAGTGTTCGTATAAAGGAAGATTTCTCCCAGTTCTAACCTTGTAAACAGTTTATCGCGCTGTTGCCATGAATCTTCCCAGAACAAAGCTATTTTCCCATCTCTTATTTCCCAAAAGCTGTGGCTCCGTATTAAGCTTCTGTTCATGGCTGCAAGATTCCATATTGTAGATCCATTTGGTATTATATCGCTTTTCAGACAGCCTGCTATGGTTGTTGGCATTTCATACTTGATTTGCCAGATCTTTTTCCATATATCTTGTCCTCCCATGAGCCAGCGCCACCATAGTTTTTCCCCCAACACATTGTTGAGGATGAATGGGTCACGGAGTCCTAGTCCTCCTGCTGCTTTCGATCTTTGTAACTTGTCCCAAGAGAGCAATGCCCATTTTCTATTGACTTGGGCTCCTTGCCACAAGAATTTTTTAAAAATGTCTATTAGCTGAGTACAAATTCCTTTTGGGCATGCCCGTCCTGATAGCTGGTATATGGGTAAAGCTTCCAGCACCGCTTTCAAAAGAGTGAGTCAAGCAGGTGCATTCAGAGATCTAAATGACCAGTTGTGAATTCTTTTCTCGATTCTTACAATTATTTCTTTCCAATCTCTTATGCGCGTTGGGCCTGGGTTTAAGATCATCCCAAGGTACTTCAGAGGGAAAGTTCCCTGTTGAAATCCCAATGTTCTGACCAGGTGATTCTGCAGTTCAATTGGACAGTTAAAAAAATATAGATTTGACTTATCTTTGTTGATTTCAGTGCCCGAGGATTCCATAAAAACTTCCAGAATTTTGAGAATCGTTTTACATTCTCTGAGGGAGGCCATGCAAAATAGGAGGGTATCATCAACAAATTGTTGATGAGTTAACGGTAGCTGGGGTCCCCACAATTGTAATCCCTTTAGCTGTCCTTCTGCAACTTTAGCTTTAATTAGTCTTCCTAGACCTTCTGCTGCTATGACGAAGAGAAAAGGGGACAGGGGGTCTCCTTGTCTTAGACCTATGGAGCTATTAAAAGGCATTGATGGGCTACCATTCACTAAAATTGAGAATTGTGGGGAGGAGATAAATGAGTGTAGCCATTGCACCCATCTTTCATCAAACCCGAAGGCACGCATCACTTCCCTAAGGTACTGCCAACTGATGCGGTCATATGCTTTTGATAAATCCAGTTTGATTAGAAGTCCTCTCTTTTTATCCTTCTTTAAAGTATGCATAGCTTCCTGTGTCACTACGATTCCATCCAAAATTTGTCTCCCCTGTACAAACCCTGTTTGTTCCGGGCCAATTAGCATCGGCATCAGAGGTTTGAGCCGGTTAACCATAATTATAGAAAGAATTTTGTAGATTACATTGCAAAGGGCTATCGGTCGAAAGCCAACTGGGGTATCTGCATTTTGTTGCTTAGGTATAAGAGTCAGAAAGGTTGCGTTTATCACTGGGGATACCTTTTTATTCCTCCTGGATTCTTCCACCACTTCTAAGATATCCTGACCTATAAATGGCCATGCTGCTTTAAAAAATTCACTTGTGAAGCCATCTGGCCCCGGGGCTTTGTTCTGTGGCAACTACATGACCACTTCTTCCACTTCTTGCAGAGTAACGGCTCTTAGCAACGCAAGATTTTGTTCTCGAGTAATCACTTGAGGTATATGCTGAATGATCTTCTGAATGGCCTCCTGACGGTCTGGGATGGGTTCTGTTAGGAGATCTTGGAAATGCTGAACCAGATTTCGTTCTATATCTTCATGTTTCACTACTCGTTCTCGATTCACTGCTTTTAAAGAAAATATACGATTCTGTTGGCGTCTCTGGATCGTTGCTCGGTGGAAGAATTTCGTGTTACGATCGCCCTCTTTCAACCAATTTACCCGAGATTTCTGTTTCCAAAGTATCTCTTCATGTTTCCTCCTTTCTTCTTGTTCACTCAGGGTAAGCCCTTCTTCCAAAGCCAGTTCTTCTGTTCTCCCCTGCAGAATGATTTGTTGTTGTATCTGCTTCATTTTTTCATTTAATCGGATTTTGTCTTGGTGTATATCACCAAATTCCTGCTTATTACACCTTTTAATTTCCACTTTTAGCTTATTGGAAGGAGTGCATCTTATTATGACCTCGAGCTGGATTAGCATTCCACCAATTTTTAACTTTCTCTATGAATCTTGGATCCCTTAGCCAAAACAATTCGAACCTAAACGGCCTATTTTTTCTGCTTGCTTTGATCTCTATCTCAAATCTAATCGGCCAATGATCCGAGCCCAGTGCTGGGAGGATTGCAGCTTCATAGTATATATCTCTACTGACTAAAGCTTCCAATGCTAAGAAGCGATCCAACCTGGCCGCGACTTGATGCCTTTCTCCTCTGCGATTATTCCATGTAAATTTGCCATTAACCGTTGGGATATCAACAAGATGAAGATCCTGAAGGACTTCTCGAAAAAGAGTCATTTCCGGTTCTTCTCTTCGTATGCCTCCTTTTTTTTCCAAAATATTTAGGATAATGTTGAAGTCTCCACCTATCAGCCATTATTTCTCTGTGTGCATAGTACTCAAATTTCGAATGTTCTGTAACAATGTGGCACACTCTCCTGGTATAGGGGGTCCGTATACCGTCGATATAAGGATCCTTTCCTCTGCTCCGATCTGTCTGAATGTTGCTGTTAAAATACGAGGCAATCCTATCCATCCTTCTGCAATGATTTCAGCTCCATTCTAGAGGATAGCTATTCCTCCTGACGTTCCCCTTGCATCTATTGCCATAACCTCATATTGCATTTTGAAAGATTTCAGTATTGACTCAAGCTTCTACCCTGCGACCTTTGTTTCTTGAAGCATCATTACTTGAGGTTTCTCTTTTTGTAATTTTTCTTTCAAATATCTCTGTTTCCTTTGCTGTTCAATCCCCGTATATTCCAGGAGAGCACTTTCATTAGGAATTTTTTGGTAGTTGTTGGAATAGCGTTGTTAACGGTATTATCTTACCTGTACTAATCAGCATTTCTCCTACTAGTTGTGTTGAATCTTTCAGAGTTGGGCGTCCTCTCTTTTTGGCCTGCTTATTTGGTGTAGGTTTCTTTTTGCCTACTGCCTCTTCTCGGTCTTTGGCTTCTTTCCTCACTTGATTTGTCAGGTAAGTTTCAAAGGTTTCTTTATACAGGGTCTTCTGATCTTCCGGGATAAAACGGTCATCCATATTTCGCCATTCAACCAATAAACTTTTCAGCAGCTTTTCCTCTATACTCAGATCTTCTTTAGGTTGTTCAATCTCCATTGGGGTTTGTTCCTGTTGTATATTCTCTTCATTTACCTCTAATTCCGGTCCTGCTTTCCTCTTAGTGTTTTGATTTTTCTGCGTTATTTCCTCATTCCTGTCAACCAGAATCTCGACTATTATCTCTGGCCCCGACGGTTCCCCTTCTTCATGCAATGCCTCATATCTATTGTTTGTTTTTGTGTAGCCAGGGTGTTGTTGTTTTAGATTTGATCCAGAGTTTTGATTTCCTGATCTCTGTTGTCGTTTTTTTGCAGGAATTGTTAAAAAACCTTCTTCATCCTGTCGTGGTGCCATTTCTGGTTCAGTTTCCACAAGTTTTTGATTATCTGGAGCGTTTAATGGACACGACTTGAACAGATGGCCATACTCGTGGCAGCGTCGACATCTGAAGGGAATGTGTTCATAGTCAAGTAACTGAGGCCAAATTTTCCCTTCATATTCAAGATCTATCTGCTCTGGTAATGGTTCAGAAATGTTCATGTACACACAAATTCTTGCAAAGGAGGTGTAGCGCCCCTGTACAGTAGTATCTGCAATTTTAACAAATGAGCCTAACACATTTCCTATTCCTTCCAAAATTTTAGGGTCCCAGAAATCCATTGGCAACCCAAAAAGCCGAACCCATACTGGAGCAGCGAGAAATTGCTCTTTTTCAGGGTTATAACATTCCTCCCATTGTCTAAGAAAGAGCCCTGCATTGCTATAAAAATAGGGACCTCCCTCAAAAATGCGTTCTTTATCTTGTAAATTTGAAAAAATAACTGTAAAAAAACCCTTGGCTCCTAGTTTTAGATCAATGTGACCTTTAGGTTGCCATTTTGATTGAATCCATTTCCATAAATCCTTTTCAGAAGGCCATATACCTATAAACTTACAGATTAATGCATGATTCTTCATATATCCTCGATATTCATCTAGCGTTGTTGGTGCAATGACATATTTCGGCTTCTTCACTGCCCGTGGCAGGCATTGGCTTTTCATCTTGGCTTGCCATTCTGCACCCAGAACAGGGGCAACCCTTTGTTGTGATGATGCTGAATGGGGGGCCTGCTGTGTTTGGTCTCCGCTTGTTATATCGCGGTAGGAGGGCGGCTGCCCCCCTCCCGAGGTCGCCGCCATGGAGCGGCCTGTCAGTCCCGGTTCTTTGTTACTGAAACTTGCTGCAATTCTTTGTCTGTGGCTTAAACCCTCTATCGCCGCATTCAAACCCTCGAACGCCTCAAACCCTCGAACGCCTTTCGTTTGTACTATTCAAACCCTCTATTTACCATAATATTTTTTTTTTCTTTTTATTCCTTGACACACCTGCAAAGGAATCAATGGCGACAGATATTGGTGGGAACAAATGGCATCACTTATTAGACACATTTTGAAAATTAAATATAAAATTTTCTAAAACATGAAGTTCACCAAGCTGTTCCTATATAGTGGGTGGCATTTTGAAAATTAAATACAACATTTTATAAAACATGAATTTAACGAAGGTGTGCTTACATAGATGGATCACACTTGGTATATAATTGAAAAAACACATGGTAGTTAATAATTATACATTTATAACTAAAACAAACAAACATATCAATGATACCTTACAGGGTCCATCAATCAATTTATGTCGATCAATAAATTTTGATGGAGAGCACCTCAAGTTGAATTCATCTTTGACGCAAAAATATTGAATTGGCATTGCCCCATACAATAGATCACTAGACCTCTTATTAACATTTGCACAATGTCTTATACTAAATGATTTAAATTGTCTAACAATATTGTTTTCTTTTCCATGTAGTTGTTTTAGCCTCTCCTTCTTAACTTGGTACATGCCTTTCATCTAGTTGCACAAAAGTTCAAAATTGGTGAAAACTACAATTCCATTGGATCCATAATCCCTAGTTGTTCCCAAGTGTTCTATCAATGCAATATAATATGCTTCATTTTTTTTTCTTTGAGGTATATTCATTTTCCTTTAGAGGACTTTTCTTTTCACAATATTTCATAACACATATGTAATCACTGCTTTCCCTGGATTGGGATAACAAGAAACATTTATGCATAATTTCCATTTTTCAACCATGCTTAGTGGGTTTTTTTTATCCCGGAAAAAAACCAGTTGAATAAAATATTAAATGAACATTTATTGCAAATGCCTTAGTTTATGGGAGAAATGACGTGTACATGGTTTCCAAAAACACTAGGACTGTCCTTGCATTTAGCTATTAAAGTTTTATAATATTTTACTACCAATGAAAATGAGTAACAACACATCCTAGCCATTATAGTTGGTGAGGTGATAGTGGACACCTATGAGGTGTACGGCGTGTACAATCAAAAATTAATTTTGGAGGTGTATGACATGTAATAGAAAAGTATAAACATATATTTAAAATAAATATTTTGAGTGCTTGTGGGTAAACCCATCACCATATTCTCATGTTTTCTATCCAAAAACAATAGTGACCTGAAAACCAAGAATATGAGGGATATCTTGAAGTAAATAACTGCCACATATTTGCAACAAGTGCAACCGCAAAATACTTTTTAATTTTGTAGTTGCAATGACAAGTAATCTGTTAGCACCCTGTAATTAGCAAGATTTGAACAATTCCAACTACAAGGATAACATCAAACTGCTTTGGGATTCAAGGATCTAGCCCTCCTAAATCCAAAGAGGGATCTCTCTATGAATGAGTTTAAATATGTGATCTTTAAAAGCTGAAATTGTGATATTAGGCTAGGTATGAAGGACTTTGGTTTTGTTTGTTTGTTTTTGGTTGGGCGAAGACATGATGAAGGTGAAGGGAGGTAAACATAAAGGGTGAAGATGTCTGCAAGTGAAGGAATGATTTGGCTGACTGAAAGGCAAAGACACTTTTAACCCATTGGGCTATGGAGTCATATGAGGATTTTAATTGGACAACAAGGTTCAAGAAGGATCCATGGGGAAATTCACTTATGTCAAAGGATCTCTTAAGGTGATTTATGGAATGAAACAGATGGGAAAAGGAGAATAAAACAAATGAAGAATAGTGAACAACCTAAGATCAAGTAAATGCTTTAAAACTATCTTTCTTTGGCATGTTAATAGAGAAAACAAAACTTAAAGTATTCTAAGATTAGGTAAGTGCTTTTAAACTTCCCTGTATTGTAGTTTCAGTTAAAAACATTTTAAAAGTAATTATAATAGCTTAAGATTAGGTGATTACTTCTAAACTATCCTGCTTTTAGCATATTCAATAAGGAAACACAGATAATAGTCACAAAGAGCAATTTAGATCAAGCAAGTGCTTTTAAACCAACCTGCTGTAATATACTCTAAAGGAAAACACAGAAAATACTCATTTGAAAAACCAATCTAGATCATGTGAGTACTTTTAAAGCAACCTACTTTAATATAATCAGTAAAGTGAACTTTCAAATGAAGAAAACATAGAAAATAAAGCTTTCAGTAAGAGCAGGGTACTTTAAAGAGTAAGTCCTAGCTCTATGTTTGCTGCTCCTTATCAGAGAAAATGAACAGAGTGAAAACATTAAAGAAAATAACAATTGAGAGTGAGGAAGACATCACCATTGACACAAATCAAGATCCCATGAATCAAAAACATGTATTTGATGTTCAAACCAGTTATATTCAGCAAGCTCGGTAGGTCTCTACAACTTCAAACTTCTCATACCAGCTTATGTATCTTCAAGTTGCAAACAGGGCATTAGTAACTTTAGAAACTATTACATGCATTCAGATGTCCAGAGACCAACATTTTCGCACCTTCTACAGAAGTATTTATAGAATAATGAGGAGGTGTGATTTGATGAAAAATATCTCTTGGGTCAATTAATACAGATTGATGACTCTTCAGCCTTTAATGGCCTCGATGAAGAAATTCATAGGTGTTTATCTGAATTAATTGATTTACACTTAGGATTAAGCTCGGTGGGAACCTTTGTTGTTCTTTGAGGCTTTGTGTCATGTTGAAGTAACTCTTTTTCTACTCCCTGAGGTCTAATGATTGAAAATATTTTCTTCTAGGTGGTTCTTAATCTTTAAAATAGTTTTGCCGATAATTTGGAGATAAGATCCTTGATTAGTATTAATTGTTCGGTTGTCTTTGATTTATGTGAGGGTGCAGGTGCCTTTACGAGCTGGAGAGGGTTCGATAAGCCTCTTCTTAAGGTGGTGGAAGCTTTCTCGAATCGACAGTTGTCTTCACCTTTTCCTGAAAACACCTTTAATTCACTTTAGTTCAGTGTTTTCGATCTTCTGTTTTGGAAAAAACTGATACTCTTTTAACAATGATTTAAAAACACAGTGTCTTGTTGATGTGTAGGTTGCGTAGGGGAAATATGGATCTTAAACCCTCCAAACGACTTTCCCTTGATAAAGAAATGGTATGGGAATCGTCATTCCCAGCCCTGGGCCCTTTCTTTCAACATAATGGAAAACCTTCATTACCTGCAAAATTAAACAAATATATCATAAAATCCTGCGTTTTTGGGTCTACTGCTTCAGAGGCATGGTATGAGAGTAGAGTCGTTGGATGGCATCATCCAATAGTGGAGATTAGCTGAGAGGAGGTTTAAAAGGAATGGAAGGAAGAATTGAACAGAACCGTTGATCGCGCGATGATCGACGATGGAGATCGATTTTGAAAACCATTTGGTGAAAGGTGGAGGGTGATAGTATGAAGCGAGATTAGATCTGGGCCATCTGATATGGACATGTGGATGGTCCAGATCCAATCGGAGGTTCACAATCAGTAGGACAAACAGATGTATGCGATTGAAAATTTTCGATGCGATTGAGCGATGACTGTTGATCTGAGGACCAGATCAATGGCGGGAAATGAATCAGAGGGATGGGCGATCAGGGGAAAAAATAAAAGAACGTGATTGAAAATTTGCGATTGAAACTTTGCAATTTTGCGTGGGCCGTTTGATCGGCTTTAGATCAATGGTCAATATCCTTTGATTTTTTGCACCGTTAGAAACCCTTATACTTTATAAAAAACACAATTTTTCACATAATAAAAAGTTTTGGTAAGTCGGGCAGAATATATATATATATATATATATATATATATATATATATATATATATATATATGATGGTTGGTGCCCGATTGTGGGGCCGAAGGTTTATATAAAGGATAATATGCCCGGAGTTTTATATATGAAAAAAGGGTGAATCATAATCAAAAGTTCGGGCATGGGCTTTTCAATCAACCCATTCGATTTGTGCGATGCGATTGGCACCTCGTAACTTAAACTCTTAGTCCTTGGTGTAGGTTATATGGAACATAAAACGGAGGCAGCGGGGTTTATACATATATGACCCAATCGTATCGGAAGTTCGATGCGGGTCTTTTTAATCAACCCATTGTGAAATTCTCTGATGCGATTGCGGGATCGGTCTTTCAATCTAACCATTTTTATATTAAACATGTGATTTTGGTTTTTTAAATAAAACTTTGGAAAAATGATTTTTTGTATTTTACAAAGGGAAAAATGGATTGGGACGGTTTATTCAATGGTTTTTAGGTGCCAAAGGTAGGCCCATGAGATACATATATATAACAAAATAATATTATTGGGGTTCTTTAAAATGAAAAGTCTTAATCGCATCGGGGTTTTCCATACAAAGCTAATTGCATCTGGGTTTTCCATACAAAGCCAATCACATCGGAACTTTGAAACATGGCAGAAGACTTGTGTGCTTTGGACTTTTGTGATGCGATTAGTGCCGAAAAGTTTTAGCGCCTGGTATTAGCACCATGGGCATACAGTGGGGAAGTGGTTGAGGCTTGGCCCAAAGGGGCTTAACCCCTTAATACAAAAAATGGGTTTTTTCATGATTTTTTATGGTTTTCAAAGGGTTTTGGGGTTTTCGCTACAGTTTAAAAAAGAGCTCTAAACTCTGCAAAGGAAATTTTATGAAGGAGAGATGAGGAAAAAAGGAAAAGAGGGGAAAATGATGGGGAAAAAGAGATTAAAATGAAGGTTAGTTTCTGAGTGAAGGAAGGGGAGAAAAGGGGATTTTGCAGCAGTTCTCTCATAAAATTTTCAATAGAATATTTTGAGTTCTGAAGGGAATCAGCAGTGCAAACCTTTAGACATGAGCACGAGATCTTCCAAAGGCTTCAAGAGATAAAATTCTGGCCATGAAAGTGTTTCTTGAAGACTGAACAATGTTTTTCCCACCTTTTGATAGAACCAATTTTATAGGTGGCCAATAGTGGCTCCACTTGGGGATGGTGCCTTCTTGAAGGCATCAAGAACTTCAGACGTGTATTTCTCTGGGAGGCTAACCTGTGCCTAATCCATTATGTTCTCTGGGAGGCTAACATGTCCCTGATCCATTGGGCTGCCCTTCCTTTGCTGGGATGATCTTAATCTACTCTTAAAACATGTCAGTAGCTATGAAAAACAATGGATCTTCATTCAACAACTTTCTACCTACCCAATCCTACTGATCTAACATTTTTTCTTCATTTAGAGTGCATTTGGATTGGAAAACTCTTTTACAATATTTATTTCTTTTGAAAAAAGGAAATATAATCTAATTCTACTCCTTATTCCTCCATGAACTCAGATTAAACAGTTGAGTTTATATGTTTCTCTACCTAATCTACTGATCTGTTAGGATTAAACAATCTAACATATTTTATTCTCTAAATTCTACAACAGAAATTTAAAAACAGTCAAGTCAAGATTAAGCCATTTGACTTGTTGTGATCTATGGCATAAAAAAAAACAAGCTGCACATAGATATTTATTTTGCAGAAAATTTAAATAAAAAATGAAAGGCTTAAGATCTAAAAATTCAAAGCACTTCCTTCGCCTTTTTAGAGCTCTGTTTTTTCCTCTTATTGAGTTGTCTTTCCTTTGTCAACTGTTTCAGATTTTGCGCTGATTAGAAATAGATTTACCTTTTTTTTCTACTCAAAATTTTAAACATGGTTTGAGTCAATTCTTTCTTGGAAACTTATGTTCGGGTTTTGAGCATGTTTGAACCTTTAATTTCTATCTTAATCTATCTACTCATAAGCCAAGATTAAACAGTTTGTAGAATTGAATTCACTATCCTATCAACAATAAATTTAAAACTAATTAGTCAATATTAGGTTGTTTGACTAACTAGGATGTGTTTTTCAGGAGTGGCATTTAAGTTTGCGCACTTTCAAAATTTATTTCTGTTTTTGTTGGTAGGGGGCTGTACCTTTATTATTTTTACAATCTGCCCTCTTGTTCTATCTTTTATTGTTTTTGTATTTTTATTTTTTGTGAAACTGAACAAAGAAATGATATTTACAATGGAAATGAAATCTTTAAAATTGAATTCAACAGTACTAATTCTTAAGGACCCTGTCATTGACAAGACCTCCAAACATATTTGTGCCATATAACTCTTGCAGAAGAAAGGAATTTGGACCAATGGTGGACTGAATAATATAAGGACCTTGCCACAAACTATCAAATTTTCCATGTTTACCCTTATCTTCTCTTCTGGAGTACCACTTGAGTACCTTGTCTCCAATGTTGAAGTCACAAGCCTTTTTTCTCTTGTCAAACAACTTCTTTATGTTTTCTTGCACTTTTTGAGCTCTGTTGTAGACCTCTTCCCTTGTCTGCTGGAGATGTATTGTCTAATTAATCCTACTTATCATGCTGTCCTCTTCTGGATGTTTTTCTTGGATTAATTTTATTACTGGTACACCTAGGCTGGTAGGAAACACTGCATCTGCTCCATAAACAAGCTGGTAAGGGGACATTCCAATGGACTTTTTTGTGGTCAATTTGTCTGCCCACAGAGAATGTACCAACTTGTTATGCCATGATTTTTTATTCTCTTCAAGCAGCTTCTTCATGATGGTCACCAAAATTTTATTTGATGATTCTACTAGCCCATTACCTTGAGGGTAGTAAGCAGTACAATGACCGAGTGTAATCTGATACCTGTGACAAAAATCAATCATATTTTTGGAACCAAAAGCACCAGCATTATCAGTAATAATCTTCCTAGGACAGCCAAATCTAGACAGGATATGATCTTCAAGAAATTTTATAATGACAGAATCTGTGGCATTCCTAGAAGGGGTGGCCTCTACCCACTTTGTGAAATAGTCAGTGGCTGTGAGAATCCATTTGTGTTGGGTAGATGAAGTAGGGTGGATTTCTCCTATGAAATCTAGGCCCCACTGTTGAAAAGGATCTTCAATAGTGATAGGTTGTAATGGTCAAGGAAGAAGTTTTCTTTTGCCCTAAAAAATTTGGCATTTGTGATAGGAAACTATCATTTTATGGACATCTTGGAAGAATGTGGGCCAGTAATAGCCAACTCTGAGGATTTTATTGGCTGTGGTTTTATAGTAAAGATGACCTCCACACTCTCCTTCATGGATTTCATGTTTGATCCTTTCTGCATCAAACTCAGGCAAACATTTAAGCAATAAACAATTAGCATTTTTCCAATATAAACATTTATTTAAAATGAAATAGTTCCTAACTTTCAACTTTAAAAACCTTGCCTTTTTTTTTGATAAATTAGGAGGAGCATTAAGATTTGTAAGCACATACAGGATATCAGTGTACCAAGGTGAGTTTTGAAATTTCTCTTCGACAATGGGAGCAAGTAATTATTCTTGTTCATCCAAGGAATCTACCATGTTAATGTCAAGTGCTTGTATATTAGATTCAGTCATTAATTGAGCTAAGCCCTGACCTTTAATAAGTTTGGTGGGTTTGATTTAAAAATCATACTCTAATATAGCAGCAATCCATTTGCCTCTCTTTCCATCTGGGTCTTGTGACAGGATGTATTTTACCACTATATTAGGTACATAGGCAATGATGTGGGAATGTATAATATACACCTTGAAGTCCTTTAAGGCCTTTACCAAAGCATAGGCATGTTTTTCAATTATGTTATATTTCAAGGGTGCATCCCTTAAAGCCTTGCTGAAAAAAGAAATGGGCTGTTCCTGTCCCTCTGGGTTTTTTTGCAACAGGACTGCAACCACCATATGCTCTGAAGAAAAGGAAAAAATAAGGAAATATTTTGAAAAGTTTGGGCTGATTAGGACTAGTGCCCGGGTGAGTGCATGTTTCACCAATTCGAAGGATTTTTTGGCTTCTACAATCCACTTCACTCCTACTTCTTTCTTGAGCATATTATTCATGTTTCTAAGGAGCTGTCATAAGTTGGGAATAGACCTCCTCAAGAAGTTAATCTTTCCAATAAAGGACTGAAATTATTTTATGTTCCTTGGTTGGCTAATCTGTAATATTCCCTCAAATCTTTTTGGATCTATTTTAATCTGTTCTTCTGATATGATATGGCCAAGGAGTTTACCTTCTTGAAGGCCAAACACTGTCTTGTTGGGATTTAAATATAACCCAAACTTTCTGCATTTTTCAAGGACCTTTCTTAAATGTTTCAGGTGCTCTTAATCAGATTTATAATAAACTGTTATGTCGTCAAGTTAAATTACAATGAAGTGCCCTATCTCCTCTGAAAATGAAATTTCCATGGCCCTTTGGAAAGTGGCCCCAACATTCATTAATCTAAAAGGAATTTTCACATACATGAAAGTGCCCCAAGGAGTGGTGAAAGTTGTCTTGAGTTGGTCTTCTGGGAGTACTAAAACTTCGTTATACCCTGAAAAACCATCTAACAGAGAAATCCTCTTTGAACCAACTACCCTTTGTATAATGTGTTCCATTTTGGGTAAAGGGTAATTGTCTTTTAGGGAGGCTCTATTAAGGTTTCTAAAATCAATGCATAATCTGATTTCTCCTGTCTTTTACCTCATGACTACAAGGTTAGAAACCCAATCTAAAAACCTGACAGGCACAATGATTCTTAACTCATACATTTTCTTGATTTCCTTTTCTACTAGAGGCAGTTGTATTGGATTAATTCGACGCATTTTTTTCTTAAAGGGTTTTTGGTTTTCTTTCAAACGGATCTTGTGCTGGATGATTTCTGTATCGTAGACTTTTAAGTGTTCATAGTTCGAGGAAAATACATCGAAAAAATATTTAAACAAGTCGATGCATTTTCTTTTTATGTCTCGTGGCAAGGACCTAGCTAATTTAATATTTTTAGGTTGATCCTCGGTGCCTATGTTGCATTCCTCGACCTTGGACTCTGTGTATTCTACGGTGGGATTCTTTGCTACATCGTTAAAATCAAAGCGGTCTTCTAATGGTGCTAGCCCCTTAGGTATGTTTTTGTCCTTTGACGACAATACCTCAATATCTTCGTTTTTTGTGTCCTTGTATTCTTTAGTATGAGTTTCAAGTTTTTTAGTTAACATGTTGATTTTTACGGGACTGGATGGTTTTTATTCTTCAGGGGGTTCTTCGTTTAGGAAATTTTGATCGGATTTAGAATCTGAACCGGATGATTCAAATTCATTCCTACCGAGAAGGAAATCCTCTATCTGTTTGTCGCCCTCAAAGACCTGCCAATATTTTTCATTATCTAGCACGGCTAGTCTAAACTTAATTTGAGTTGTACAGTCTTTGGTTTCAAATGGCTTTAAGCATGTTCTAGCTGCAAAGGCTAAATTGTGGGCGACACTATTTCTTTTTCTTGGGACAAAAATCAATTTGGACTCATCAAAAGTTTCCAAAAGGTCCATGACATCGTTTCGGTAAGCTATAAGTATGGGATGATTTGCGTTATACTCCCCACTAACTTGCTTAATGACTAATTCCGAATCCCCATAAACATTAATTCTTGTGGCTCCTAACTTTTTTAATAGATGTAAGCCTAAGAGAGGGGATTCATATTCTGCTATGTTATTGGAACACTGAAAGTTTAATTTGCAGGAAATGCTTTCTGTGTGGTTGTTTTCAATGTTGGTAATCCAGACACCTGTACCAGCATTGTTCTTAGTGCATGACCCATCAAAATACATACTCCACAGAGGACTATTTTCGGTTTCGTCTTGGTTATTGTCTTCTTCAACCAACGTGCTTATGGGTTGATGTGAAATCTCGTCACTTAGTTGTATTTGTTTTGATTCCTTAAGACTTTCGTGGAGTTAAGCGTGAGGGGTAGTCTATTTTTTACCATCCTACCTTTGTTCACTCTAGTCTGTTGTTTCAGTGCACTGTTCAAAATTTTCTCTCTCGTTTTCTTCCATATCTAGAACTGCATTTATTTCTAGATTTGGGGTCTCTAACTGTTTAGCTGAGTCGATGTCTTCTAGCTCTAGATTATTTGAGGATTCATTATTGTAAAATATAAATGAATCCAAGTCAGTATGGATAGAATAAATGGGAGAATTTTAATTCTTTTATGGGCTACTGACCATGAATTTCATATGTGAGTCTCTGTACAGTCTTCTGAGCTGGCTAAAAACAGGGATAGTGGCATATGTCCCATCCATCTGTATGGTACCTTGCAGCTTCGCACCCCATGATCTTGAAAGCAACATGCCATACTTAGGAGTCACATCAGCCACCATAACATCCATCACCATGCACTTGGTTGGGATTTGGGTCAAACTCACACAAAGGTCTTTGATCAGGCCAAGGCACTTCACTCTATTAGAATCAAAAGAATATAAATCCTTGTAAGGTCTAGTTATTTCTAATCATAGCCTTTCCATTATCACCTTTGGCATAAGGTTGTGCGAGGCTCTGGAGTCATGCATAGCATTATGCAGGATCTTGTCATGAACATTTAAACTCACATAAAATGGAGGTACAGGTCCCTCTTCATATATACCTTCAATCTTAGGACAAAAAATGAGCTTTGGCTGGTCATCACTAAGATTGAATGTGTCATTATTATCCTCAATATTTAAATCCTTCAAAATTTGGGTCCTATATATATTCTGGGCATCTAACTCAGTTAGGGGAACATAGATTCTGATCTTTGAAATTTCCTCCTCTAGGCTGAAAGGAATCTGGTTCTTCGATGAACTTGTCTCAGCCTTACTAGCTACCAGTCTATCAGCAACATCAGCTTGCTGATTTGTTCTACTCGTTTTTTAAAAAATTCTCTTAACATGAGTACTAGCTAAAGTGGTAGTACTACTAATGTTCGCACTCTGTTTTTCATTGTTTTGAGTGCCTTTCTCTCTATCTCTATAAGAAATCATAGCTATTGTTTTATCCTTTTGTTTGACAATTTTAGGCTTAGTTGTAGTGTTGTTTTGTGAAGATTTGTCAGATGTTTGGTGTTGGGAGTTTGTTGAATAGTTTTGCTTCTAAGGTCATATTCTTTTTGAGACTCTATGATGACATTTTCCATGTCTTGAAAATACCTTTCATTATCATCTTTGTTGTCATCATAAAGGGTATGAAAACCTTGTTCCCTATCATAATGAATCTCAAAGTCATAGTTATCTACTCCCAACATGTTGATATCATCTTCCTCTGTTATCTCATCTTTTTTCTCAACCTCACTTATATAGTTTTGATGAAAGGGAGGAGTGATCTATTGATCATCTTCCTTGGGCCTGTTTGGAGGTTGGTTCCTTCTAAAATTCTGATTCTGGTTCCGGTTTTTGTTTTGAGGAGCAGTTTGGTTTTGAATTTCTTGTGCTCTCTCAAGGATGCTAATTTTCTTCATCATCTCCTCCATCATTCTTTCCATTTCTGAGTTGGAAGTAGAAGGGTCATTTTACCCTCTAAAGGATACTCTCTTTTCAATTATCATTCTTGCTCTCTTCTCCATCAAGTTGACTTCCACAAAAAGAGCACCATTTTGCATATCTTCAAGAGTTGCAAAATCTCTATGTCTCAGCTGATATACCATCTCAGGGTCAAACCCTTCAGGAAACTTGTTTAAAGCTGAGCCTTGTGGAGGTTTTAGTTCTGGGGAAAGTGCATTATATAGACTATTGAATCTAGTGCAATAATCTTGCACACTTTCCCCAATGTCTCTATGGAGATTCTTATAGTCAGAGAGGACTTGGAGAGGGTTTTTATTTACTTCACATTTGTTTAAGAATGTTTAATGGAAAGCTTGGAGATAATTAATACTATGGGGGGTTAAGCCTTTGAACAATTTTCTTGCTTCTCTCCCTAAGCTCTGAGCAAATAATCTAACCTTGAAAAAATCATTATCAATTTCATTTCTATCAAAGTAGTCATTCATCTTATCCACATGTTTTGATGCAGTTGTAGCATTACTAGCATCATATAATGGAATTTTGGACTGATAATCCTGTGGAATATTGACTAACTGTATAGGAAGGACTAAGGGAGCATACCATGCTGCCATGATATGTGGTGGGGGTGGATTAACAAGAGGTGGATTGACAAGAGGGACAGTGGGCTGAAGTGGAGTGGTTTGAATAGTGGATGTAGGGTGAGCAGAAGTGAATGGACCGAGAAAAGATTGCTGAGCTAATCTTGGATGAGAGACACCTAAGTTGTGAAGAAAATGTAAATCAGGAGGTGTGGTTTCTCTACTACCAGGATGTGTACTTGTTTCAGGAGAATAAAGTGAAGACTCAGAATCTAATTGATTTAAATCACCAAGAGACCTAGTTCTAAATGGATTTACTAAGTCAACTTGTGGTTGTTGTAGAGGTGAAAGGTTTTCAGGAACTGAATTAGCTCTCAAGGGTGATCTGAAAATAGTTGATAATTTAATCCTAGGAGACCTCCTAAGGATAATTTAGGGATTTCCAACTATCTCAGGTGGATCAGGGTCAGGATGGGCTCTAGTTTGAATCTTTCTAGGAGACACTATACTGTGTTTCTTAGACCCAGATAAACAAGAAAATTTCAACCAAGTATGGCAGTATTTGAGAGGTTAACTAACCTGTTTATACAAATTTTAATCCTACATTCATTTAACTGAGTTTGAATGATATTACAATGACAAGTATTCTTCCCAGTGGATTCTTAAGGTCTGTTAAGGATTGTGGAGTTTCCAAGTGGAATTTTTTAGCTCTTTTGGAGGTAAAAGGTTTAATGGTCCACTACCATGTTTATTTGCAACCAATCTAAAACATTTTGGGTTCTCGGAGTTTCTGTGGTTGTATGGAAAACTAAAGAGTTTTATAAAATCTGGCCAAGCAACTATGAACTCAAAGTGTTCTCCACCAGAGTCGGCATTATGTTAGCACCCTGTAATTACCAATATTGGCAAAAGTCCAACTGTAGGGATAACATCAAAATGCTTTGGGATTCAAGGATCTAGCCCTCCTAAATCCTGAGAGGGAACTCTCTATGAATGAGTTTAAATATGTGATCTTTAAAAGCTGAAATTGTGATATTAGGCTAGGTATGAAGGAATTGGGTTTTGTTTGTTTTTTTTTTGTTGGGCTAAGACATGATGAAGGTGAAGGCAGATCAACATAAAGGGTGAATATGTCTGGAAGTGAAGGAATGATTCGGCTACCTGAAAGGCAAAGACAGTTTTAACCCATTGGGCTATGGAGTCATAGGAGGATTTTAATTGGACAACAAGGTTCAAGAAGGATCCATGGGGAAAGTCACTTATGTCAAAGGATATTTTAAGGTGATTTATGAAATGAAACAGATAGGAAAAGGAGAATAAAACAAATGAAGAACAATGAATATCCTGAGATCAAGTAAATGCTTTAAAACTATCTTGCTTTGGCATGTTCATGGACAAAACAAAACTTAAAAGTATTCTAAGATCAGGTAAGTGCTTTTAAACTTCCCTGCATCGAAGTACTTTCGGTTAATTTTTTTTTAATGCAATTAGAATAGCTTTAGATCAGGTGAGTACTTCTAAACTATCCTTCTTTCAGCATATTCAATAAGGAAACACAGATAAAAGTCACAAAGAGCAATTTAGATTAGGCAAGTGCTTTTAAACCAACCTACTTTAATATACTCGAAAGGAAAACATAGAAAATACTCGTTTGAAAAAGAAATATAGATCAGGTGAGTACTTTTAAACCAACCTTCTTTAATATACTTATTAAATCAAACTTTCAAATGAAGAAAACATAGAAAATAAAGCTTTCAGTAAGAGTAGGGTACTTTAAAGAGTAAGTCCTAGTTCTATGTTTTTTGCTCCTTATCAGAGAAAATGAATAGAGTGAAAACATTAAATAAAATAACAATGACAGTGAGGAATACATCACCATTAACATAAATCAGGATCCCATGAATCAACAACTTGTATTTGATGTTCGAAAGAGTTACAATCATCAATCTCGGTGGGTCTCTACAACTTCAAACTTCTCATATCAGCTTATGTATCTTCAAGTTGCAAACAAGGCATCAGTAACCTCAGAAACTATCACATGCATTCAGATCTCCAGAGACCAACATTTTCTCACCTTCTGCAAAAGTATTTATAGAAGAATGAGGAGGTGGGATTTGATGAAAAAGATCTCCTGGGTCAATTAGTACAGATTGATGACTAGGGCCTCGATGAAGAAATTCACAGGTGTTTATCTGCATTAATTGATTTACCCTTAGGATTAAGCTTAGTGGGAGCCTTTTTTATTCTTTCAGGCTTCATGTCATGTTGAAGTAACTCTTTTGCTGCTCCCTGAGGTCTAATGATCGAAAATATTTTCTTTTGGGCAGTTCTTAATCTTTAAAATAATTTTGCCGACAATTTGGATATAAGATCCTTGATTAGTATTAATTGTTCGGCTGTCTTTTATTTCTGTGAGGCTGCAGGTGCCTTCAGGAGCTAGAGAGGGTTCGATTAGCCTTTTCTTAAGGTGGTGGAAGCTTTCTCGAATCGAAAATTGCCTTCGTCTTTTCCTGAAAACACCTTTAATTCACTTTAGTTCAGTGTTTTCGATCTTCTGTTCTAGAAAAATATGATACTCTTTTAACAGTGATTTAAAAACACAATGTCTTGTTGATGTGTAGGCTATGTAGGGTAAATATGGATCTTAAACCCTCCAAATGAATTTCCCTTGATAAAGAAATGGTATGGGAATCGTCATTCCCAGCCCTCGGCCCTTTCTTTCAACATAATGGAAAACCTTCATTACCTGCAAAATTCAACAAATATATCATAAATCCTGCGTCTTTGGGTTTGCTACTTCAGAGGCATGGGATGAGAGAAGAGTCGTTGGATGGCATCATCCAACAGTGGAGATTAGCTGAGAGGAGATTTAAAAGGAGCAGAAGGAAGAATTGAACAGAACCGTTGATCGCGTGATGATCAACGGTGGAGATCGGTTTTGAAAACCCTTTGGTGAAAGGTAGAGGGTGATAGTATGAAACGAGATTTGATTTAGGCCATCCGATCTGGACATGTGGACGGTCCAGATCCAATCGAAGGATCACAATTGATAGGACAAAAATATGTATGCGATTAAAAATTTTCAATGCGATTGAGCGATGACCGTTGATCTGAGGACCAGATCAACTGTGGGAAATGAATCGGAGGGATGGGCAATCGGGGGGAGAAACAAAATAATGCGATTGAAACTTTGCCATTTTGTGCAGGCCGTTTGATTGGCTTTAGATCAACAGTCAATATCCTTTGATTTTTTGCACCGACGGAAACCCTTATACTTTATAAAAATCCCAATTTTTCACATAATACAAAGTTTTGGTAAGTCGGGCGGAATATATATATATATATATGATGGCTAGCGCTCGATTGCAGGGCCGAAGGTTTATAAAAGGATAATATGCCTCGGGTTTTATATATGAAAAAGCGCCAACCACAATCGGAAGGTCGGGCATGGGCTTTTCAATCAATCCATTCGATTTTTGCGATGCGATTGGCGCCTCGAGACTTAAACTCTTAGTCTTGGGCGTAGGTTATATGGAACATAAAACTGAGGGAGTGAGGTTTATACATATATAACGCAATCACATCGGAAGTTTGATGCGGGTCTTTTTAATCAACCCATTGTGAAATTATCTGATGCAATTGTGCGATCAGTCTTTCAATATAACCATTTTTATATTAAACAGGTGATTTTGGTTTTTTAAATCAAACTTTGGAAAAATGGATTTTTGTATTTTACAAAGGGAAAAATGGATCAGGACGGTTTATTCAATGGTTTTTAGGCGCTGAAGGTAGGCCCGCGAGATACATATATATAACAAAATAATATGATCAAGGTTCTTTAAAATACAAAGGCTTAATTGCATCGGGGTTTTCCATACAAAGCTAATTGCATCGGGGTTTTCCGTAGAAAGCCAATCGCATCAGAACTTTGAAACATGGCAAAAGACTTGCGTGCTTTGGATTTTTGCAATGCGATCAGCGCTGAAATGTTTGAGCTCTTGGTCTTAGCACAATGGGAATACGGTGGGGAAGTGGTTGAGAATTGGCCCAAAGGGGCTTAAACCGTTAATAGAAAAAATGGGTTTTTTCATGATTTTTTATGCTTTTCAAAGGGTTTTGGAGTTTTCGCTACAGTTTAAAAAGGAGTTCTAAACTCTGCAAAGGAAATTTTATGAAGGAGAAATGAGGAAAAATAGAAAATACAGGAAAATGATGGGGAAAAAGAGAATAAAATGAAGGTTAGTTTCTGAGTGAAGGAAGGGGAGAAAAGGGGATTTTGTAGCAGTTCTCTCATAGAATTTGTAGTAGAATATTTTGAGTTCTGAAGGGAATCAGCAGTGCAGACCTTTATGCATGAGCATGATATCTTCCAAAGGCTTCAAGAGATAACATTTTGGCCATGAAAGTGTTTCTTGAAGACTGAACAATGTTTTGGCCACCTTTTGATAGAACCAATTTTATAGGTGGCCAACATAATCTAATGTAAAATTTGTAGAAATTATATTGTTGAGGATTTAAACATTTTTCACATGACTATGTAGAGTACTAGTGTGGTGAACCCATATTCATATGTAGAGCGATTGTGTGGTTTAAACTCAAATTAGTTTTAGAACATGTTCTCATGGCTTCTATCCAAACAAAATAGTGACATGAAAACCAAGAAGATTAGGGGTATATTTAAGTAAAGATAGAAAAAATGTTGAATTTTTTCAATGGGAGTTAACATATAGTCATACCAAATCATAGGTGGTTTATCTTAATGTTTCTAAATTTTATGATAGTTATGATCCACATGGGAATGAAACTAGATTGATGGATTTTCATCAATTCTTCAATGATGACTATAGACTTGTAATATCCCTCTCTTAGGGCACCGTAAAAACTCTCGTAAAATGAGGGTTGTTAAATAATTAAATATTATTAATTATTATATTGATATTATATGAAGAATATTCTAGTGATTCTTAATTATAAGAATATTGGAAGAATTATTTCTTAATTATTTTGTTTAGAATAATTTATATTATTGTATATAAATAAATTATATTTCCAAGTTGGTATCTTTTATGAGTTTTAAAAATAATGAGTAATAGTTTTTGAAAAACTATGGATAAGTGATATTTTTCTCATAAGGAAAAAGAAAATCTAGCTTTAAAAGAAAAGCATGAGATATTTATGGAGTTCTTTTGTGATTTAGGACAAATCAAATTTATGGATTCTTTATGGAAAGCTTTTATGATTTATAAAAGCTATTCTATTTATTGTAAATCTATGAGAAAAATAAAGGGAGTATGAGAGAATGCATGGATAATGGAACCAGGGAAGGGGCAAAAGGAATTTCAAGAATGAATCAAGAGAGAAGTAACCATATTCTTTGAAAATTATTTTCTTTTCATATGGGGCATGATGATATAATGACTGAATTTATTTGTAAGAAAAAATTTATATGATAAACAATCAAGATTAATTATTGAGAAAACCGTTATATAATTTTGTGCATAGAGGAATATTTTTTTTATTCATGGAATCATGATAAGATTTCATGTGTTGTGAATTCATAAAATCCTTTCATGGCTAAATAATTCTGTGAATTGCATGAATTATTGTAAAATAGGTTCCAAATGAGCCTTTATATATCCCAAACCCGGATACATATGTAAAACGTGAATGATATTTTTTTTAAATAGGATGTTATGAGAAAAAACCTTTTTCAGATTTTAAAATTTTATTTCCCATGTGTTCAAAATTGTGTCCTAAATTTGATGAGAAAAACAGAAAATTATTTAATATTTAAATCTAGAAAATTTGGCTGCAAAGATTCATTCGAATCTTCAAAACCGTGACACCTCTGAAACAACTCATAGAGGTTATTTTCAATAGGACTCTTCCAAACAAAAACCTCTTTGTGTTTTCATAAATTTGTTTCCATATGTTCGTAATACGCATCCAAAGCGGATGACTAAAATAGGTAAAACAAAGTAAAACGGAGTGCTTCCATTTCATTTTTCAATGAGATAAGAATAATTGTTTATGTACATATAGAAATAATAATTATGATGATGATTATTGACAAGGAATTAATTTATATAATTACCAAATATGTTCTCACGATGCATATGCATTAAAAGTTTTAAAAGAGAAATATTGGACTCTTGAAGAGAGTATGTGCTTAGGTGCACATGAATAATATCTAGTATATTTGATCTACTAGAAATTATTATGTGATTGTACATGCATGAGGAGCTTGAGTCATGTAAAAAGATATAAACAACTTATGTGAGGGGTAGCTCACATAAAACACTTGCATAAAAGGAAATTGGTTGTGTTATTTAAGAAGCATTTTTTATTCATTTTATTTCTTGAAAATATATTACAAATCTCTCTAATGTGTGAAATGATAAGAAAATATTTTGTATTTCATGCATAATAGCTAGCAAGTTAGCTATCTTTTGGACAAAAAATAATTAGGGTGTAAAAATGCTTGGAAAATAAATATATATAATTGTATGCAAGGAAACAATTATTATGTTAGAACTCTTAAAAAATAATTGAAGAGAAAAATATATCCTTGTACGCGTTATTGGAATAGATTGTTTGAGAGGAAAAGTAGTAAGCAGATGCTTTATTATGTAATATTATTTAGAGAAACATACATGCTTGCATGCATGGGAAAAGTATAGTTTTTGGTATTAGATCTGTAGAGAAATGAAAGATGAAATAACATAATATTTATTGTGTTAGCTTTCTTTTGGGAAAAATAATATGTATTTTTCTAATCTAAAGGAATAGCTATGGTATTAAATTTATTTTGAGAATATTATGCATAGTTATGGGGTTATATTTTTTTATGAGATGGAAATGTCCCTTTGCATGCATGAAAGAATAAGTGGTATGTGTTTGACCCCTTGGAAAGGAAATGTGTTTATTTTTCCATTAAATATTTATTTAGTTTCTTTTGGAAATAAATATATGTTTTACATGTAGGAAGAACAAGATATGTTATTTCATGCACAAAACTATAACTAGTATGTTAACTTTGTTTGAAATAGAGTTGGCATTGTTATAAATAATAACCATTATGAATAGCCCTTGGGTGGAATAGATGTTTTTAGAAAAGAACATGCAGTCACATGCATAACATCTATTGCATTAATCCCTTTCAAAAAGAAAACATAAGAGTAGGAAAAAAGAGAAATTTCTTGTTGGGATAGTTATCTTGAAATATTGTTATGCATTTGCATGCACAATATTATTATATAGTATGTTAGCTTTCCTTTGGAAATAATATGAAAGTGCATGAAAGATTTTGTTAATGTTTGTTGGAAAGATGATGCTTGATTGTGATTTATTTGTTACTAATGCATGTGAAATGATGTTAAATAAGGAAATTAATGTCAATGTGGTCATTTTTTATATATGCAGACAAATAGTGTTGAAATGTCATCAATAGAGATTTATTATTGGTTTAGTAATATTCTATCTAATCATTATATCAAGTGTGCTGAGAACATAAATGGAAAGAAAGAAGGATTGTTTGAGAAAAGGATTTTGAAGTTTAACATTATGGAAGATAAAGAGTTTTCTACCCATGCAGGTTTAGTAGTTCCAACTGCACGATGATCCACTGAAGGAAAAAATCTGACTACAAAGACAAAGATTGAGTATTCATGAGTAAATGGTATCATGATGATTGTAGTAGCTTATAGCTAGTTATGTTTCACTTAAGATTATTTTTCTATGTAATTTTTATGACAATGGTAAATGTATGGACTCCCTTATTGCCATTGAGTGAGGGGTGTCAACCCTCATGAGCGTTTAATAATAAAATTAAATGTTTGTTGGTTTTAACCCTATGGGGTTTCCACAGTATATCAGTGTCTAATGATGTGATGTTCATTGTGTCATTTTCATGATGTTAATTTATTTCATGATTTGATGTTTATATTATCAATTATGTGATATAATAATTGAGTTAAAATGATCATTGGATTGATGCATAGTTATAGCATGAAATTTAAGTTAATATGCTACAACAACGAGAGTTAATGGATGTGTAACTCACTATGATTTTTACTAAATATTTCAATAACTAATGATGATGGGTATTGAAATTGTTAATGTGGAAATATAGAAAGTAATTTATAAGGTTACACATTCGTAAATGTTGAAAACAATTCCTAACTCCATGCATTTGCCTGTGCGGTTATCGGGGTATGTTACAAATGGCATCAAAGAAAAAGGTTGCAACACTGGCGCCTTTTGGGAATCATTATAATAAGAATAGGTACACATGATGGTAGTGGGCATCATCTCAGGTATGATTTTAATTAAACTTATAGTATACTACAATTAATATGATATGCATGATGCATGATTAATGACTGCATGAAAGAGTAGAAATTTATAATTTTTATTTAAAATTTGTGCTCATGAAATTTGAATATGGGTTTAGATAAAAGAAAATAAAACCTCTATTGTACCTATGAACCATCCTAAGAACTTACTATTTATAGTGTGTATTAATTACCAACCTTTGCATGCATAATATTAGAACAATGATTATGGTGCATAAAAAAAAGGGGGAAAACATCACTAAGGTTGTCATTCACTTGTTATAAATAATCAATGCATGTATTCTTTGTGTGATAACTAAATAATATAGAATTTGGGGTTGACCCTGAAGAGGACAATGGAATTTTGTGAAAAGAAATTGAATGAACCTCTTTAGTTGTTAAAAATAATCAATGAGTGAAGTGAAACTCACATAGTGAACTTAAATTCAATGAAATACTCATAGTAGCATAATTGTGGGTTCTCTTTCTTCATTTAGATTTGTAGAGGAAAGTTTGCATTCCATGTGTTCAACAAAATGTGGTAAATTAGATCCAAAGTTTTGTTGTTTTAAATAATTGCATCAGTGGAAGTTTAGGATGTGATTCATATTAAAATTAATGTGTATTCATACCTTGAGATCATGTAAACCCCATGTTTATTCAAAAAAAAGTTATTTTTAGACTTAGATCCATAATTTGGTCAATTTTTTTATTGGACGCTCCTGTAGGGATTGGTTGTTGTGTTATATGCAGAAATTTTACCATTCATGATATTAATATGATTCATGTTATTCTATAAATTCTATTTTAACTATCTCTCTGATAGTTTAAAAATATTTATGGAAATTTATTTCATGTCTGCTAACTATTCCCTCAATGGTGGTAGATTGTATTCTTGGAAAATCTTTGGTAGAATGTCTCGTTGACCATAGATTGAATTATTGCAAATTGTTGTTAAAATTCCTCAATGGATGTAGATTTCATGCTTGAAATATGTTTATTAGAATGCCAATTTTTTTGTAGATTGCATACTTGCACATTGTTTGATAAAAGTCTACAGTGGTTGTAGATTTCGTGATTCCAAATTATTTTTCAAAAATTCGTCAATGGTTGTCGCTTATATGGCTGCAAGCTAATGATAAGGGAAGAAAAAAATCACATTTTGTGTCCTAGTGTTAAATGGGACTGTTAGTTTCTCTACAATATTGATGGTTTCTAAGGTGAGACCTTAAATAAAGTATAATGCTATGGTATGCAACACATGTTAATGTCTTTTTCCTAAGGTACATGATTTTTATTATGTGGAAATTTGGAATGTATACCACCTATACTACATGTGATGAATTGTTGTTGATTTACTTTGACAAATTGTGGGACCCATGTTGAGGCTCAAATATATATGTGTATTCTATATAAATATTCCTTTGCTCTAATGATAATATACAAATGGAAAATTATGTAAATTACAGTGGATTTTAGACATTAACTATTTTTAGACATTGAATTTTTATTGGATTCAATGACTATGGAAGCCATGATGGGGCTCATGTGATAATATAATATTTTATTATTGAGTTAATGAATACATTGGTTGGGGTATTTAGGAAATAACTCTAGAGTTTTAGAAGAATTCTTGCCTGCTTATGAAAATCTATTGGTGGTTAAGTTCAACATGGACCTTCCCTAAAAGTCTCCTAAAAATCTACAGGAAAAGATAATAAAGAGGAAAATATTAACATAATGGGAGAGAAAGATTATTTTAATGACCTATTTGGAGATAAATACTAAGTGGGGTAAAATAAAGCACGACAAGAGAGAAAGGTTTGCTTTAAAGAAAAAGAAGAGTACATTTTTAGAAAAATATAAAACAAAAATGCCTAAGCAAAAAGGTTGGTAGACCTTAAAGCAGGATGTTACTAAAAATATGCTGGGAAGAAAGTACCAAGGAATTAATGAGGTTGTTTATTCCAGTGGCAAGTTGATCTTAGATCGGTGGGTAGCTATTGGAGATAGTTCACAGTTGGGTGGAATATGTTGCGTTCCTCAATAATTCCCATAAATTAACTATGGTTGGATGAAATTATGTCTATGTTCTATTACTGATTTTAAAATTTTCTAAAGATGTTGGATGTTAAAATAGACTGTAAATTGCATGTCTGAAAGTTGTTTCATGTATTACATTTTTGCATCCATGATATATTAATTTATCTTAGGGACAATAGCAACAATTTCGATGGAATAGGTTGTGTTTTTATGAGCAAATGAACATGTCATAAATGACTTATCTATATGCATGGATAGAGGAAATAAATTGAAATATATAAGCGACTGTAATAACTCATGTTAGATAAAATAATGAGTTATTGAACTCTAAATTCCTGATATACTAGAGGAAAATGGTTGGAGGTAAACACCATGAGTTTGAATTTGATTGAAATTACTATGGGAGAGAAAGACAATAGTTTGAAAAAAATACTAGTAGGAGAGAAAGGCTAGTGTAAATCCCAAATACTTGATAGAGTTTTTCTTATAATTTTGATGATTAAAGGGCTAAGTGCTCCTTGAGTTTTCTTGTAAGTATTACGATTTAAGTATTTTTTTACATTTCCTAAATAATTGGTAAAGAAAATTAAAGGTTAATGTAACCACAAGAGAATAACATTGAGGACAGTGTTCTCTTTAAGTGGGGAAGTTTGTAATATCCCTCACTTAAGCCACTGTAAAAACTCTCATCAAATGAGGGTTGTTAAATTTAATACTTAATTATTTAACAACCCTCATTTTACGAGAGTTACGATTAAAGGAAAAAGGTACAGGAATACATGTCAAATTCATACCTTTTCCAATGCTCAACAGAGTCTAGATTACATAGTATAGTATTACATGTGGTATAATTTTTGCAATACATTTCGATATGTTGCTCTCATTTTTCATAGCATCCAAATCTTGCAAGGACATTCGTAGATTGTAGGAAGGTTGCAATAAGAAATTATTTTCAAAAACCATTTAGGCAGCACAATATGGCTACGTGCAAATGGATTGACTCAATAATCAAACTATGAAGAGTGAAAAATCCAAATATATAGTTATAATTATAGCTATAATTTATGACTACAAGAATTATGTTTTCCTTTGTAGTGGACTCTCAAATGGACATTTTTTCTGTGATTTACTGAAAAGAGGAGAAGGCGAAGCATACCTTCTTGAGTTGCAACATGGCTTGGTCTCTTGATTACTTGGATACAACAAACTATTAAACTATGTATGTATGCCTACTATGTTGAAAGGGAAATTCTTGGAGACAATGAGTTGATCAAACTTCGTGGTAGGGAAATGCATAAATTTTTTTAATGAATATTCCTCAAAGTCTAATATAGGAAATAATAAACTTTTAAATTTTATCTAAAAATGTAGGTCACAACTAATGTATTGATTCTCAAAAATATATATTGATTTACCAAATGTTCAATCAAATACTAACACATCCAATCAACCTCCTTCAGAACATTGGAGCACCAGATCAAAGATATAACGTGGAAGATGATGTCTCAAATCATTATAATAATGTTGTGGCTACACTAAGTGATTTTTAATGCCCATAATTTAAGAACAACAACACTGCTAGCATTGTTGATCAAGGTACTACAAATATGAAAGAAAAATTCCACATCAAAGTTGATTCCAAAATAAATTTGGATATGTGCTTTCAGCAAAACAGAGATAGGTCATAAATATAGAGGAAGATCATAGGAAACAATATCTTCATCATAGACTTGGCTAAGGATATAAATTTGAATTTGTGCTTCCAGAAAAATAGAGGAATATTAGAGGAAAATAATAAATAGAGAGGTAGATGATAGGCAACAACCTCTTCATTAGAGCCTTGGTTAAGGACGGGCCTTCAATTTTATAAATTTAGGCTTTGTAAACAGAAGTATGGTATCAATGATATAATAGGAAAATTGCCATGGGTTGAAAATAAAAATTGTAAACAACAGTAGATGAATTATTTATGCAAAGTAATACAATTTATTTCTCGGTTTTAAACATGTAATTTAACAATTTAACATAACAATAAAAGCAAAACAATTTAACAAAAATAAAAAATCATTTACTTCCATAAATATCATACAATATTCATGTACTGCCATAAATATCATATAATAATTCTGCAGTTTTCTATGTCATAAATGACATGTTATTTAGATACCGTGGGCCTATGCAAGATATGGAGCTATGGATCCAAGTTAAAAGTATTTTTTTTCTTTTCTATATTCCTTTGTGATGTCCTCTTTATCTCCCATTTCTTTCTAAGAATTAGAAACAAACACTCTATTTGAAAATATAATAGGGAAACAACCACACCCTCCTGTGGGACTTAAATAAACAATAACATTTGGAACAAAAATTATTGATATGATGGCCATGCTATTGTTCTAAATGCAAGTTCCACCATGAGAAAAGACCATATTTTATTTGAGCTAGAATGAAAAAGGGTGGGTTTTTTGTTTTTTAGAAAAAAAATGATAAAGGAAGATTGTCATTTTTTAAGTGCTTCATTTAAAAGCATTATAACTGGCCCAAAGACATACTTCATGTATAACCAACTTGACTGCTAGGAAATTCAGAGTTCAAACCTACGAACAACCTGGAGTTAAGGCTTAATTTAGAAATTTCAGAGTTCAAACCTGCCAACAACCTGCAATAAAGGCATACATGGGAATTCATAAAGCTAGAGTCCAAAAAATGTTGTGATAATGATTCATGCCATGTGGAAATAGTCATATTAGAGTGGAATCCTCAAGTAATTTAATTACAAGAAACACTGTGACTTTAATCAAATGAAGCAAATTAACCCATGGAGGTTTTTTTTTTTAATTTTTGTGTTCTTTTCATTAATATAACAGACATTTTGAGGATAAGAAGCTTATTCTCATATAAAAATACTATAAAAATTAAATCAATATATTTTGGTTTTCAAACTCATGTGGTGATCATTTTTTAAGGATCTTTCCGGATTAGCGCTAGAGAACGAGTGTCAACGTTTCGAATCCCAACAGGAATCCATCATCAGGACAACTTTTGAATGAAGAAATGAGAGAAAAGACTAAGACAATTAATAGTGATAGAACAAGATGATTTTTGGAAAAGGTCCGACCAAAAGTTTTTTATAATTTCATATTTTCAATAATTTTATTTCTAATAATAATTAAATTAAAAAACTATAAATTCTATTAAGGCATAAAGGAATTACTAACTTAATAAAGGACTCTTACGAGGCAAAAAACAAAAAGAAAATTATTCAAGTTAAATTAAAGAGGAAGGTTTAATAATTAGCTAATTTTATTTTAGGTTATAAAATTAGATAATATTATTTAAGGAAATAATAAAATCTAATATATAATTGAATAAAAAAGGTATATTTAGTTAATTAAATATATCATTAGAATTTATTATATATCTAGTTTTATTATAAGATTAATTCAAAAGATTCATATGAAGATTAAAAGGAAAAAGCTATCTAAAAAATAAAAAATGAGGTGATTTATTATAAGCTAACCTTAATAAAAGATTTAATAAAAAATAAATATATAATTGAATTAAAATGATATATTAGGTTGATTAAATATATCATTTAAATATATTATATATTTAATTTTCTTAAATAATTAATTTTAATGATATATTTTTATTTTTAACGATATATTTTTATTATAATTAGAGTATTTAAGCACATTTTAATTAACTAGAAAACTATAAAGCTTAGGAAAGGGAAATTTTTTTATTATAAGAGAATATGGAATAAAATCTAATAATTATTGATTAATTATTATTGAATAGCAATTATTAGATTTTATTCCATATTCCCTTATAATAAAAAAAATTTCCATTCCTAAGCTTTATAGTTTTCTAGTTAATTAAAATGGGCTTAAATACTCTAATTATAATAAAAACATATCATTAAAAATAAAAATATATCATTAAAATTAATTATTTAAGAAAATTAAATATATAATATATTAAAATGATATATTTAATCAACCTAATATATCATTTTAATTCAATTATATATTTATTTTTTATTAAAGCTTTTATTAAGGTTAGCTTTTAATAAATCACCTCATTTTTTATCTTTTAGATAGCTTTTTCCTTTTAATCTTCAAATTAATCTTTCAAATTAATCTTATAATAAAATTAGATATATAATAAATTATAATGATATATTTAATTAACTAAATATATATTTTTAATTCAATTATATATTATATTTTATTATTTCCTTAAATAATATTATCTAATTTTATAACCTAAAATAAAATTAGCTAATAATTAAACCTTCCTCTTTAATTGAACTTGCATAATTTTCTTTTTGTTTTTTGCCTACTAAGTGTCCTTTATTAAGTTAGTAATTCCTTTATGCCTTAATAGAATTTATAGTTTTTTAATTTAATTATTATTAGAAATAAAATTATTGAAAATATGAAATTATAAAAAACTTTTGGTAGGCCCTTTTCCAGAAATCATCTTCTTCTACCACTATTAATGGTCTTAGTCTTTTCTCTCATTTCTTCATTCAAAAATTGTCCTGATGATGGATCCTCATTGGGATTCGAAACGTCAACACTCATTCTCTAGCACTGTGGATAATCCGGAAAGATCCTTAAAAAATCAATATATAGGTGTAAGAGTAATCTCCAATTAGTTGAAGAGGAAATAACTGGTTCAAAGAGCCCAAAGAATGGCTAGTAACGTCCCAATTGTTCCATATCTAGTTGTCTTTAGTGCTCGTGAGTAAGTGCCTATTGATAATTGTAATTTGGATTATTATGATGTTGTCTCAATGGGAGTTTCTATGCCATCCCAATCCATAAGGAATGGTTATTTTGGCAATTTTTTTGATCTTATTAGGTGCCTTGACCCATATGGAGTGATTCCTAAAAGCTTGATATGTGATCAAGTGCATCTGAGCTAGTTTGAAAGCCATCAGTTGTAATATGGGGTAGACTAAGTGGGAATTCTATCTCAGTAAAAAAAGTAGCAGAGGATATGGAATCCCAATACCATTGATTTTATTAGGTTAATGCTTACATATTATACAATATTGAACTATAAAGGTGCAATACTACCTATGAGCTTAGCTTGAATAGGGATGGTACTATGATTCGACATTAGTAGGTTATATAGAATGATTGAACACTATTTATCTGATTAGAGATAAGCTTATGACTTATACAACAAGCTCAATTTAACGTGTACAATATTTTATATTACTATGCATAATACATGGGTTATCGTGGAAATTATATTAGTTATTATAGATAAGGGTGATCATATTTTACCCTATTCTTTACCATTAAAACTGATAGTTTATGTTTACTTATGGAACACTATTGGTGATAATACTATCCATAATAAATGGTGTGTAATTTATTGCAATACATGGATAAGGGTAACATAAGTTAATATGACATGTGTATAACAAGAGATCATGTGTAATTATAGATATAGTCATGATTACGTTCATAGTTAGAGTTGTTTCCCACTAGTAATACCATGATATCAATGTGTGAATTGAGTTAATACTTTCAATGAAATAGTAAGCTTATACATAGAAGTGATTCCATTAGTCTCGGTGAATAGTTGAATCCCATTAAGTTGGTAACACATGCTAAGGCTTTCCCTAATATAGTGATAAGTATGAGTTATATGTAAGAACTTGTTATGAATAGAAGCAGGTAAAGTCGAACAATAAGAACACGACAAGTGATATGAAAAATACTTACGCTATAATAAAAGCCCATTTTATATAAGTTCATGCATTTTTTTATTACTATGAATACCATAGACAACCATATATGACCAAGGGTTAGCTTACACCATACATGTTGTATAAGGAAAGTACTAGTGGTATGATAGCTTAGTATGATTACTATGTTATTCACATACATGTAGGATTTTTCATCTTCTTATCCACATACGATGTGTGATTCAGCTGATGTTAGGTCCCCATATTACTAGTGTAGTCCCTTATTTTTATTAGTGTAGCCCCGTTATTGTTATTTTTAACCCCCATATTGTTATTATTGTTCCCTTAAATTATTATTGTTAGGTCAGCTAGGATTATATTGTCACCCCACGGACCCCTATATATAGAAGAAGGTTTTTTCATTTGTACCATCCAATAATTTTTCATTTATGTAATGTATTGGAGGTTTCCCTCTCAAAGTGGCTAATTTATAAGGTGTTGATATCTCTTTTCTTCTATTTTTGGAGCTGGTTTCATTACAATTGGTTTCAGAGCTTTAGATTCTAGGGTTTTGCTGCTCCTAATAGATCATCGTGGTATTTTCACTATAATTTTTTTATACAAAGGTTCAGAAGCTGAAATATTTTGAGAGAAAATATGAAATCCTAAGGAAATTTGTTTACAAATTTCATATATTGGTTCGCAATATTTTCAAAGATATGATCTGTGGAAGTTAGGCTTTTTGTAGGCTCTCGAATTTCACCTAAACAGGTCATCGTGAAATTTTCACGATTAATTTATTTCTACAAAGTTTCTGAAGGTGAAATTTTTACAGAATGAACCCGAAATCCTAAGGAACTTCCTGCAATAATTTCATCTATTGGCTTATAATTTTTTCATAAATACGATCTGTGGAATTTAGGGTTTGTTTAGGCTCGCGAATTTAATCTCAAATAGGTGACCTTGGGAAAATTATCATAACTCTCTTGTTGAGCATCAGATTGGAATTCTATAAGAATTAACTGCAAGTACATAAAATTTAGTTTCTTTTATATCAATTTTAGAGCCTAAGGAGGAAAGGGTGAGATGTGGCACATCTTACAAGGGTGGTCCACTAAACCAGTCCATAATTAGGTCACTGTGGGAGATTTGGCATAACTTTGCCTTGAACTATCCAAATTTGGTCAGAACTATGACATTCGAAATAGGATTCATAGGGCTACTACAAGAACAAATTTTAGATATTGAAGATATGCAATTACATAGATAATTCAGTTTCAATATCGAGCTCTTCAAAAGCAAGAATAAGGTGTGTTCTAAAATATTTTTAAGTGATTCCAAGGGCTTATTGAGCATATTATTGTGTTCTAAAATTCTCTATAAAAATAATTCAACACCCATTAAGCCCTGAGAATACTCTACTATGAAACAAGAATATGAAGAATTGCAACATGATCTATTTTCAAGACCAAGTGCACCAAATTTCACTCTCGCAAAGAGAAACAAAAAATTAAATGGAATTTTTGAAGAAAGGCATGGAAGAGAATATGGATGAATTGAAGAATAATATGGATGGTTTGAAGAAATTTATGGAAGCTAAGATGGATGGCATGGAAGCTGGCATTGAAGGTAAGATGGATGACATGGAAGAAAAAATGAAAGACAACATGGAAAACATGAATAATGATCTAAAAGTAGACATGGAAGGTTTGACAAAGTCGATACAAGAAATTTTTCCTAATGACGAAAAGTAGTAGAGGAAACTTATGATGAGAACAAAATAAATGTTAATCGTGATTTCATAAACTCTAATGTTGGATGGAATAACCAGCATATTCCAAAGATGGGTATGAGGAAGTTTGATGGCAAGGATCCCGTAGCATGGATATTACAGATGGAGCAATATTTTGATATCAATAATGTGAAAAACACACAAAAGGTATGCATTGCAACTGTACATTTACAAAAAAATACATTTGTATGGTATTGATGTCTTTTCTCTAGTGAAAAAAATTTCACTTGGTCAATTTTTTCGTAGGAAATGATAGCACATTATCAGGATACAAGGAGAAACACATTCTTTAACCAATTGATAAATCTCAAACAAAAGGGTTAAGTGGTGGAGCACATTGAGGACTCACAAAAATTGAATATAAGGGTAACTAATATTGCAGAGGAACAAAATATTGATGTATTCATAGGGAATTTAAAGGATGACATCCACCATGAATTTCACATTTTTTAACCTGATTCATTGGAGAAGGCATTCATGTTGGCAAGGAACATTAAATGTAAAATTATGGTGACAAGGAAACCTATCACTCACATCTATAAATATGGAAGTCTTGCTAGTCCCCACCTTCCACAACATACAAGGTTCACACCACAACAATTAGAAGAAAAAAAGAAAAAATTATTTTCCACAGTTGTGATAGAAAATACACTAAAGGTCATAAGTGTGCTGAGAAGAAATTATTTTACATAGATTGTGAAGAGGAGGAAGAAAATGAAGAAGAAACTTCAAAAGAAGAGAACCAACCCTAGAAGAAGAATAAATGAGTCTGAACATATCCTGTAATTCATTGGCAAGAATTACCACTCCTCAAACTCTCCAAATAGAAGGACATATCAAGAAGAGAAAGGTAATAGTGTTGATTGATTCAGGTAGTAATCATAATTTTTTTCATTGTAAGGTAGCCAAGGAATTGAATTGTTTCCTATACCCAGCACTAGAATGTAAATTGATGGTTGCAAATGGAGGAACCATAAATTGCTCTGGAAAATGCCATAATATCAATCTAACCATGAGGGATTGTGTATTGAATATTCCAATGATTTTGATTCCAGTGGGAGGTGTTGATGTTGTACTAGTAGTACAATGGTTACAATCTTTAGGGATGGTTGCTTTTAATTTTCAAGAACCTTTCTTGAGTTTTTTTTTTTTCTGAAGGAAAGGAATTGAATTACATTTTATCGTTGGGAAGCCATGAAATATAAAAATCTCTAATATCATGACAAAGATTCTGAAGAAATAACGACAAGGCGTAATTGCACAATTATTCTCACTAAAAGTTCCAACATCAAAATCATCTATTTCTCTAGATATCCAAAAAGACTTGGACAATCATTCCACGGTGTTTGAAACTCCCAAATGAATCCCACCTATTCTTGATGATGATCATATTATTTATTTGATTCTAGGAAGTGTTCCTCCAAACATTAGGCCTTATAGATATCCTTATGCCCAAAAGAGAAAAATTGAATGTATGATTGCAGAAATGTTAGAGGTTGGTATAATTCAACCTATTCAAAGTTATTTCTCTACTCTAGTAGTATTGGTGCAAAAGAAGGATGCATCATGGCGCATGTGTCCAGATTATAACGAGGTCACTAGGCTCACTATTAAATATCAATTTCCCATTCCTGTGATTGATGAATTATTGGATGAATGACATGGCGCAATTTGTTTTACCAAGTTGGATATTCGTTCATGATATCATCAAATTAGAATGAAGTCTGAAGATATTCTAAAAGTAGCATTTCAAACTCATGAGGGTCATTATGCATTTTTGGTCATGCCATTTGGCCTTACCAATGCACCTTCTACATTTCAAGGGTTGATTAATTCCATTTTCAACCCCTTCCTTAGAAAATTGGTGCTAGCATTTTTTAATGACATACTAATCTACAACGGTTCTTGGAAGGATCATGCTCAACATGGTGACAAGGTGCTAAAAATATTGGAGGAGAAACAATTATATGAAAAAACATCCAAATGTTTCTTTGGAGTATAAGAGGTGTAATATCTCGGTCATATTTTATCTCATGAGGTTTTTAAGGTAGACCCTAAAAAAATTAAAGCCATTAAGGAATGGAAAGTCCCCACAAACATAAATTAGCTGTGAGGATTTCTCAGGTTAACAGGGTATCATCACAAATTCATTAAGAATTTTGGGAAAATATCAGCACGTATAACAACATTATTTAATAAATATGCATTTCCATGGACTCCTAAAGAACCTAAGTCATTTGAACATCTTAAACAGGTAATGTGCCTAGCACTGATCTTAGCTACACTAGACTTCATAAAAACCTTTATTGTGCAATGTGATGCCTTAGGAAAGTGAATTGGTGATATTTTAATGCAAGGAGGAAGACCCATTGCTTTTGAAAGTCATCCAATCAAAGGAAAGTATTTACAGAAAGCTATTTATCAGAAGGAAATGTTGGCAATACTAAATGAACTAAATAAATGGCGACCTTACCTAACAAGAGGGCACTTCCAGGTAAAGATTGACCCAGATAGTCTTAAACACTTTTTGGAACAAATACTATCTTCAGAAGAGCAACAAAAATGGACCCTAAAGATGTTAGGTTATGACTTTGAAATCATCTACAAAAAAGGGAAGCTAAATGTTGTTGCAGATGCACTCTCAAGAAAGGATGAAGAGGTGGGAGCATTGCTTTGTGAAATTTCTAGTATCCAATGAGATTGCATAACTGAAGCAAGGTATGAATGGAAGAAAGACGAAGAAGTGTGGAAACTCATTCCAAAGTTGAAGCAAGATCCTATTACATACAATATATTTAGTTGGAAAAATGATTCCTTATGGTACATAGATCGCTCATATATTTTTAATAATTCCCAACTAAAACAAAATATTCTTTTGGAATTACACACTTCTCATTTAGGAGGACACTCAGGATTTTAAAAAGCTTACCGCAGGGTGAAGAAAGAGTTTTTTTCGGATGGCCTTAAATACGATATTCAAAAGTTTGTGGCAGAATGTTTGGTTTTCCAACAAAATAAAGTTGAGACAATTAAGACATCGGGTCTTCTACAACCTTTGTCCATTCCATGTAAACACACGGAGGAGATTTCAATGATTTTTATCACAGGTACACCTAAGTCCAAAGGAAAGAGCATCATCATGGTGGTAACTGATATACTTATCAAGTATGCACACTTTTGTGCATTATCTCATCCATTTAAAGAAATTACAGTTGCTACTGCATAATGGAAACAATTCAAAACCTACATGGAAACCCAAATATTATGGTAAGCGACACAGATCCCATTTTTATTAGAAATTTTTGGACAAAATTATTTTCTTTTTTGGGTACTCAACTAGCTGATATCTCATCTTATCATCCTCAATATCATGGTCAAACTGAGATAGTGAAAAAATATTTGGAATGATATCTTCGTTGTTTTTTATCTAATAAATAGACGCAATGGGTCAAGTGGTTACCTCTAGCTGAATGGTGGTATAACACTTCCTTGCATACTACAACAAAATTGACACCATTTATGGAACTTTATGGATATTATCCACTGTCCATCACATCATATGTAAGAGAAAATTATACGGTGAAAGCAGTGGAGGATCACATCGAGCATCAACAACAATTTCTCCAACTGTTAAAGGATAACCTCAATTTGGCACAAAAATGAATGAAACAATAGGAAGATCAGCATCGGAGTGAGAGAATTTTTGATGTAGGAGAGTGGGTATTTTTATCGCTACAACCATTAAAAAAAATTCCCTAAAGCAAGCTAAGAAGGATAATAAATTATCACCAAAATACTATGGTCCTTACAAGGTGTTGAAAATAAGTACTATGGCATACAAATTGGAGCTTCCTGCGTCTTTGTGACTGCATCCAGTTTTCCATGTTTCATGTTTAAAGAAGGTTATAGGTGACAAAATTCTAGTTCAAACAATATTGCTAGAACTTTATGAGAAAGGAAAAATCATATTGAAACCTGAAACAACCATGGAAACAAGAACTAAACAACTACGAAATCGATCAATTTCAGAGTATCTCATCAAGTGGAAGAAGTCACCCATTGAATATTATGCATGGGAGGATGAGAATTTTATACAGAAGCATCCAGAGCTACTGAAGCATTGAGGAAAAGATAATTTATAGGGATAGGGGCATGTTGGTTCCCCATATTACTAATGTAGTCCCTTATTGTTATTAGTGTAGTCCCCTTATGGTTATTATTAACCCCCATATTGTTATTATTGTTCCCTTGCATTATTACTGTTAGGTTAGCTAGGATTATATTGTTACCACATGGACCCCTAAATATAGAACGAGGTTTTGTCATTTTTATCATCCAAGAATTGTTCATTTATGTAATGTATTAATGTATGCCCCCATGAAGTGGATGATTTATAAGGCGTTGATCTCTCTTTTCTTCTATTTTTGGAGTTGGTTTCGTAACAGTTGATACTAGCAACTCCATTAGGGAAAATATGCATATTATAAGTGTAATTTAAACTCCTAATTAGTAAGGTGATACATTTTATAGTATGATAACCATTGCTTACATTCACATCACTGTCTCTACACCAAGTTGAACGAGTACAATACATTGATTTGGTAATGACACAAGGAATAAGAAAAAGAAATATGATTCATACATCT
Source organism: Pinus albicaulis (assembly GCA_034641835.2). NCBI lineage: Eukaryota > Viridiplantae > Streptophyta > Pinopsida > Pinales > Pinaceae > Pinus > Pinus albicaulis. Next base: position 1,281,428,120 of record CM076582.1, on the reverse strand, counting down.
TAAAAGGGGTTCAAGTTCTGTATTCTCTATGATATAAAAACTTGCATGCTTATGAGGTAAGTTATAGAGTGAAATCACATTAATAGTAGAGATTATAGATGATACATATTCATATGGAGCACTCTCGTCATACTTGCAACACGCATATGCATCCAATATTATATAAGTATAAGTAATATCAATATTGTATCAATCATTACTGGTATAGCTTAACTCACTTAGTGTGGTTTATAAGGTACCATTTCTCCATAATAAGTGGAATAGTATGTAAAATATTGATAAGATGTAATAGAGTAAATATATAACACACATAATTTACATAACTAACTTGTATCAAAGCTTACACATAGTAGTAATTACGTGAATATTCATAATATATGTAAGACTATAGTGTAAGTTGAGGTATAAATATCATAACGCTTTTGATACTAGCTTATGTAATCGAAGAGTGTAAGCTAAGTAAGCATCAACATGCTTAAGTTTATGTGAATACAGGCGATCCTAATAGTATTGATTACTCACCAAGTATCATTATGATACTCTATCCTACTAATTAGGTAAACATCCATAATGAGTGTCATATTCTCTTGCTCTTAGTTAACATGTTTCCATGGTATTCATGTATCTACAATTGTTTAAAAAAGCCCATATAAGATATATGTAACTATTATCATGATACTAGTAATAAGAGTTGAACCCTTATACACCATACAAATGTGATATCTGAAATCACCAAAATATTACGATTCATATGGAATTCATACATACTGTATCGTAGATAAGAACAATGCTAATGATTACTCAGTAAAGATATTCGATTATCCCTAATAAAGGTGAAATTTGTTGGGCCCAAGTTAAGGTATGTTCTCACCCTCTAATTACTTCAAATTATGTTACAATTTTGGGGAATTCCCATTCATCTTAAAAATAAAGAGAGAAAATATTATGAAAACTACGACAACTAGGCTAACAATAAAAAGGATATTTTTATAACAGAAAATTGACTTCTCTTATCCCCGCATGCAGAAAGGTAGAGTGGTTGGACCAGTAGAAAACAAAAGCTAACCAATGAGCACAAATGTGTGAGATCTCGGTAACTCCCAGTCGTCAAGAGAAGGGAGACAGATGAATTCAGGCCCAATAACTCAAACGATAGCCACGTGCAATGGGCTATTGTTTGGTAAATACTTTCTCGTTTTTTGAAATTTCCTTCAAAAGGACAAAAGACGAACAAGAAGGGGAGAGTCGGAAAAGAATAGGAAATTCATTCTGCAATCAATGCATTAGAACCAACTTGTCTAATTGTATTTTTTTAATATCATTAGATGTAATATAGAGCTTTGAACAATAATCTTTTGAATTTTTTACTGCGCTATCTAGAGCATCTGGTTGTCTGGGCCCAACCCATGGAAGTTCCTTGCAAATTCTCATACTCTGTGTAGTCGTAGAACCAACGCCTAAGTATCTGATGCCGTTTTAGAGTATATTTCCATTCAATAAAGTTATATTTTCTCTTTCTTTAGGACTGTTAGCAATTGTGTGCCTGAATTAGGATAATCACAATCATATTTTTCGGCTTATAACAATGCTTCATCACTAGTAGATGGTTCGAGTTCTTCCAATATCATTTCAATTGATTTACAGATCGTAGAATAGGTTGATTTTGATGTTATATGTCTTTATGGATTGCATTACTCTTTCATCAAAGAGAACCATCCAATCATCGATCACTGTCAATTAATTAGTTCATAAATATAATTACATCGAAAAATTATATAAGTAATTGATGTACAAATTCATTTAGATTGTTGTCAATTAGAATACTATTCAATTCAATTCCATTATTGTTCATTTTAGTTAGAATGTTGTTTAGTTCCGTTCAATTTTTGTTTGATTCATCTAGATTGTTGTTAAGTTCATTTAGACTTCTATTTAATTCAATTAGATAGATGTTGAATCCTGCTATTCAATCTTAGGTTAAGAATCAATCCAAGCTACCACTCATTAAGATAATTGAATTTAGGAGGCTAGCTAATTCTTCCTCATAAGAAACATAGAGTAACTATTAGACAATATCACTCCCATATATTGTGCCAACACCCGTGAAATGAGAAGACTTACCCCAGGCTAATAATTAAACGAAAATGCACTAGAGCTGTCTATAATAATCCTTCTCTTTGAGACCAACATTTTGGCGCCATTTCTAGGGAGAGCGTTAAGAGTGATATCTTTCATTCATATTTCTCCATTGCTGTGAAGAATTGGGTATTGGAAACGAGAGGTAAGAACCCATGTATCGGCAAGCAACAAGCTTTCCCTCTAGCTCGTTTCCCAGCAAGTTGTGCAAAGATCGGTAAAATAGGTTCTATTGTTTTATGTCTAGGAATAAAAGGATAGAAACAATCCGAAATAATTCACAAACATCCTCACAATCCAAAGGACTAGTGATCCTTGGAAGAACAACATATATAAATGAAATAATTAAGAAAGTTGAATCTCAGGCATCTATAGGACCTAGAAATGTTTCCATTCAAAGCCCTAACAAAATCCCTCATGCAGCAGCCTCACCACCTATAGCCTAATCCAAGATTCACTGCGAGACATAGGGGTCTGAGCAAAGCCTGCACACTATGGATCATATAGGCACTGACCCCTCAAAAGAGGGAGGTTCTTGCAACGTGTAGGAAGGGGGGGGAGAAACTAGTGGAGGAATCCACATTGAAATATTAGAACCTAAGTCCCGTGAAAGAGTGATCGAAACAAAAGTACTCAGGATCCTAGATCAAGGAAGTGCTGTAAAACCCCCACTACATTTGCCTCCCAAGCCCATTAGAATTACTCCTCCAGATAAAGAAATTCCTGAAGATTTATGGCACCTCTTTGATAATATGGAAAATAATCAAAATAAGAATTAGAGGTAGACATCAACATTACAATACCCCATTCTTGATCATGCTGCCAATGCCCCTATCAAATCCATTCCCTTGCACAACATTCCCACATTTCATGGATTAACCACGAAATATCCTGATGCATTCATATTTGAATTTGATGTTTATGTAGAGGATATGACTACACCATTGATCCCTAGAAACTAAAACTATTTCCCTCTACCTTAAAAGGAACTGTGCTACACTGGTTCATGGAATTGGGTGGGGGAACTATTAATAATTGGGACCAAATTAAGAACATTTTTCTTACCAAATACCAAGACTCTTTCCGAACCTGAGATCTTAAAGATGAAATCTTCAACATGAGTGCAAAAGACAATGAAAAATTAGAAGAATACATAGAAATTTTTCAATACAATTTACAAAGATCCCCATATACCACGCTATAGAAGGAAATTTTAAAATCCATGATTCTTAAAGGAATGAAGGAAGAATGGGTTGATATGCTTAACATAATGGTGAAGGGAGATATTTACCAGGAATAATACGATGAGATTGTTGTTGGAAATGTCTTCATTGATTGCAAAAGAGATGACAAAGGAGGAACACCTGAAAACATTAGTCAAGGAGTAGAGGAGGCAAAAAGAGGAGTAAGGAGCAGCATCAAGGAGCACAGACCATTGTGTAAATAAGAAATGTTTCTTCATATTTGTGCCTTGTGGATTTAATTTATGTGCTAATTTATATCTTCTCTGCTTGAATTAGTTTGTGTGAATATGTGCATGCGTCCTGGTGGAGAATAATTGGAACCACGAGTGAAAGGCAGAGGAACCTGAGCACAATAGAATAGGGCGTTGAGGAACAAAACCTTGGAAGCACAAAGTAATGGAGCTGTGCGTTATACATCTGGTAGGACCGTGTTGAAATGTCAGGGAACAAAGGCCACTTATAAAGGAGCGGAACAAGGCAAGGATGGAACCTGGAGTAGGGAACCATGATCGAAGGAGCAGTAAAAATGGCTTAAAGCTGAAAGGTGGGTTTCATCGCACAACCTATCATCGGCAAGCAGTATTTGAAGAGTTGCGAGTGATTCCATAGAAAGCTCGACGCATGTCCCTGACCGACATTACAAAACTACCATCCACTTCGCGCCATCGCGCGTTAACTATCGACCAAAGACTCAGTGCGATATTGATACATACCATTGATTTGGGGGCTCAATATCTAACGATGATCGCTCGTAGGATTTGCACGAAGCTTAATAAATGGTACGGTGTATGCATTCCGCGATTGTATTGTGGGGCCGGGGCCAAGATATATGTAATGAATTTAGTTTATTAATGTCAGTCGATGTATTGTAACCTTAGCATAAGGTCCAATGGAAAATATTAAAAGAGTTTAATTAAGGTTGAAATGTGTATGGTGGCACCTCGTGGTAAGGCCAAACCCGCACACACCTAGTGTTAGTTGCGTGGAGTCATGAGAAGATGGACTATTGAGTTATGTGGCCGAGAGATTGTAATATGGTGCAATTATATTATATGGGCGCAAGGTTGAGAATATCATTCTAGAAGTCTGTAATTCCAAAGGCCTCGTATATTGGTTCAAGAGTTAGTCATCAACCGCCGCGGAATTTAAAGGGAATGGTTCAATATATCCGAAGGTTTGGATATAGTTCAAGGCATTATATATATATATATATTGATATGTTACAGTACGCATGAAGAAATCGTATATACTCATGGTGGAGTAACGTTTGGTTAGTAGGGAATGTCTATATGGTATGATTGGTTCATATCAAGGACGTAAATGAGAGTGATAGTGACCATTGGTTGATAGTAGAGCTCCCAGGGAAAAGAAGTGAAAATGAGATGTTACATACATATACTAACTTTGAAATTAATATCTCAAATCTATGAGATTTGAGATATTAACACTCTCAGATTTAAGTGTTTAATTTTCTGGCGTAGAATAAAGTGGTGTTGTGATATTGCCGAGATTTAAAATCAACTGTTATATTAAAAAGCAGTTATATATGCAGCAGGTGCACAAAAGTACAGTGAACAGGTGAATAAACACAGGGATGAAAATGTGAGACTAATAGAGATAAACAAAGACTGTAGGAACTGAAAAAGTCACAGGAAATTTTGTAGGCATGATGAATGGAAATATACAAATCAGTCACTCAACAGCAGCAGAAAAGACAAATCCAATAAAGCCATAGTTCAGAAGAAGAGCCGAGTGATATTGAAATGTGTAACTGAAAATGTAAATATTTTTGTTGTTTATATTGTTCGTGATGCAAAGGAAAGTATCCTAAGGAAAAGAAAAATCCCACCGTAGCATGGAAATTTGTACATATTTTTATAATTTTAAAATTGAGTTGGATAAAGGAATAAGAAGACAGAAGCCAAAGAGTCATGATTGTTCACTCCAAATTTCTTGTGAAATACAAACAGTCATGTGGGAATCTCTATATATAATATCAATTTGATATGCACAAGAGATTTGGAGAGAGTAAATATAGAGAAGGCATAGTATAGAAGTGTGAGACAGAGAAGATTAAGAAAAGAGGAGCAGAAAGAGAAGCTACAGAATAGAGCTGATATCTGAGGTAAATCAGCAAACATTCAGTTTGATAAATTGAGGAATTTGGAGCTTCCCTATCAAGTTGCATATTCATAACTGTCAGTTGTAGCTGAATGAGGTTGGAGCCTCCTGTAGGTTGGTGCCTGCAGAAAATTGAAGGGAGTTGGTGCTTCCTTGCAAGTTGTAGCTTGCACAATTGAGGTAGGAGCCTCCTGTAGGTTGGTGCCTGCAGAAAAACAGTGGTGAGAGGGAGTTGGAGCTTGCCTTTTCATCACAACAATAATAAGATGTGGTTTTCTCCATTTATGGGTTTCCACTTACATCTGTTGTCTCTATGTGTGTTTCTTATGTGCTGATGTGATTATTTTAATCTTCTTAATTGCTTGCTGCTCTCAATAGAAGTAGGGTGTCACATTAAATTAATATTGGGTGCAAATAAGATTGTTCACATATTAAGCTGTAAATAAGTTTGGTGAAATTTTTAAAAAGACTTATGTATGTATTAAACTGATTCACACCCCCCTCTCAGTTTAATTAAAGATTCAACAATTGGTATCAGAGCCAAGTTCCTTTGTACAAAGTTTAACAACTAAAAGGAGATCCTAGGTTCTCAGGATGGCTAGTAAAGAAGGATGTTCTACCAATAAAGCCCCTTTCTTTACATGTGCAAATTATGCTTTCTAGAAAATTTTAATGAGGACATATATAATGTCTCTAGGAATAGATGTCTAGGCTACTGTGTAATATGGATATGCCCCAAAGGCAACTGACTCAGAGAAAGAAACCAAAAAAGATTTTGTAGCTAACAAAAAATCTATGAAGGCCATCTTGAATGGATTGTGTGAAGCAGACTTTATCAAAGTAATGCACAAATACACTGCCAAAGAAATGTGGGATACTCTGGAGAACATCCATGAGGGAGACAAGAAAGTAAAGACTGCCAAACTTCAAGTCTATAGAGCCCAGTTTGAGAACTTAAAAATGGATGATGATGAAGACATTGCTAGCTTCTTTCTGAGGGTTGCAGAAATAGTAAATAACATGAAGGCTCTAGGTGAAAACATAAAAGAAGATGTAATTGTACAAAATATTCTAAGATCTCTTCCACTCGGATTTAATCCCAAGGTGTCTGCAATAGAAGAAACAGCTAATTGGGAGACCTTGACCATGAACCAGCTACTTGGAAATCTCACAGCATATGAGATGAGGTTTCCTCAGAAGAAGCCAAGTACAAGGGAGGCAGCCTTTAAAAAAGAAAAGAAGATGAAGAATAAGAAGGGGAAATTGACCTTGAGGGGGAGCTAAGAAGTGCTCTGGAGGAGATTGAAAGACTCAAACTGAAGTGCAAAAAACAAAAGGACATTCTTCTGAAGTATGTAAGGGAAGAAAAAAACTCATAAGTCCTCATGCAGCTGAAGGTAGAGCTTGAAGAAGCCAAGAAGATAGAAGACATGTTACTTCAGCAAATCAAGGATAAAACCCGAGAACAAGAGAAGCCGGAAGAAGAAGTAGTATGTCTCAAGAAGAAACTATAAAATGCTCAAAGGAAAGTGGTTATAAACTCTTCTCAAACAACAATCTCTAGTAAGTTGAATGAAATTCTAGTTGCTCAAAGATCCCCTATGATAAAAACTGGAATATGCTATGTAGGAGAATCAAGTAAAGGCAAGTAAAAGGTTGACAGAGAGATTATTTTTGTAAAAGAAAAAAATAATGATGAAGTAGCTCAAACAATTCCTACAAAAGAAGAAACCTGTAATAAGGGAGACCGAGATCAGAAGAAACCACTAGCAGCAAAGAATATAATAAATACTAAGATCCCTGAGTATGTAAAAGTTGGAAACCATCAAAGGAGATTCTTCCCTCCTATGAAGAATGCCACCTATTATGCTTGCCACGAGCTGGGACACATTGCTACATATTGTCATGCAAGGAGGAGTAATTCAAACCAGAAAAAAATGCAAACATTGAAGAGACTACCTCAAGCAAACAAGTGGAAGAGACAACCTTACATTAGGTATGCAAATAGTTTCTATGGTTACTGTTTTTATTGTAAGGAATTTGGCCATAAAATCATTGAGTGTAGAAAGTACCGACAAAGATTGATGTTTAACCTCAGCAGAATGGAGTAGCAGAGAGACAAAACAGATTTGTTCAAAAAATTGCCTAAGCCATGATGCAAGAGAATAATATTCCTCAAACCTTCTGGGCAGAAGCAATACACACAACGGTGCATATCCTTAATAAAGCTCACTTAAGGCCAAGCAATGACAAGACTCCCTATGAACTATGGCATGGAAAGCTAGCTTCAATCAAACATTTCAAAATCTTTGGTAGCAAGTGTTACATAAAGAATAATGATGAAAATCTTGGAAAATTTCATGCAAGAGTAGATGAAGGAATATTTCTAGGATATGCATCCAAAAGCAAAGGGTACAGGTGCTACAACAAGACTCTTCGAAAAATAGTAGAAAGCATTGATGTGAGATTTGATGAAGAACTTCCAAACAATACAAGGGATATAGACTGTTGCAGTCCATCAGACAACCATGAAGAAGAAAACCAAGATGATGAGGAAACAAGAAAGACAATAGAAGATACAGAGCTGAGTTCTAAAGCTCCCTCAAGATATACTCAGAAGAACCATCATGAAGATCAGATCATTGGAGACAAGAGAGTAGGGGTCTAAACAAGAAGGAAGCTAACAGAACAAACTTAAGAGGTATACATAGCCATGTTGTCACAAATAGAGCCAAAGAAATTCGAAGAAGCCAGCAAGGACAAGTCTTGGGTAAAGGCAATGAATGAAGAATTGGACCAAATTGAGAAGAACAATACCTGGGAACTAGTTCCTAGACCAATTGATAAAAATATCATTGGTTCAAAACAAGTATTCAAAAACAAAATGAATGAGCAAGGAAAAGTAATCAGGAATAAAGCCAGACTGGTCTGCAAAGGATATTCACAAATCGAAGGACTTGATTACGATGAAACATTTTCCCTTGTAGCAAGAATGGAAGCCATTAGAATTTTTTTGGCCTTTGCATGCTACCAAAACTTCAAAGTATATCAAATGGATGTAAAATATACATTTCTTAATGGAGACTTAGAAGAAGAAGTCTACATGAAACAACCAGAAGGCTTCTCATTAACAGACAAAGAATACTTTGTATATAGACTGAAAAAGGCTCTTTATGGACTGAAACAGGCTCCTCGAGCTTGGTAGTCAAGACTGGATAAATATTTGCAAAAATAAGGCTTTAAGAGAGGTGGAGTAGACAGAAATCTGTACATAAAAGCCCATGAAAATGAACTCCTGATTGCTGTAGTATATGTTGATGACATTATGTTTGGAAGCAACAGAGAAGAACTAGCAAAAAATTTTGCTAATGAGATGAAAACAAAGTTTGAGATGTCTATAATTGGAGAGCTCAGTTTCTACCTAGGACTTCAAATTCAGCAAAAGAAAATAGGCACATTCATCTCACAGGAAAAGTACTTAAAAGAAATTTTGAAAAAGTTCAAAATGGAGGACTGCAAACCTGTGTCAACTCCCATGATCACGGGATGCAAGCTGTGTGCTGATGATGGGTCTGTAGATATAGATAAAAACCTGTACAGATCTATGATAGGAAGTCTGTTGTATCTGACAGCATCAAGAGCATACATCATGCTAGTAGTAGGACTAGTGGCTAGATATCAAGCAGCACCTAAACAAAACCATCTTCTGGCAGTAAAAATAATATTAAGATATCTACAAGGAACAACATAATATGGAATCTGGTATCCTAAAGGTAAAATCTTCACTTTGAAAGCTATGTAGATGACAGGAAAAGCACAAGTGAAGGTGCTTTCTATCTAGGATAAAGTTTGGTGGCTTGGTTAAGCAAGAAAAAAACATCTATCTCTCTGTCGACAGCTGAATCAGAATATATAGCAGCAGCCACATGTTGTACACAAGTCATGTGGATGAAGCAAACCCTCCAAGACATGAAGGTAAGTATTGATGAACCCGTCTCAATCAAATGTGATAATATAAGTGCTATAAGTATATCTAAAAATCATGTGCTTCACTCAAAAACTAAGCATATCCCAATCAAGTATCATTTTCTCTGAGAACAAGTGGATCAGAAGATAGTAAAGCTGGAGCATGTACCATCAAAAGAACAAATAGCTGATATATTTACCAAACCTCTTGCTAGAGAACCATTTGAATATTTGAGAGATAAACTAGGGGTAGTATCTGTAGATGCTACTCTCTGATATCAAGAGAAAACACAGTTTCAGGGGGAGAACAGAAATGAAAATATCATTCCAGGGGGATATCAGCCAGCAAGGAAAGCATGAAACAGGTCCTCAGGGTCAAAGGATTATTGAAAGAATACACCCAACATACAAGATTCAATGAAAAGGCTAAAGGATCAGAATTTTATATTTAATCCAAAGTTAGGAGAAGCAGGGTACAAAGTCAAAAGATCTCAGAGAGAGGAAATGCAAAAAGCATAAAGGAAATGAGCAACCATTTTCCATTGATGTCAAAGGGGGAGGAAAAGCAAAAAAGGGGGCTTCTATAAGGCAAACAGAGAAAGAGCTAGCAACACAAGGAAGCGTCCTAAAAAGAAAACATAAGAAGTATATTGCCATCAATGCCAAAGGGGGAGACTGTTGGAAATGTTGTCATTGATGGAAAAAGAGATGACAAAGGAGGAACACCTGAAAACATCAATCAAGGAGCAAAGGAGGCAAAAACAGGAGTAAGGAGAAGAGACCATTGTGTAAATAAGAAATGTTTCTGCATATTTGTGCCTTCTAGATTTAATTTATGTGCAAATGTATATCTACTCTGCTTGAATTAGTTTGTGTGAATATCTACATGCATCCTGGTGGAGAATAATCAGAACCATGAGTGAATGGCGGAGGAACCTGAGCACAAAGGAATAGGGTGTTGATGAACATATCATTGGAAGCACAGTGTAATGGAGCTGTGCGTTATACATATGGTAGGACCGCGTTGAAATGTCAGGGAACAAGGGCCACTTATAAAGGAGTGGAACACACAAAAGTGAGGAACAAGGCGAGGACGGAACCTGGAGTAGGGAACCGTGACCGAAGGAAAAATAACGGAGGTTTAGAGCTGAAAGGTGGGTTTCATTGCACTACCTATCATCGGCAAGCGATATTTGAAGAGTTGCGAGCATTCCATATAAATCTCAATGCGTGTCCCTGATGGACATTTCAAAACCGCCATGCACTGCGTGCCCTCGCGCGTTAACTATCAGCCAAAGACTCGGTGTGATAGTGATACATACCGTTGATCTGGAGGCTCAATATCTAATGGTGATCGCTTGTAGAATTTGTACAAAGTTTAATAAATGGTACGGTGTATGCATTTCGCGATTGTATTGTGGGGCCGGGGCAGAGATATATGTAATGAATTCGATTTATTAATGTCAGTCGATGTATTGTAACCTTAGCATAAGGTCTGATGGAAAAAATTAAAAGAGTTTAATTAAGGTCGAACTGTGTATGGTGGCACCTCATGGTAAGGCCATAATCCTATGGTTGAGGGTTACACAGATGCTTCAGGCCTATTAATACCTTGGGTTTAATAACCGGCGAAAGGGTTACTTAACCCACACACACCTAGTCTTAGTTGCATGGAGTCATGAGAAGATGGACTATTAAGTTATCTGGCCGAGAGATTGTAATATGGTAAAATTATATTATATGGGCGCAAGGTTGAGAATGTCATTCCAGAAGTCTGTAATTCGAGAGGCCTCATATATTGGTTCAAGAGTTATTATCAACCCCCACGGAATTTAAAGGGAATGGTTCAATATATCTGAAGGTTTGGATATAGTTCAAGGCATTATATATATATATATATATATATATATATATATATATATATATATATATATATATATATATATATATATATATATATATATATATATATATATATATATATATATATATATATATATATATGTTACAATACGCATGAAGAAGTCGTATATACTCGTGGTGGAGTAACATTTGGTTAGTAGGGAAGGTCTATATGGTATGATTGGTTCATATCAAGGACGCAAATGAGAGTGACAGTGACCATTGGTTGATAGTAGAGCTCCCACGGAAAAGAAGTGAAAATGAGATGTTACATATATATACTAACTTTGAAATTAATATCTCAAATCTATGAGATTTGAGATATTAACACTCTCAAATTTAAGTGTTTAATTTGTTAGCGTAGAATAAAGTGGTGTTGTGAGATTGCTTAGATTTAAAATCAGCTGTTATATTAAAAATAAGTTATATATGCAGCAGGTGCACAAAAGTACAGTGAATAGGTGAATAAACACAGGGATGAAAATGTGAGACTAACAGAGATAAACAAATAATGTAGGAACTAAAAAAGTCACAAGAATTTTTGCAGGCATGATGAACGAAAATATACAAATCAGTCACTCAACAACAACAGAAAAGACAAATCCAATAAAGCCAAAGTTCAGAAAAAGAGTCGAGTGATATTGAAATGTGTAACTGAAAATGTAAATAATTTTGTTGTTTATATTGTTTGTGATGAAAAGGAAAGTATCCTAAGGAAAATAAAAATCCCACTGTAGCAGGGAAATTTGTACATATTGTTATAATTTTAAAATTGAATTGGATAAAGGAATAAGAAGACAGAATCCAAAGAGTCATGACTGTTCACTCCAAATTCCTTGTGAAATACAAACAGTCATGTGAGAATCTCTATATATAACATCAATTTGATATGCACAAGAGAGTTGGAGAAAGCAAATATAGAGAAGGTAGAGTATAGAAGTGTGAGGCAGAGAAGATTAAGAAAAGAAGAGGAGAAAGAGAAGCTACAGAACAAAGCTGATATCTGAGGTAAATCGGCAAAGATTCAATTTGATAAATTGAGGAAGTTGGAGCTTCCCTATCAAGTTGCAGCTTGATAGCTATCAGTTGTAGTTGACTAAGGTTGGAGCCTCCTATAGGTTGGTGCCTGCAGAAAATTGAAGGGAGTTGGTGCTTCCTTGCAAGTTGTAGCTTGCAGAATTGAGGTAGGAACCTCCTGTAGGTTGGTGCCTGCAGAAAAATAGTGGTGAGAGGGAGTTGGAGCTTGCCTTTGTATCACAACAATAATAAGATGTGGTTTTCTCCCTTTATGGGTTTCCACTTACATCTGATATCTCTCTGTGTGTTTCTTATGTGTTGATGTGATTATTTTAATCTGGTTAATTGCTTTCTGCCCTCAACATAAGTAGGGTGTCACATTAAATTAATATTGGGTGCAAATAAGATTGTTCACATATTAAGCTGTAAATAAGTTTGGTGAAAATTTTAAAAAGACTTATGTATGTATTAAACTGATTCACCCCGCCCTCTTAGTTTAATTAAAGATTCAACAATTATTTCCCTATGTATTAGATTCTCTCGAGGTAGCACACACAATAGGCCAGTTGGGCATGATTCTATAAAAAAAAACATCAAATATGGAAATGTAACTACAAAAAAATTTGGCAATCTGTTGGAGGATTTCAAAAATAACATCTTCGATACTTTGAGAACGAAAATTGACGTTTTACAAGCCAAGGAGAAGTATTCTATCCTAGAACATAACTTAGCTATATTATACCCAAGATGTCGAAAGAAACATAGCCAAAGGGAATGTCCTTCAGACATGGTTTAGACTTTTACTATCTGCACTAAGGATCATACCACAGACCAATTTACTTCACTTCCCGAGCTAAAAGTAGTCTACAAGGATGTAGAGGAAGAGACAAAACCAGTCTATTTAATGAATCAGCATGGGCAATGGCAAGCACAACCTGTCATGCCAGAAGACCTGCCTCGATTCTTTTCTTCACCACATTTTAGCTAGAAAAACCCTACAAAAACTTGGAAAACTCAAAACCCCTTCTCTACTTGGCCAAAATAGTCATTTCGTATGCCACCCTAGCCTACAAGATCTTCATCAGGGAATAATTAGCTAAACTTTCCTTGTTCTCACCATTATTGGAAAAACGTCCCATATCAAACCCAGTGACCAAACCCGCCTTCTCAAAACACTAATTGGAATTAGCAGCAACCCTTGGGGATGACCAACCTACCAATGGGGGCAAGAACTCAAAATCAACCTATGTTGCCAGCTCGCTACCTAGTTTAGCATAACCAGCAGCCTGCCATGCGCCCTCAATTTCCAGCTGAACCCGATCCTAATCCCGACAACAAACCGGTTCAACTAATACGGATCATAGGAAATCCAAATTCCGATGCCGAACATAAAAAGTGCAATGAAATGAGGCTAAGGTTAGGACGAATCATCTTACCTATAAAAGCCATGACTCCACCTTAGTCCTAAATTGAAACCTCAACAGAACCTAGCCTAACGAACATAAGAGAAATAGGTAAGAATAAGGAAATAGTTAATTAACAAAGATCTGAAGAAATTAGGGTGACTCTACCTCCATTTCCTAAAATATTAACTATGCCCATGCCTATAATCGCTCCAGATTTTGACATCCCAGGGGAATTAAGAAACCTTTATATCAAAATTCCTCTTCTCCAGGCCATCCAAGAGATTCCCATCTATGAAAATACAATCAAAGAATTATGTGGAAAAAAAACGTTAAGAAAGAAAAGGCTGCACCCAGTGTTCATGTGGTAGGAACGCTATCTGACTCGTTGCTAGGTATAGAATCACGTGTGAAATATGAAGACTCAGGAAACCCCATTGTAATAGTACAAATATTTGGCCACTCATATCCAAACACATTGGTCGACAAAGGGGCAGCCATTAACATCCTAACTACTGGGGCTTGCGAAAAACAGGGCATGTCAGCTTTAGAACCTATGGCCACACTTCTAGAACTGGCTGACAGGTCTGTTATCAGACCGGAAGGAATAGTGTAGGACATCATGGTCTTTGTGGACTCATGGAAATACCCAGCTAATTTTTTATTCATTAATCCAAAAAACAGGATGCAAGGGCACCCATTGATTCTTGGGAAACCTTGGCTGGCCACAACAGATGCTTACATAGGTTTCCGTGCAGGTAGCATGACTATTACTAGAGGAGATTCTATAAAAAATATCTTTATCTATTCGCCTGCCAAACCAAGCTTACCCATGGTAAAAATTCATAAACATCCATATAAATATTGGGAGAAAAACATTCGTCCACCTTTGACACTAGTAGAAGCTCTTAAATTCAAGGATCAAACTAAAGATGACATAATCAATAATTTCATGAATCAGTCACCCATTCCTGGAAATCTAAAATGCCAGATGTTGAAAACAGTCCTCCAAACGAAGATCAAGAGGATCCTACGAAAGACTTCGAGAATCAACATATGTCCATAACCACTGTTTGTAACAGCATACCTACTGAGATCGAGCCAGGAAAGGTTCTGAATATTAATGGAAATTTGGATGATGACCAAAAACAAAAACTCATAAAAGTCCTCCGGAAGCACCAAGGGGAATTTGCGTGGGACTACAAAGACATGAAGGGTTTGGACCCACAACTATGTACACACCACATCTATACCGATAAGGAAACACGCCTCGTTAGACAACCTCAATGAAGACTAAACCCGCACTTAAAAGATATTGTAAAAGAGGAGTTGCAACAATTGTTATATGTAAATTTCACTTATCCTATCTTAGACAACAAATGGGTCTCTCCTCTTGTATTCATCCCTAAAAAGAATGGGAAGTGGGGAATCTGCGTAGATTATAGAGAATTGAATAAGGCAATGTATAAAGACCATTTCTAATCCAGGTGGATATTGTTTCCCACCAGCCTATTCCACTTGGGGCCCCACCATTGTCTCTTTCATTTTTTTAGTTTCGGCACAAATTACTATTTTTAGCAGTTTTTTGGGTCCAGAACTTCTGGAACCATTTTGAGGCCCTAAACAATGTTTTTTGGGCATCGTTTTTCCGGTAAATATTATTTTGTTTTATAATTGACATTCATAGCAACAGTTTTATTCCTCGGAAATATATTTCTAACGAAGTATCATACACGTCAAATGGAGATTGTATGCCGAAGTTACGTCCGTAGGAAGTTGAAACACTAATTTACCCAAACGGGGCCCATAGTTTTGGCACTTCATCTCCTAGGGTTAGGTTTTTGGATGTTTAGATTTCTCCATTGCTTCTCAAAAATAAATAGGCCCTCGAGCCTCATTGTAACACAGTTCAAAACTCTGTAGCAGCCACATCTCTTCTAAGAGATTCTCTAATAGCACCCTAGCTAGTTTATTTTACATTATGTTTGTAAGAAAATTTCAGCTCTTTGATACTAATGAAATGAAGTGTTATTTCTGCTGCATATTTGTATTTGTGGTTATATGTGTATTCCATTGCATTCTTGCATAAATCCGAATAAATTTCCCCCTCCCCTTCATTGACCAATTCCTTGATACATTGGCTGGGAAATGGTTCTTCTCCTCTATTGACAGATTCAACAGCTATAATCAAATCCAAATAGCTCCCAAAGACCAAGATAAGACAACCTTTACCTTCCCATGGGGCACTTTTTATTATAGAGTTTCACCATTTGGATTATGTAATTCCACAACAACATTTCAAAGAGCCATAATTAGCATTTTTTCTGACTTAATAAACAAAGGGCTTGAAATCTATATGGATGATTTCACACCATATGGAGAAGACTTTGATCAAGCTCTAGAAATGCTAGAAAAAGGTTTGGAACAATGTATTACTACTATATTATTTCTAAGCAACGAAAAATGCCACATGATGATGACTAAGGGGGTAATCCTAGGTCACTACATTTCTGCAGCTGGAATACAGGTAGATCAGGCTAAGATAGAGGTAATCCTTCTACTAGCCACACCTTTTACACAGACAAAGGTGTGCATTTTTCTAGGATATGTAGGATATTATCGCGGATTTATAAAAAAATTCTCACAAATAGCTGCATCTCTGTATGCATTAACTGGAAATGTTGAATTCCATTGGAATGAAAAATGTGACACCGCTTTTACATATTTGAAGAGACTGGTCTCAACAGCACCAATCCTGCAAGGTCCCAACTGGAAAATTCCCTTTCACATCTCTTTGGATGCATCTGATACAACAATAGGAGAAATTATTGGCCAAGAAGAAGAGAGAAAACATTATGATATTTATTATATCAGCAAAAACCTCGCTCCTACCAAATTAAATTATACCATGATTGAAAAGGAGTTCTTGGCTGTCATTTATGCTATCAATAAATTCAGGCACTATATAACTGGATATCAAGTGTTATTGTATACTGACCACTCTACTATTAGATATTTAGCTAATAAACAAATAAATAATGGGAGAATAACTCGTTGGTTACTGTTGTTGTAGGAATTCGATATAACAATCAAAGACTTCCTAGGGAAGTAAAACGTGGTCGAAAACTTCCTGTCCAAGGTTCCCAAGACAGACGACATGCTAGAGGTTGATGATCAGTTCCCTGACGAACATCTGTTTGCTGTAGCGGTAGAAACACCAAGGTATGCAGATGTGGAAAATTATCTGGCAGTAGGGAAGCTACCTAGACACTTAACATCACGCGAACGAAAACTGATTGTACAACATAGCACAATATTAACTTGGATTGGGGGATACCTCTTCCATATAGGGGCCAACATGCACATACACAGATGTATAAGAGAAGACGAAATCTATGACATCTTACGAGCCTGTCACGATGAACCTTGTGGTGGCCATTACGTAAACTATAGGACAGGGCATAAAGTTTTGCAATTAGGCTATTATTGGCCTACAATTTTCAAAGATTCAAATAAATATGTCCTGGCCTGCGATAGCTTCCAAATAATGGACCACCCATTCCAAGCTGATGAAATTCCACTAGAAAAAAAATTGGTGGTAGAACCATTCGAATCATGGGTGTTGGACTTCGTTGGGACATTCAACACACCATCAAACCAGAAAGCTAACACATTATTTTCCACAAATTATATAACCAAATGGGTAGAGGTAGTGGCCTTGTCAAGAGCCATGGAAGAATTAGTAATTAAGTTTCTTTTTGAAATATTCATATGATACAGCTTGCCAAGGGAAGCGATAACCGATGGAGGGGCACAATTGACACGGAATAAAATCACATCCACGATAAGAAATAACCATATCATCTATAGAGTTACATCTCCTTACCACCCGCAGGAAAATGGGCAAGTCGAAAGCACCAACAAAGTCCTGCAGGCAATCCTTACCAAAAAAATAGCAACACATTGTCGAGACTGGACCACTAGACTACCAGAAGCCTTATGGGCTTATCATACAACCTGGTGAAATACCACTAGATATTCACCATATCAGCTAGTATTTGGGAGAGAACCTAACTTCCCTATTTAATTTTAAATCAAAACTCTGAGAACAACCCAGGAAGTTGGTTTGGACTTAACAGAAGCTCAAGCTAGAAGACTCCAACAAATAAATCAACTACGCGAGATACGACTACTAGCCTTGCAACGCACAATGATCATCCAACAAAAGCGCGTCAAGTTGCACGACAACCTGATAAAGAAGAAGGTATTTCAAAAAGGATATTGGACACTCCTCTATGACTCCAGATTCCAAGATTTTCTAGGAAAAATATAAACAAGGTGGCTCGGTCGATATGATATTCTGGAAGTACATAGAAATGGCACCCTCACCTTGACCACCATAGATGGGTCTCGTTCAACATTTTGAGTTAATGGACACAGAGTATGCCTCTATCACAAACCTCTCACAAAAGAATCTTTTTGTCGACAAGTACGAAACGATCCCACCATCAAAGTTGTGGTGTAAGGGGGTGAAAACCCCACAAACTCAAGTACATGAAAGGTTTGCTAACATCACTTGTAAATAATGTATATAAATGTCCTGTCTTGGTGTACATTCTTCACACTTACAATTTCTTTCCCTTGTAAGTTGAATTTTTATTTTTTTTGTTCAATTCGTGGACAATTGTTGTTCAATCTTTAAATGGTTGTTGTTCAATAGAATTGAACAGTCGTTCGTTGGTGTTTTTATTTTTTCTTTTCAATTCATGGAAAGTTGTTGTTCAAACCTTGAACGACTATTGTTCAGTCGAATTGAACAACCATTTTTTTGTGTTTTTATTTTTGTTGTTCAATTCATGGACAGTTGTTGTTCAATCTTTGAATGGTTGTTGTTTAGTCAAATTGAACAACTTTTTTTTTTCATTTTTTATTTTTCTTGTTCAATACATGGACAGATGTTGTTCAATCTTTGAACGACTGCTGTTCAATCAAATTGAATAGCCATTTTTGTGCTTTTTTGCTATTTAATCCATGGACCACCACTCTTCAATATTTGAACGGTTGATGTTCAATCGAATGGAATAGCCATTTTGTGTGTTTTATTTTTGTTGTTCAATTCATTAAAAAGTGTTGTTCAATCTTTCAATGCTTGTGGTTCAATCAAATTGAACAGTCGTTTTCTTTGTTTTTATTTTTTCTATTCAATTCGGGGACAACTATTGTTTGATATTTGAACGACTATTGATTAGTCAAATTGAACAGCCATTTTTTTGGGCATTTTTAGTTGTGTTGTTCAATATCTAAGTAGCTTATTTTCAACCAAATTAAATAGCCATTCTTTTTTGCATTTTTTTCAAATTGAATAACCTTGGGTAGGGAATGGCAGTTTAAAAGGAGAGGGAAAATGGTAAAATTACCAATACGATGACTCTTTGGCACTATAATACTTAAAAATGAAGCTAAAAGTATGCACACATGAAATGAAAGGCTAAGTCACCCCCAGTTCAAATATGTTATCATGCAATACATGACCTTATGATAATATAACTTTCTGCACTATTCGAGTAATATGTCCCTCCAACATGAAGGAATGGGAACAAGGGGTATTTATGGTATTGGTGTTTTTTTTTTCTTCTTTAACCATCCCTATCTCTTAAGGATTTAATGAGCCTCCCTTCATGTATAAAAATAAATTATTATGCGTTCATGCAAACCTTTAAGAGGATAGGGGGTATCATTACGAGCCAACCTACCATGATCATAGGGATTTAACAAGTGACATGCCCACAATGAATACCACACCAAGGTAATTACCTTCTCTTCCACTTGAAGGACAAGAGGTCTCATCATGAGCCGACCTTATCACTCTATTACAATCCTAGTGAATGGCATTGTGAGTATCTGGCTACCACACCAGCATAGTGACCTCCTTATAAATCAAGATGTTACAATTCAAAAAGAAGTACTATGCTTACATGAAAATTTTGAGAGAGGATATAGGGTCTCATCAGGAGCTAGCATACCATGTTCATAAGAGCATAGCAAGTGACATGCCCACAATGGCCACCACACCAGGGTAATGACCTTCTTATCTACTTGAAGGACATGAGGTCTCATCATGAGCTGGCCTGATCACTTTGCTACAACTCTAGTGAGTGGCACCATGGTTATCTCGACATTGTACCAGCATGGTGATCTCTCCATAAAATTGGCAGAATAACTATTTTTACATAAGGATCGTAGCTCATTTTCTCAGGTTAAAATAGAAACCCTGTCGAGGCTATGAACGACTGCTGGTAGCAGTGGCTCTACTTATGGTATGAATGTATGCTCCTTCAATAGCCAATTTCTTTTATATACACGATATCCTCGATTCTTCATCCACAATCTATTACTCAAATTAGTGATAATTATGACCTGCGACAAGAATAACTAACAGATATATGCTAACATATTTGAAGCTCAGGATGATGGCACTAATCATTACTTGACCCAGTATTTCTTTCGTTATAACTTTTCATTTGAAGAAGGAAATTATACCGTAATAATGGTTATATTATTTCCTCTCGCTTTTTGGTCACTTCCGCACAAGATGCAATTATGAAAATTTCTAAATATAATCTTTATATTGCGTATGTTAGTAATTACTCAACCACTCACTCCTTCACGCACAGATTATCATTACAAAATTCTGACATTCCCTGCATTCATGAATCGCCAAATCTCTCCTGTACTTGAGGGCATGGGCACCTTTTCTTTGAGGGAGGGGGTGTAATTGGTCTTAATTTTGAAATCATGTTAAACCCCTACAGAAATATCCTTAGATGCATCGATAAGACCAAAGGAACACAATATTTAATGCATGAAGATTATCTGCGGAGAGCCACAGTCTCTCTTTCACTTGCATACATCATTCAGTCGAAACAATAGAGCCAAGAAGAGATACAGTCAGAGGAAAATAGCATATCATCTATGGGAGGGAATTACCTTTGAAGCGAGCCTACAAACTTTCCAATTTCAGAGGCAACGAGTGCCATCCTCCAGCAAGCCAACTGGCTGAAATATGTACACCAACTACACGTATTTGACATGGAAATTGCAATCGAGTTTCTGAGAAATCTACAAGATGTTAAAAATAGAATCAAAGGTCAAATTATACTAGTAATAGAGGGAATTATTATGGAAGTCTTTGTAATACCAGCACAAGGAGAAATATGGGAAGAGAAGCATCTCCTCATACGAGAAGCAATAGCAGCATATCACAACCCAGAGGACCTATTGGAATGAAACAAAATAGGGATTAACCCTACGTCACTACACTAGCCATGGCAAGAATTGGCAGCATTCATCCAAAAGTTCATTACATGCGAAGGATGTCAAGATGTGGTAAAACCTATACAGCTCAAAATTTTAGTTGTACTTAAGAAAAATATTTCAATTAATCTACCTGCCTTCTTGAATTCCATATTGCATGATACTGTTTTTCGATTGAGGAAATAAAAAAATCCCCAAGGAGTGGTTAGTCACTAGTGGTTAATCAAATTAATCATCATTCATGAGCTGGATAGGTAAAGGATAGCCTAGGACAATTTCATTAAACTTGAGGCACGGGAACTAAGAATAAACCCTGACGGAACAAAAAACTGAGCCCCACAGGGTAAATACACCAAGAAGAAAAAGGACGTGAACCACAACTCAAGAACCAAGCAGGGAAAAATGGTACAAGACACTCCAAGGAAGCTCAAACATCATGGAGGAGGCAGGATGATCGGACGCACCCTTGCAAGATTTCGAAGAATATATGGCTTGAGTCCTATGACAAATAAGGACAGACTAAGAATCTAGAAACCCATCGAGAACAGAAGATCAAGAGGAACTTTTTGATAAATCCATCAACCCAGTAGTTCTGGTCACACTAACATCCTACCTGACTAAGAGGAACAACAGGATAAGACTCTGTCCCCTCTTGATAATTATGAGGTCTATAGTAATGGGTAGACAGAGGAGAGAATGGAATTAGAAGATCAGTCAGGTGACATTATCCTTGTGGAACAAAGCACACACATGGAGACAACCCCTTTGACACTAGGAGGTAGCACCGCTCCTCCTAGTCAAGACCCTCACATTGAAGTAAATTCTAAGATGTAATGAGAAACACCATTTTAGGAAACCTTGAGGATGACAACAGCATCCATAAAAATGGGAATTATTCTCCCCCACAACCTATTGAAATCAAGACAGGTATAAATTCAGATGAAAAGAGAAGTAAGAAACTGAGTAGGACCTGCAAGAGATGAAATCAATTGTTAAAATTTTTGAGAAAAAAACTGAAGGAGGAAAGAAGGGCCTGGAAGCCAAATAAAAAAATCTCCATTGCAAGAACTTAAAGAGAACTAGAAAATACAATCGAAGGCGAGATGCAAACTGACTTAGCCGACATCGTTGAGACTGGAATACAAAACGAATTGATAACTACAATAGAAGTTGAGGTACATAACAACTTAACAGACACTACTGAGGCTGAAATGTAGATAGAACTAAAAAGCACCATTGAAGCATGTGCTGAAACTAAGCAGAAGTTTATAGAAGAAAATGGGACCCAAACAGAGGAAGCCCCTGCCTATGCCCATCTAGTAGAGAATGTTTTCAACCAAAAATTACAAAATGAACTAGTTCAAACATCGCATGAGCTAACATAGTGTAGGAAGGAGGTGGTGCCATTACAATAATATCAAGCACTACTAAAAAATTTCACTGACCTCTCCTCCACAAAAGACGAAACATTTCCCCAGCTCACAGGAGAACAAGTAAAGGTGAAAATGGCATAAGAGCAGGTGGAGCAAGCTAAGAAAAAAATCTCTGCAGTTTGATCTCTATATAATGATGCGCTATCATGTAGAGCTCTGGCGACCAAATATGCCTTGTCCCTAATAGAATAGTATTTACTCCTGAAAGTTAAAGCTGTCAGGGCATGAAAATCCACTATTTTTAGGACTATAGAAAAAAATTTCCACTGTTATAATGATCAGTATGAGCAGGTCCAATGCCTCCTATGTGAAATTTACATGCATAAGTTATTTTTAGAAGAATACATGGACAACAACTCTAGTCCCTTTATAGGGGATGTTCGGCTACAAGACTTCCTTTCATTTTCTAAAAGACTGATCAGGTGGGCCAAAGCCTAAGGCATCTTCCAAAAAGGAGAGCATGGCCTAGATTTATGGGTGAGAGGGGAACCTAAAAATCCCCTACAATTGATCATCCAACACAAAAAATTCATGAGAAGGTGATATGTGAGGATTAGGCTGGGGTGCATCCATAAGGACATCATATAAAATGGATGAGAATATTTTGGGGACATTCGTGAAGCAGCCTTTGTAGCAGCTAAGCAAACATGGATGTCCTCCACGAACAACGTGACAAATAGGGAGCCATGCAATTACATGAATTTCAAGGCTGTTGCCTCAAGATTCCTCAGATATAGGAGTCTTTTCTACAGCATGGGGCCTGTCTGATTAGGATGTAGATACAGAAGCCTGCTCCTCTAGTATCTCCCCGAGGATTATAATCACAATTATGAATTACTAAAAGGATCCATAGGCGCTGCCTTCGCAATAATGAAACAAAAACAAGGCTTCAGACAATGCAATTAAAAGGTCTGCCCTGTCTACTCCTTAACACAGTTACATCTCAACCATCTGTTTTCATAAGGACATGCAATTAGGTAAGCAGGGGAGTATGTTGGGCCCAAATTAAGGTATGATCTCACCCTGTAATTACTTCAAATTATGTTACAATTTTTGGGGAATTCCCCTTAATATTAACAATAAAGAGAGAAAATATAATGAAAACTAGAACAACTAGGCTAACGATAAAAAGGATGCTTTTATAACAGAAAACTAACTTTTCTTATCCCCGCATGGAGGAAGTCAGAGTGCCTGGACGAGTAGGAAACAAAAGCTAACCAACGAGAATAAATGTGTGAGATATCGGTAACTCCCAGCAGCTGCCAGAAGGTAGATAGATGAATTCGAGCCCAAGAACTCAAACAAAAACCACGCGGAGTGGGCTGTCGTTTGGGAAATACTTTTTCATTCTTTGAAATTGCCTTAAAAGGACGAAGAATGAACAAGAAAATTAGAGTTGAAAAATAATAGGAAATTCATTCTGCAATTGATGCATCATAGCCAACTTGTCTAGTTGTATTTTTGTAATATGACTGGATGTAATATAGATTTTTGAAAAAAAATATTTTGAAGTTTTTTCTACGGTAGAGCTTCTGGCAGTCTCAACCCAACCCGTAGAAGTTCCTTGCAAGTTCTCATACTTTGTGTAGTCGCAGAACCAATGCCTAAGTATATGATGCAGCTATAAAGTATATTTCCACTCAGCAAAGTTATAGTTTCTCTTTCTTCAGGACTGTTAGCAATTGTGTTCTAGAATTAGGATAATCACAATCATATTTTCTAACTTAGAACAATGCTTTAGCACCAATAGATGGTTCCAGCTCTTCCAATATCATTGCAATTTATTTATAGATCGTAGAATAAGTTGATTTTGATGTTATATGTCTTTATGGATTGCATTACTCTTTCAATACAATGAAGCGTCCAATCGTCGATCAATTTTGATTAATTAGTTTACAAAGAAAATTCTATAGAAAAATTATATAAGTAATTGTTGTACGTTGCTTCAATTAGACTATTGTTCAATTCAATTCCATTGTTGTTCAGTTTAGTTAGACTATTGTTCAACTCAATTTAATTGTTGTTCGATTCATCTAGATTGTTGTTCAGTTCATTTAGACTACTATTTAATTCAACTAGATAGTTGTTCAATCCTACTGTTCAATCTTAGGTTAAGAATCAATCCAAGCTACCCCTCGTTAGGATAATTGAATTTAGGAGGCTAGATAATTATTCCTCATAAGAAACATAGAGTAACTATTAGACAATCTCACTCGCATATATTGTGCCAACACTCTTTAAATAAGAAGACTTACCCCGGGTTGATAATTAAATGGGAAATCACTAGAGTTGTCTATAATAAGCCATCTCTGTGAGACCAACAATATTAACATCAATATTCCTATGATTCCACTAGTGATATTTCAAACATACATGTTTACTTTGTATTCAACCTTATCAATAAGAAACAATATCTATTTAACAAAAGTTCTTGGGTTTCTTGTATATTCAATAAATCTCATAAGAACCAAGATAAGTATAATAGACATGATTAAGTTTATGTGAATACAGGTGATCCTACTAGTATTTATTAATCACCAAGTATCATTATGGTACTCTATCCTACAAATTAGGTAAACATGGTTAATGAGTATCATCTTCTCTTACTCTTAGTTAACCTGTTTCCATGGTAGTCACGTGTATATAATAGTTTAAACAAAGCCCGTATACAAGATAGAAGTAACTATTAGCATGATACTAGTAATAAGAGTCGTACCCTTATACACCATACAAATGTGATATGTGAAATGACCAAATTGTCAGGATTCATATGGATCACATACTTACCTTATCATAGATAAACACAATGCTAATGATTAATCGGTAAAGGTAGTGGATTATCCCTAATAAAGGTGATAGTAACATCGATATTCCTATGATTCCACCAGTGTTATTTCAAACATACATGTTTTCTTTGTATTCAACCTCATGAATATGAAATAATATCTATTTATCAAAATTGCTTGGGTTTCATGTATATTCAAGGAATCTCATAAGCACCAAGATAAGCATAATTACTAGTAGTATTGATTCCATACATCTTAAGAGCTATTACCAAACTTGGAGTACTATTCTATATTCATTGTTTCAGATTGGTCTAGCTTATCCTGTTGATTAGGTAAAATAAGCATGTATAAACATAATACACCATAATTTCCATTAGATACACTGTATAGATAGAGTGCAATGAAAATCGTAGTAATATTTAAGCTATAATAATTATCCTAATCAAATGTTTGGGTTACATTGTATAAGCGTATTCCATGGAGTTCATAGTGTTTACTATTTCCATATGGATTACTAAGCTTGATATCTGTAATCAAAGCAATGATAGTCACCATATGATTATTTCATGTACAATATATCATAAGCAACTTTCAATGGGAATCACTCACTTATAGAGGTTAGTTACAAGAGCAATACATGCAATGTGAAGACCAGTCATATCTACTTACTCTGTGTTGTTAAGCTATGTTCATATAGATGTTTCCATAATAAGGATGACATAACACATATGTCGTGAATATTGATATTGTACTAATACAAGTAATAGGTTATGTGATATATAGGATGTAATCTCATACATAAGTTGTGATTAATACTGATACTAACACGCTTTGATCTAACTAGTAACTAAGGTTTTATCTATGAAGAAACAATATTTTCCATAAGTTATGTACTGTATCATTATACTTACAACATCAATACCAATTGATTAGGTGCATACATAGTAAACCTAAGTATTAACTTGGGCTTGAAGCATATTGAATTGGTTATGGATTATAACCATTTCATTACTATATTGGTATCCTGTCATTTCCTCCGGCTTTTCTTCTTTCAAATAAAATATGATTTAATATCCACTCAAAGGTATATAACTTATTATATTCTACCATATTAGAAAATAATGGCAGTTTTAATAATATATTAAATGAGATTTGATTTGAAAGGAGAAAAGTTCATGGATAAGAAGATTATTCTCATATAAAAATCCTATAAAAATGAAATCAATATATCGATTTTAATGACAAACAAACACTGAAAAAAAATTTAAATTCATTATTTATGATTTGCAGGAAAAATTAAAAGTAGAAGAGAGAAATAATACGTGGAGCCAAGACGAGGAGGCAGAGCATGCCAAGGAGGTAGAGCAGACGATGAGGATGCAGAGCAGATCATGAGGAGGAAGATAATAAAATGAGGTCGAACAAGCAGGCCAAGGAAATAGAGTAGACCCTAGGAATCCTACAAAAACCCTGCAAATAAAACAAAAGATGAAATTAGCATTAAAAAAAGAAAAAAAACAGCTAAACAGTGAAAAAATATCTCTAAGCCCTCTCCAATGATCACTACCACAATGCTCTCCATTGGTCACGCACCAGAAAACTGTTGCAAAACTTCTTGTGGCCTTAGTGCCACTATATTTATAATCAAATTTTAGTTGAACTTTTAATGATGATTTTTCTACCTCCGGCTAAAAATTTGGATACCGTTGAGGTTAACGTAATGACATAGTAAGTTTGATTAACCTTTGAAACGTTTGATCGAACTTCTGGGAGATTGAATTTCTAAGCGCGTTGCACATGAAAGTGTAACCAATATTCATAGATTCACTAATGATATAATATTATTCATAGGGTTTCTAATATTACTCCTACATTTTGATATAAATCGGATGCCTTGATAGTCTTGTTTAACCATGTTCCAATATTAGATTGTGACAAATATTGTCTCAATACGACAATCAACCATTGTGAACCATGGTCAAATGTAGCATTGTCACAAATATTGTCTCGATATAAATATGAACCATGGTCCAATGTGACATTATAACAAAGCTTGTCTCAATATGAAAATCAACAATGGTAAACTATTCTCAACCATCATTAGCTATGGTCGATCATGGTCTACCATGATTGAATGTCACATTATGAGAAATGTTATCTTAATATGAAAATTAACCATGGCCAACTATGGGCATTCTTGGTCCAACATCTTATTGTGACAAAGATTGTCTCTATGTTTAAATCAACCATTGGCAACCATTTTTATTTCCTGGTTTATAGTATTTATATAAGGGCTTATATACTTAGGTTTTATAAAATTAATCACTTAGGTTTATTTAGTTTTTAGTATCAATCCATTGGGTTTGTAATACCAATGCGTTGATTTTATTGATCTAAGGGTTCATATTCCAAGGGTATAAATTATTTGTAGATTTTATAATATTAACCCTTGGGTTTAATATGAATCCCTTTATTTTATAATCATGGCTAACGATTTTCAACCATGGTCCAATGTCACATTGTGACAAATATTTTGTGAATATGAAAATCAACCACGGTGCAACGTTGCATTTCGACAGAGGTTGTCTCAATATGAAAATGGGCCAAGGTCAACTATGTTTATTTTAAAGTTTATTAGTTCCTTCAGTTTATAATATAAATAATCCATTGGTTTTGTTAATCCTTTGAGTTTAAAATATTAATTCTTAGGGTTTATTAATCACCTGGTTTTTTAATATTAGCTTTTGGGTTTATTGACTTCTTGGGTTTATTAATCACTTTATTTTATTAATCATTTGTATGTATAATATTGATCTACTAGGTTTATAATATTAATAATCCCTTGGTTTTGTTGAACATTTTTATTTATAATACTAATAACTTTGTGGGTTTGTTGATCCATTGGTTTTATAACATTAATACCTTGAGTTTTCTAATTCTTTTGGTTGGTAATATTAATCCTTTGATTTTATTAAACCCAAATATTAAGTGTTAAATATTAGTACGAAGCTTTTATATTAATCCCTTAGCTTTATAATGTCTATCCCTTACGTTTATTGACTTTTATGGTTTATGATATTAACAATATCTAGGGTTTATTGATCCCTTGGATTTATAATATCAATAGTCATGTGGGTTTATCAATCCTTTGAGTTTAAAATAATAATTCTTATACTTTATGAATCCCTTATGTTTTTAATATTTATCCCTTGCATTTTTCGATTCTTAGGTTTATAATAATTTTCCCTTGGGTTTACTAATTCCTTGGGTTTACAATATTAAACTGTTATGATTATTTGTTCCTTAAGTTTATAATATTAATAATTCCTCTCGTTTGTCATTTAATCCCTTGGGTTTATTAATCCCTTAAGTTAAAAATATTAATTCTAAGGCTTTATTAATTGTTTTGGTTTTCAACATTAGTTTGTTCTTTTTATTAATTCATTGTGTTTATTATTTGTATGGTTTTGTTAATCATTTGTATTTATAATAATAATTTCCTCGTTTTATAATATTAATAGTTCCTTGGTTTCATTGATCCCTTGTTTTTATAATATTAATAATCCCTTGGCTTTATTAAAACCCAGTATTAAGTGTTAGATATTAGTCGTAGGGTTTAATATTAATCCCTTGTTTTATAATTCTCTGTGTTGGTAATATTAATCCCTTGGGGTTTTAGAATTAATAATGAGTTCGGTTTATTAGACCCTAATATTGATTGTTAAATATTGTTCCTAGGTTTTAATATTAATCCATTAATTTTATAATTTTTATGCCTTTAGTTTATTAATTAGTTGGGTTTATAATATTAACAATATGAAAAATTTATTGATCGCTTCGGTTTATAATATTGATAATCATGTGAGTTTATCAATTGTTTGTGTTTAAAATGTTAATTCCTAGGCTTTATTAATCTCTTGAGATTTTAATATTGATCGGTCGAGCTTCTTGATACCTTCAATTTTTAATATTTATCCCTTTGGTTCACCAATTCCTTAGATTTATAATATTGAACCTCTCAGTTTATTAGTTCTTTTGGTTTATAATATTAATAATACCTTGAGTTTAAAATATTAATTATTAGGGTTTATTAATTTCTTGGGTTTTTCATATTAGCTTTTTGGGTTTATTGATTCTTCGGCTTTATTAATCGCTTGAGTTTATTAATCATTTTTATTTCTAATATTAATCTTATTAGTTTATAATATTCATAATCACTTGCATTTATTGATTCTTTGTGTTTAAGGTATTAATACTTCCCTGAGTTTTTTGATCCATTGGGTTTATAGCATTGATTCCTTAAGTTATGTAATTATTTGGGTCAGCAATATTAGTTCCTTGGGTTTATTAAATCCCAATATTAAGGGTTAAGTATTACTCCTACAGTTTAATATCAATCCTTGGTCCAATGTCACATTATGACAAATATTGTCTCAATATGAAAATCAACGATGGTCAACTATTGTCAATCATCGTGAGCCATACTCAATCATGGTCTACCATGGTCGAATGTGAAATTGTGACAAATATTGTCCCAATATAAAAATCAACCATGGAAAACTATAGTCATCCTTGGTCCAATGTCGCATTGTGACAAATATTGTCTCAATTGTTAAACTAACTATGGTCAACCATGTCTATTTCACAATTTATAGTATTTATGTAAGGGTTTATATATATAGGATTTATAATATTAATCTCTTATGTTTAATATTATTCCCTTGGGTTTATAAACCATTTGGTTTTTAGTAATAATATCTTGGGTTTATATTTCTTTGGGTTTGTAATATCAATCTACTGGGTTTATTTATCCAAGGGTTCATATTCCAAGCGTATAAATAATTTATAAGTTTTATAATATTAACCCTTGGTTTTAATATAAATTCCTTGTATTTATAATAATGGTCAACCTTGGTCCAACATTACATTGTGAGAAATATTTTGTCAATATGAAAATCAAATAAGGTGGAACATCACATTGTGAGAAACGTTGTCTCAATATGAAAATGGGCCATCGTCAACTATGTTTATTTTCGGGTTTATTAGTTCCTTGGGTTTATAATATCAATAATCTATTGGTTTTATTAATACTTTGAGTTTAAAATATTAATTCTTAGGGTTTATTATTCACTTGGGTTTTTAATATTAGTTTGTTGGGTTTATTAATTCCTTGGGTTTATGAATCATTTGGGTTTATTAATCATTTGTATTTATAATATTGATATGTTGGGTTTAGAATATTAAAAATCCCTTGATCATTTTTTTTTATAATACTAATAATTCCTTGAATTTGTTGATCCATTAGGTTTAATATCAATCCCTTAGTTTTCAAATTCTTTGGGTTGGTAATATTAATCCCTTAGGTTTATTAAACCTTAATATTAAGGTTTAAATATTAGTCTTATGGTTAAATATTAGTCCTAAATTTTAATATTAATCCCTTAGGTTTATAATGTGTATCCCTTTGGTGTATTAGCTTGTTGGGTTTATAATATTAAGAATATGTAGGGTGGTTTATTGATCCCTTTAGTTTATAATATTGATAATCATGTGGGTTTATCAATCCTTTGGGTTTAAAATATTAATTCCTAGGCTTATTAATCTGTTATATTTTTTATTTTGATCCCTTGTGTTTTTTGATCCATTAGGTTTATAGTATTTTTTCCTTGGGTTTAGAAATTCCTTAGATTTATAATATTAAACGCTTGGTTTCATTTGTTCCTTCAATTTATAATATTAATAATTCCTTTGGTTTATCATTTATCCATTGGATTTATTAATCCCTTGAGTTTAAAATATTAAATCCTAGGATTTATTAATAATTTGGGTTTTTAATATGAGTTTACCAGGTTTATTGATTCATTGGGTTTATTAATCATTTGTGTGTATAATATTAATGACTTGGGTTTATTGATCCCATGTGTTTATAATAATAATAATCTCTTGGGTTTATTAAACCCCAATATTAAGTGTTAAATATTATTCCTATGGTTTAATATTAATCCCTTGATTTATAATTTGATTCCTTGGGTTTCTTGATACTTTATGCTTATAATTATGCCGATAGGCATACCCCCTGTTGGAATTTGCCACTTTAATGATTTTTCTAATTAATTTTTTTGATCTTACAGTCTAAATTGAAAGTTTCCAGTATATTCTCATCGTCGCCACTGTATCAATGAATTAAAATCCAAATCATAACTTCCTTGCATATCTAAATCATATGTTTAAACCTTTATTAAAATATTTTTTTACGAAATCATGATTAAAATTTTGCTGTGCCTTTTATGTATCATCACGTATCAAGGTTAGAGAAAAATAAAGATAAATATCAAATTAAAAATAAAAACACATTGAAACTTGGTCGTTGTTAACAAAAACATGTCCCATAACATAAAGTATGCATTACCTTTGTGGTGGCAGAGTAGTTGTAACACTCTTTATTTAAATTTAACTTTTAGGGAGGGTTTATTTATATTAAACATTGAAATTAAAAATATATTAAAACATGGTTGTGTTCCTCTTAATTTAGGGTATGTGTTACAAGTTAAAGCAATTGCAGGAAGTTTTATTTATATTAAACATTTTATATTAAACAGTGAAACTAAAAATACATTGAAAATTTAAATATTGGCATGTCCAGTAAAACATGGTCTAGAGGTTGACCTTTGAATTATTGTAGCCCTCTCCATTTACATTTTAATGTAATTATAATAGTATTTTTTTAATATTTTTGTATGTAGTTTTTTTTTTTTTAATATTAGGTTTTAATATAATAAGATAAATTTTATCATTAAATTTGTATTTAGGTATTTTTTTTTATGGGATTTAGTCTATTATTATTATTGTTAAGTTTTGACTAATGTAGTAAAGATAATATTTTCTTTATAATAATATAATTTTTTATTAAGAGTTTTATAATATTAATAATAAGTTTTTCGGATGCAGATGCTTGAAGGGTCGGATGGAACGTGGATCCCTGTGCTGCTCCCAAAGGAGCTCGCATGGGAAGCCCATATGGCTCCCTGTACCTGCATTTATGAATGCAATTACTCACCAGCTTGCGCAACAGTTAATTACCTTGATCGGCTCACTCTGCATTTGATTATAGTGGTGCTCTTAGTTATGGAGCACATTCGGGACAGTTTGAATGGTAATGTTGGCTGGGGTGGTTTTTCGTCTCCTCTGCGTGGGGATTTTTCTCCAGGTTCTGCAGATGCCAGTGTGAGGATGAATACTAGGCGTAGATGCTCTTTACGCACCTACTTCGAGCCTCTTCCCGGGTTTCATTTTTCCCACAGTCCCCTCTGCAGTGCCAATCCTCTTAACGGTGTCTGCACTGATCAGCGAGGAGGTCTCAATTGTCCTCTTCAAGCTCAATTTGCTAACTTCAGCGGAGCCCATCCTTTTCCTCTCTCCCTGCTTTCCCTGTCCGCCCTATCTGCCCTGGTCCTCTTCGCCTGGTCCCTATCACCATGCCTCGTCTCCGCAAGAGAATGCGGTGCCGACGAGGTCTCAGTCGAGGTCTTATCAATCATCGCTACCCTACTCTCAGTCATGGCTCGGGCTGCTCCTCTGCGAACGAGGAACATGTTCAAACTCAAGCTTCGTGTGGAGACAGAGGAAGAGGACGTGGCCGGATCCGAGAATATTCTGATGCTATTCTCGCTTCCCCTCCCTTAGCTCCTGTTCCTCCAGCCTCTCACAACCTTGCTCATCCCTCCATTCGGCAAACATCCCAGCGAGTTGAACTCAGGTTCGACTGCACCTCGAACAGTTCCATTCTCACTGCTTATATTACTGTGACTCTCCATGAAGAGATCCCTAATCTTGCTTCGCCCCGCTCTGTCACTCCCCTTTCCCCTCTGGTCTCAGGCTTCCCTTGCGAAGTGGTGGCTCCAGCCACTTCCAGCCCCCTTCCACAGAATGAGCAAAGCAAGGAGGTGGAGCACGCTGGCATGGAGGATGCTCTCAATGTAGGGAAGGTTGCCAGCAGCAATGATTTTGGTTGCAGGATTATCGAGGAACCTCCTTCTCCGACTCATGAATAGCCTCTGCAAAGCACTCCAGGTTTTTCTGCTCAATTATTGTAGGAATTTTATGCTATCTCGCCTAACAGCTCAGCTGAAAAGGCGGCTTTTGAATTTCAGTACTTATTTCTATGTTTGTTTGGCATGTATGAACTCAAGACCGGCTTCCCTATTAAGGGTGGTCCAGACTTTGTGGTTAAAAGGACTGGTTTCCCATTCAGGGTAGTCCAGACTCTCTGTGAATAGCTTGTTCATCAAGCCCAGTGATCACGCTGACACAACTGACACTGTGGCAGTTTTGTACCAGTAACTTTTATACATAATAGAATTTGTCATACTTAGAGAAAAAAAAATATTAATAATGAGTTTATTAATTTTATAATAATATTAGCTTTTCATAGTTTTTTAACCATAAATTAGTTTTAGAATTTCTTTAATTTTATAATAAAATAGTAATAGTAATATTAATAACATTAAAAATTAATATTGTAATATTAATATTATTCTTTTTAATTGATTAATATTAAAAAATAATTAATATATATTAATTAATATTAATATTGATGTTAATATTAATAATACTATAATATTAATTAATAGTACTATTTTTATTAATGTCGATTAATTATTTATTAATATTATTAATATACTTCTAGTGTATTAGGGTAAAAGTATATATTAACCAACTATGTTTTATTTTTTTATTTTTTTTATTTTAGCTTATTTTATGATTTTATATTTTTATACTTTATAATATTAAGTTTTTCTAAATTTTAATTTTCATATTTTTATAATATTATGTTTTCGAATTTATAACCCCAATATTATAAACTCAATATTAAAAACCCTACAATAATAAAAATGACATTAATAACATTAAAATTTTAATATACACTAAAAATAATATTAATAATTAGTGTTTAAATAATGATGATTATGATTTATACTAAAAATGATATTAATAATGAAAATGAAATTTTAATTATTATTAAAAGAAATATTATTAGTAACATTATTACTAATAATAACAATATTATTAAAAAAAACATTAAAAAATTATTCACGATGTTTATTTAAAATTAATGTTCATAATTGTATTAATAATAATAAGTTTCAAACATGATTAAGGTTTATTAAAATTATTAACAACATTTAAATTATAACTATAATATTAATAACATTTTATTAATAATATTAATATGATTAATTACATTAATGTTGTTAATATAAATCCTATTAACATTAATATTGATAAATAATATTAATAATGTTTTCTTTATAATAATAAATATGTTTTTTATTAATATATTTTTTTAATTATATTAAATTTAATTATATGACGATTACTATTATGAATGCCATTACTATGGATACCAAAATTAGCATTATTAATATAAATAGTATTAAGATCATTAGTGATAAATAACGATATTGATACTAAAATTTACACTATGAATATAAATAATATTAAGATTATTAGTGATAAATAACAATATTAAGATTTGCATTGTAATCATTCCAATTAAACATGGTAAAACAAACTCAACCATGTCCATATATGGTCAAACATTTCCATCATAGTTAATCATTGTCAGTCATGCTCGAAAATACAAAACCATAGTTAGCAGTATTCAACCATAGTAGCCTATGGTCAAACATGGTCAACCATTGTAATCATTCTAATAAAACATGGTAAAAAAAACTCAACCATGGTCATACACGGTCAAACCTTTCCAACATAGTTAATCATCGTTACCAATTGTCGGAATACACAACATTACTTAACCATATTTAATCATGGTTATTCTTTATAATACTAACCCTAGGGTTTAATATTATTCCATTGGATTTATAATGTTAGGTTTTAATAAACCCGAGGGTTTATTAATATTATGGGTTTATACTATTAATCCAAAGGATTTATAATGTAAATCCCTTAGGTTTATAATATTAATCCTAGGGTTTTTAATACTTTGGTTTATAATACGACTACGAGGGATAATAATATTCCATTGGGTTTATAATGTTAGGGTTTAATAGAGTCTTGGGTGTATTGATCTTTGAGTTTATAATATTAATCTCAAGCATTTATAGTATGTATCCCACATATCCCTTGGGTTTTTTCATCCGTTTGGTTTCTAATATTAATCCCTTTGATTTATTAATTATTTGAGTTTATAATCTTTATAATCCTTTATGTTTATTGATCCCTTTGGTTTATAATATCAATTTCTTATATTTATAATATTAATAATCCTGATGCCTTATTAATCCCTTGGGTTTATTAATCGCTTGAGTTTATAATATCAATAAACCCATGGGTTAGTTAAGATTTTGGGTTTATAATATTAATATCAAGGATTTTTAATATTAATCTCATGGGTTTATAATATTCAAATCCCATGGTTTATAATACTAACCCTAGGGTTTAATATTATTCCCTTCGGTTTATAATGTTAGGTTTTAATAAACCCTTGGGTTTGTTAATATTTTCGATTTATAATATTAGACCCAAGGATTTATAATTTTATTCCATTGTGTTTATAATATTAATCTTATGGTTTATAATACTTTGGTTCATAATAATAACCCGATGGTTCATAATACTTTGGTTTATAATACTAACCCTAAGGTTTAATATTATTCCATTGGGTTTATAATGTTAGGGTTTAATAAACCATTGGTATTATTAATATATTGGGTTTATAATAGTAATCCCAAGGAATTATAATGTTAGTCCTTTTGGTTAATAATATGATTGAATGTGGTCTACCATTGCCAAAATGTGGAGCCATATTCTATCATAGAAAACCCTTTGGTTTATTAGTTCTTTTGGTTTATAATACTAGTAATACCTTGAATTTATTAATCTTTTCATTTTAAAATATCGATTAGATTATGGTATATTATTTTTTTAGGTTTTTGTGTTTAAAAAATTAATTCTTACTGTTTATTAATCTCTTGTGTTTTTAATATTAAACCCTTGCACTTATTGATCACTTAGGTTTTTAATATTTATCCCTTGATTTCACCAATTCATTTAGTTTATAATATCAAACCCTTGGGTTTATTAGTTTTTTTGGTTTATAATATTAATAATTCCTTTGGTTTATTAATATCTCGAGTTTAAAATATTGATTAGATTATGGTATATTAGTTTTTTAGGTTTTTATGTCTAAAATATTAATTCTTAGGGTTTATTAATCTCTTGTGCTTTTAATATTAAACCTTTGGCCTTATTGATCCCTTAGGTTTTTAATATCTATCCCTTGGGTTCACCAATTCCTTTAGTTTATAATATTAAACCCTTTGTTTTATTAGTTCTTCTGGTTTATAATATTAATAATTCCTTGGGTTTATTAATCTCTTTAGTTTAAAATATTGATTAGATTATGGTATATTAATTTTTTAGGCTTTTGTGTTTTAAATATCAATTCTTAGGGTTTATTAATATCTTGTGTTTTTAATATTAAACCCTTGGCCTTATTGATCCCTTAGGATTTTAATATTTATGCCTTGGGTTTACCAATTCCTTTAGTTTATAATATTGAACCCTTGGTTTATTAGTTTTTCATTTTTATAATATTTATAATCCCTTTGGTTTATTAATATCTTGAGTTTAAATTATTAATCATTAGGTTTTCTTAATTTCTTAGGCTTTTGAGTTTTAAAATATTAATTCTTAGGGTTCATTAATATTTGAGTTTTCTAAATCTTTTGGGTTGGTAGTATTAGGCATTAAATATTACTCGTACGCTTTAATATTAATGCATGGTCCAATGTCATATTATGAAAAACATTGTGAGAATGTGAAAAGCAATAATGGAAGACCATTGTTAATCAATGTTAGTCGTATTTGATCAAGGTCTTCCATGGTCGAATGTAGCATTGTGACAAATATTGTATCAATATGAAAAGAAACCATGGCCAACCATCGTCATTCTTCGTCCAACGTCGCATTGTGACAACAATTGTCTCAATGTTTAGATCAAATATCCTCAACCATGTTTATTTTACGGTTTATAGTATTTATCTAAAATCTTTTATATACTTGAGGTTTATAATATTAGTTTCTTAGCTTTAATATTATTCTCTTGAGTTTATAATATTAATAATCATGTGAGTTTATCAATCCTTTGTGTTTAAGATATTAATTTGTAGGATTTGTTAATATCTTTTGTTTTTAATATTGATCCCTTCATCTTATTGATCCCTAAGGTTTTAATATTTATCCCTTGGGTTTGAAATATAAAACCCTTGGGTTTATTAGTTATTTTGGTTTATAATATTAATAATCCCTTTGGTTCAAAAAAAAAAACCAAATATCTTGAGTTAAAAATATTAATTCTTGGGTTTTATTAATTTTTAGGTTTTTGTGTTTCAAATATTAATTCTAAGGGTTTATTAATGTGTTGTGTTCTTGATATTGATCCCTTGGACTTATTTATCCCTCGGGTTCACCAATTTCTTTGGTTTGTAATAATAAACCCTTGGTTTTATTAGTTCTTTTGGCTTATTATATTAATAACTCCTTGAGTTTAAATTACTAGTTCTTATGCTTTATTAATATCTTCAGTTTAAATTATTAGTTCTTATGCTTTTTTAATCTATTGAGTTTAAAATATTAATTCTTATGGTTTATTGATTTCTTGGTTGATAATATTAATATTTATCCCTTGGGTTCACCAATTCCTTTAGCTTATAATATTAAGACCTTGGGTCTATTAGCTTTTTTGGTTTATAATATTAATAATCTGTTGGGTTTATTAATCTCTTGAGTTTAAAATATTGATCAGATTATGGTATATTAATGTAATATTCCTAATTAGTGATAGCTAATTGGAATATTCTATTTTGTTTAGTTTGTCGTCTATAGTTTGTAAATCAATAAAAAGCGACTGAAGAAGGTCTAACTCACTTAAGTGAAATAATACATCCACATAGTAGCACAATGTTGTGACTTAAGTGGGAGTCAAAGGGGGACCTAACACCACATGGAGGAGGGGGCTTATGTACATTCTAGAAGCTTCTGCAAGCTTCTGCCCAGATAAGGATGAGGATGTGGAGGAGAGAGAGAGACTATGTCGGGTTTTGGAGGGAAACCAACATTATAAAAGATGGAGGAGCCTCCTCATTTCATTCATGCTTGAGTTTTTTATTGTTGAGTGAGACATTTGTCTTCTTTAGCACACTGGTTGTTTAGCCTATCTGTAGCACTTTTTAGTGTAACCGAATGTCTCCGTGCAGAGATCTCACCCTTAGCCCCGGGGGACTTCAAGTGCCTGCTCGGGCAAGGTTATTTTTTAATCGGCATCCTCCAGGACAACATTATTGTTGCAGCAACATAATACTGTGTTGTAGGGTGTTGCCGTGGTGACTTTACGCCACCTCTTCCTTCTCTTGTTTTTCATGGGGAAAGCCTTCCTTCCCTTTGGAGGATCAAATTGGGAGATTTTGGAGCTGATTTGCAGATCTTGGCATCAGGCCAACACTTATTTTTTCCCCTACTGCATAGTCCCTCTTAGTTACTGCGTTATTTTCATGGTGTATCTGCAGTGAGGGTTTTCCGGTTGATTTGAGGGGAAGATTTCAAGTGTAAGGATCAGCCTTCCAGTTTGGAGTTCCATTGGAGGAGGTCTACTCCAGTTTTTTCATCATCTTCAGCCTTCTCTATTTAGTTCGAGATCAGAGTTGCAGCTACTACCCAGCAACTCCGACATTTTTGCTATTTTGTGTATTTCAGCCAATCCTTTGGAGGATTGATGTATTTCTGTTTCTGAGGGTTAGAGCTTTGCTCCTCTATTGTATTTGGGCCATATATTGTCATATCCATGTGTTGACATCATTCTGGAGTAGTGTTCTATCATAGACTGCATTTTTCATAGCCTGGGTTTATGTAGAAATAGATTTGTCTTCTCATTTTCATGTACATGTATTATTGTACACTTTCTTGCTGCTATACATCATTATTGGCTATATATTCATATTATTGTCTCACAGCTCATTGTAAAGACGCTCTCTCTTCATTATGTGCTCATATATGCGTTTTCCTATTGATGTATGTCACATTTGAGTGGGATTCTTCAAGAAGCTCTATAGACAGAGTCTGGAAAGGGCTAGATAGCCTCCGGATCTCTTTCTCCTTAGAGACGACATATCCAGTAAATTCCCTCCAAATAAATCTCTGGTTGGAGTTTGTTGTGTTTTAGAGATATCCTCCAAATGGGATATTACAGTGGTATAAGAGCTTTTGAGTGGGATTTCTTTTGTTTTAGAGATATCCCCGAAGTGGGATATTACAGTGGTATCAGAGCATAGTTTTGGCTCAGCCTGTGGACATTAACACAATGCCTACATTCCTGCCTCTAGTACCGAGTGAGAAAGAGAAGCAGCATGATCATATACCCTTTGGAGATTATTTCCAAGAATGGCAGTCCAATGGGGAAGACTTCAGAGCATATTTTCCTTTCAAATATTACTGTCAGCTCAGGCAGGATGAAAGTGAATGGAACAATGGAGGATCTAGAATGTAGAGCTCAGAGTTGCAGTGTACCACTAGGAGGACACCTTTTCCCATGCATGAGGGATCCACTGATTCCTGTGAGTCTAAGCCAAAGAAGATAAGAACATTGAAAAATATGAGTTTATTCTCATCTATTTGCAGATCCAGAGAAAATGCATCTACCTTTGAGAAGGTCAAGAAGATTGAAGAAAAAGAAAAGGAAGTACCATGAACTTCCTATTCTCATCAAGAAGAATATATAGAGCATGGAAGACACTTGGATCATCAGATTCTCAGTGATTACCTTGTTGATTATAGATCTCAACCTAGAGCCTTCAGGGAGACTCTAGATTTTCCTCATTTCATCCAGCGGAAGGAAGAGAAGAGGCCATGCAGCAGAAAATAAATCAAGGGAAATAGATTTTTGTTGTCTACGTTTTATGGGTCATCTAATGCAAGAAATTGGGTGAGAAAGTTGGAGGAATTTTTCCTACTACATCGTGTAGCAGGGAAAGAATTTGTTGAAATCTCAGCGCTGCACTTGGAGGGTGAAGCCTATGATTGGTGGTGCAACCACTTGAGCCATGCAAGGGTGGAGACTTTTGCAGAGTTCACTCAAGGGTTGATACAAACCTTTGATGTATAAATAAAAAAGAAATAAGAGATCACATCACCTCTTGAGGAGGCTTGTGATAATGTTGTCCCACTCATGGAGGAGCATCCACGTGCATCAATAGTTGGGCCAACCAACACTTTTGAGGAAGGGACTCTTATAGCCCTACAAGAAGTTCCAAATGCACATCAAGGCAACAAAATATTTCCACATTCCATTATTGCAGTAAATTATTTCGATCAATCTAGAGATTTACTTTTTCATGACCAAGGGTCAAATCTCATTGCTACTATAAAGCAGCTTTGTTGCACTGTGCTATGCAACATGGAAACACTCAAGGAAGAATAAAAAAATCATTCTCATGAGCCATTTTTGGATTGTACATCACATTGGAGGTTGGGGTTTGAAGCCTTGAAGATTGATGGTAGACATCTTGGAGTAAGAAACCTTTTCTCCCTTCAAGATGACACTTTCTCAATGAGCTCTTCTCAGCTCAAAGAGGAACTTCTACTTTCAGATCCAAGACCTCATTGGTTTTGGAAGACTATGGATGGAAGGGAGGTATGAAGGAGAGATGTTATTGAAGATGCACTTCGACACACCATGGAATGCAATTATTTTCTTCCCTTCTGACAAGAGAAGATAGAAGATGGAGGACATCTTAGGATGGATAACATCTCTCATGCTTGTGTTGGACATCCCTTGAGCCATACACATCATGATGGGAGGTTTTTGCCTACCACCTATTTGATTCTTGATAGGGTCTCATTGATCCTTGAGAAGCTTGCATTTCAAAATCCCATGAAGTGAAAGACATGAATTTGATTTGGGAGAATGGTATCCCTCATGGGAGGAGTACCAGGATGAGGAGAAGAAGGATGCATCCACAGGTGATTGAGTGGATGTCGATGATGAGAAAGGAGCTCGGGAGCTGCCTGCAGATCTATAATACCGGGCAACAGGAGGCTTGGTTGCACTAGTGACTCTTGAAGGAGTTTGGCCATCACTTGTACTTGCATATCTATCATACCGGGCAGCAGGAGACTTGGTTGTGTTGGTTACTCTTGAAAGAGTTTGGCCATCACTTGGAAAACACTCTTCCTAAGAGTAGGAGGACATGAAAAATATGGCTGGATACTTGCATAATTGAGCAACATAGAGTATGGATGCATGGTGTTGATATGATACTCATATCATTCATTGTGTCTTCATCACATGATTGGTATGATGGAGGTATGGGGAGGCAACACAAGGTCTTGTTTCTTTGTTTGTTTCTGGGAGAGCAAGGGCAGATTTGCTCTCACACTTTGTATGATTTTACAGAAGGAGGGGATGTTACTATCTCCTTGGTATTTGATGATGATTGGGAAGCACTTCCATCTTGGGAGGTATTCCATATTTGTTGCAGCATTATTAGAGGAGTCTTTGACAAGGATCATGTCAAAGAACGGAGCTTTGTATTGACGAGAGCTTATTTGCATGAGCTCACAGTGCCGTCACTTTAGAGCAGAGCCTTATGGATGAAGTGTGCCCAGCAGAGATATGGTGGACCCATAACCCATAGATCCCAGGATCACTTCATATTTGTTGCACTTGATGAAAAAAGAGGAGGTAATGATGATAGAGACATCTATGGCATATTTTTCTTGACTTGGATTTCCAAGCATCAGGAGGATTATCTTTTTGCAGCACATGGTTCTGTCTTCTTCATAGCATGCCAACACACTATGGAGGATTGATTCATGTATCCATTTACCGTCTTACTTCCAAAATTTGGTGAGAAGTTTGTATATACATTCATTGATTTTCACACTTTTACCATTTTCATGCAGTGCATTGCTTTACAAGAGGGCAAGCTTGTCAAATAGCTCCATGAATTGTATTGGGCCAATCTATATGATGGAGGCAGCCATCTCTTTTGTGGCCTTGGGAAAATATTTTATCACCACATGTACGTTCAATGTTTGCTACACTATATCATGTATCATATGAAGACATGCATGATTAAAAGAAACATTTTTCCATGTACTCTTATAAAGTAGCAACTTGTAAAACTGCGATGTACTTGTTGGGGAAGCTATCGATGCTTCTTTGCATCACTTGTAACCTCCAATGTTTTATTCATTTTGCTGCTGATAATGTCTCCATTTGTTGATATAGATCAGATATGTATGGGAGGCTTGAATATGAGGGAGACACATGAGCTAGATGTGTCCTTGAGTGGGAATAATTCTCACAATTCCTGCATTACATGTTCTAATGGGAGCATGAGAGGAGATATGGCCACCACAGCTAAATGTTTGTTCTATTTTGAGGTGGGCCATAAGATTGATATTCATCTATTGTAAAGCCATGGAAAAGTTCTTGATCATGTATTATTGTTGTTACATTCAACCATTTACTATCCTTTAGTAGATGTGATGAATCATGGATATTTCTTGCCATGTGATTTTCTGAAGTTGGAGTGGACGAGACTGTGTTGGATCCTTGTGAAAAATTGTTTGCATCATGTATCATCATGTAAAACCTTCAAAAAACCTCTCATTAGGATTTTCCATGATGACCATGTCCTATTCTTCATGGATGGATTGTTTTGGGCCAGCTTGTTCTTCATTGTTGGAGGAACCTTCTTAGGAGGATTGTTCTTCATTTTTCCATTGGAGGGCAATAATTTTGTAGCCCAGGATCAGCATACACTCTACACTTGTTATGAGTGGAGAGAAGGACTGCATGGGGTAAGCTATGATGTTTTCCAAGTTAGGATTTTTATCCCACCTTCATTATCGGAGCTTGAGGTGGAAGGAGACTTTCAGGAGTTTCCTTGTTGGGAGGTGGCCCATTTTGTTTGGATGATTACTTGGTGATGGAGGATCCACATGAGAAAGATGTTCCTCAT
The DNA here is from genome assembly GCA_034641835.2 of Pinus albicaulis. Lineage (NCBI taxonomy): Eukaryota > Viridiplantae > Streptophyta > Pinopsida > Pinales > Pinaceae > Pinus > Pinus albicaulis. Next base: position 1,281,384,757 of record CM076582.1, on the reverse strand, counting down.
TATAATCGAGACTCCATGTCTTGAGTGGAGATAGGTGATGAGTTGGTACATAGTCGATGGGACAACTTACACAGTGACAGATACAACTGAGTAAGGTTCATGGTCTTCACCTCTTAGAGCATCAGTCATATCCAGAGGCAGTGCACAGTCCGAGTCATGGGACTTGGGCTATTATTGGCAATGGTGGTGATGGGATTTGGGAGGATTTTTGGTTAGCTAGTACCTTAAGAGATCAGTTTGGGATCTCGGCATTGAGAGATCTCTTCATATCAGGGTGATGGGGAAGACAGGGAAGATTCAGTGGTGCATCTGGGACCCAAGCACATTTTTCAGTATCGACGGAGAGAATCAGCTACGAAGGAGACTTTTTCAGGAAATTGCTTGAGGGCAAGCAACATTTTGCTAGGGGGGACTGTAATATTCCTAATTAGCAATAGCTAATTGGAATATTCTATTTTGTTTAGTTTTTCATATATAGTTTGTAAATAAATAAAAAGTGAGTGAAGAAGGTCTAACTCACTTAAGTGAAATAAGACATCCACCTAGTAGCACAACGTTGTGACTTAAGTGGGAGTCAAGGGGGGACCTAACACCACGTGGAGGAGGGGGCCTATGTACACTCTAGAAGCTTCTACAAGCTTCTGTGTAGATAAGGATGAGGATGTGGAGGAGAGAGAGAGAGACTACGTTGGGTTTTGGAGGGAAGCCAACATTATAAAATATGGAGGAGCCTTATAATTTCATTCATGCTTGAGTTGTTGGTTATTGAGTGAGACATTTGTATTTTGTAGCACGCTGGTTGTTTAGCCTGTCTACAACACTTTTTAGTGCAACTGAATGTCTCCATGTGAATATCTCACCCTTAGCCCCAGGGGACTTCGAGTGCCTACTCGGGCAAGTTTAGTTTTTCAGCATCATCCTCCAGGACAACGTTATTGCTACAGTAGCATAATACTGCGTTGTAGGGTGTTGTCATGGTGACTTTACGACACCTCTTACTTCTCTTGTTTTTCAGGGGGAAAGCCTTCCTTCCATTTGGAGGATCAGATTGGGAGATTTTGGCGCTGATTTGCAGATCTTGACATCAGGCCAACACTTATTTTTTCCCCTACTTCACATTTCCTCTTAGTTACTGCATTATTTTCATGGTGTATCTACAGTGAGGGTTTGCTGGTTGATTTTAGGGGAAGATATCAAGTGTAAGGATCAGCCTTCCAGTTTGGAGTTCCATTGGAGGAGGTCTACTGTAATTTTTTCGTCATTTTCAGCCTTATCTATTTAGTTCTAGCTCAGAGTTGTAGCTATTGCCCAACAACTCTGGCATTTTTTCCATTTTGTGTATTTCAACCAATCATTTGGAGGATTGATTTATTTATGTTTCTTAGGGTTAGATATTTTCTCATCTATTTTATTTGGGCCATATATTGTCATATCCATGTGTTGACATCATTCTGGAGTAGTGTTCTATCATAGACTACGTTTTTCATAGCCTGGGTTTATGTAGAAATAACAGTGTCTTCTCATTTTCATGTACATGTATTATTGAGGCTTGCATTACTTTCTTGAGATGTTTTTCCCTCAAGACTTGTACACTCTCTTGCTGCTATACATCATTCTTGGCTATATATTCATCTTCTTGTCTCACGGCTTATTGTAAAAACGTTATATCTTCATGGTGTGCTCATATATGCGCTTGCCTATTGCTGTATGTCACTTTTGAGTGGGGTTCTTCAGGTAGCTCTATAGACAGAGTCTAGAAAGGGCCAGATAGCCTCCAGACCTCGTTCTCCTTAGAGACAACATATCTGGTAAATTCCCTCCCAGTCAATCTCTGGTTGGATTTTGCCGTGTTTTAGAGATATCCTCCAAATGGGATATTACAATTAATTTTTTAGGTTTCTATGTTTAAATATTAATTCTTAGAGTTTATTAATCTCTTTTCTTTTTAATAATAAACCCTTAGCCTTATTTAGCCCTTGGGATTTTAATATTTATCCCTTGGGTTCACCAATTCCTTTAGTTTATAATATTAAACCCTTTGGTTTATTAGTTATTTTGGTTTATAATATTAATAATTCCTTGGGTTTATTAATCTCTTGAGTTTAATATATTTATTAGATTGTGATATATTAAATATTTTGGTTTTTGTGTTCAAAATATTAATTCTTAGGGTTTATTAGTCTCTTTTTTTTTAATATTAAAATCTTCGCTTCATTGATCCCTTAAGTTTTTAATATTTATCCCTTGGGTTCACCAATTCCTTTAGTTTATTATATTAAACCCTTAGGTTTATTAGTTTTTTTGGTTTATAATATTTATAATCCCTTTGTTTTATAAACCTCTTGAGTTTAAATTATTAATTATTAGTTTTTATTAACATCTTAGGAATTTGAGTTTAAAATATTAATTTTTAGGGTTTAATAATCTTTGAGTTTTCTAAATATTTGGGTTGGTAATATTAGGCGTTAAATATTAGTCATACACTTTAATATTAATGCATGGTCCAATGTAATACTATGAAAAACATTGTGAGAATATGAAAACTGGACCATGGGAGACCATTGTTAATCATCATTATTCATATTTGATCAAGGTCTTCCATGGTCGAATATCACATTGTGACAAAGATTGTCTCAATATAAAAATCAACCAGGCCAACTATCGTCATTCTTGTTCCAACGTCACATTGTAACAACAATCGTCTCGATGTTTTAATCAAGCCTGCTTAACCATGTTTATTTTATGGTTTATAGTATTTATATAAAGGATTTTATATACTTGAGATTTATAATATTAATCTCTTAGCTTTAATATTATTCCCTTGGGTTTATAGTATTAATAATCATGTCATTTTAATAATCCTTTCTGTTTAAGATATTAATTTGTTGGCTTTGTTAATCTCTTTTGTTTTAAATATTGATCCCTTCCACTTATTGATACCTTAGGTTTTTAATATTTATCCCTTGGGTTCACCAATTCCTTAGGTTTGAAATATAAAACCCTTGGTTTTATTAGTTATTTTGGTTTATAATATTAATTATAACTTTGGTTTTAAAATGTCTTGAGTTAAAAATATTAATCCTTAGAGTTTATTAATTTTTTCAGTTTTTGTGTTTAAAATATTATTTCTTAGTGTTTATTAATCTCTTGTGTTCAGAATATTTATTGCTTGGCCTTATTTACCCCTTAGATCTTTAATATTTATCCCTTGGGGTCACCAATTCCTTTGTTTTGTAATATTAAACCCTTGGTTTTATTAGTTCTTTTGGTTTATAGTATTAATAAATCCTTGGGTTTATTAATCTCTTCAGTTTAAAATAGTAATCCTTATGCTTTCTTAATCTCTTGATTTTGAAATATTAATTCTTCAGGTTTATTAATTTCTTTGTTTAAAATATTAATAAGTATCTCTTTGGTTCACCAATTCCTTTAGATTATAATATTAAACCCTTGTGTTTATTGATGTTTTTGGTTTATAATATTAATAATCCATTGTGTTTATTAATATTTTGAGTTTAAAATATTGATTAGATTATGTTATGTTAATTTTTTAGGTTTTATGCTTAAAATATTAATTTTTACGGTTTATTAATCTCTTTTTGTTTTAATATTAAACCCTTGGCCTTATTGATCCCTTAGGTTTTTAATATTCATCCCTTGGGTTCACCAATTCCTTTAGTTTATAATATTAAACCCTCTGTTTTATTAGTTCTTTTGGTTTATAATATTAATAACTCCTTGGGTTTTTAATCTCTCAAGTTTAATATATTGATTAGATTATGGTATATTAATTTTTTGGGTTTTCGTGTTTAAAATATTAATTCTTAGGGTTTATTAATCTCTTTTTTTTTTAATATTAAACCCTTCGCCTTATTGATCCCTTAAGTTTTTAATATTTAACCCTTGGATTAACCAATTCCTTTAGTTTATAATACTAAACCCTTGGGTTTATTAGGTTTTTGGTTTATAATATTTATAGTCCCTTTGGTTTATTAACCTCTTGAGTTTAAATTATTAATTATTAGGGTTTATCAACTTCTTAGGCTTTTGAGTTTAAAATATTAATTCTTAGCGTTTAATAATCTTTGAGTTTTCTAAATATTTTGGTTGCTAATATTAGGCGTTAAATATTAGACGCTTTGATATTAATGCATGGTCCAATGTCATATCATGAAAAACATTGTGTGAATATGAAAAAAAACAATGGGAGACCATTGTTAATCATCATTATTTGTATTTGATCAAGGTCTTCCATGGTCGAATGTCACGTTGTGAAAAATATTGTCTCAATATGAAAATCAACCATGGCCAACCATAGTCATTCTTCGTCCAACGTCGCATTGTGACAACAATTGTCTCAATGTTTAAATCAAACATGCTTAACCATATTTATTTTATAGTTTATAGTATTTATCTAAAGGATTTTATATACTTGAGGTTTATAATATTAATTTCTTAGCTTTAATATTATTCCCTTGAGTTTATAATATTAATAATCATGTGAGTTTATCAATCCTTTGTGTTTAAGATATTAATTTGTAGGCTTTGTTAATCTTTTTTGTTTTTAATATTGATCCCTAAGGTTTTAATATTTATCCCTTGGGTTCACCAATTCCTTGGGTTTGAAATATAAAACCCTTGGGTTTTTTAGTTATTTTGGTTTATAATATTAATAATCCCTTTGGTTTAAAAAGAAAAAAACCAAATCTCTTCAGTTAAAAATGTTAATTCTTGGGTTTTATTAATTTTTTAGGTTTTTGTGTTTAAAATATTAATTCTAAGGGTTTATTAATTTGTTGTGTTCTTTATATTGATCCCTTCGACTTATTTATCCCTTGGGTTCACCAATTTATTCGGTTTGTAATATTAAACCCTTGGTTTATTAGTTCTTTTGGTTTATAATATTAATAACTCCTTGAGTTTATTAATCTCTTGAGTTTAAATTATTAGTTCTTATGCTTTATTAATCTCTTGAGTTTAAAATACTAATTCTTAGGGTTTATTAGTTTCTTAGTTTATAACATTAATAACTCCTTGGGTTTATTAATCTCTTGAGTTTAAATTATTGGTTCTTATGCTTTATTAATCTCTTGAGTTTAAAATATTAATTCTTATGGTTTATTAATTTATTGGTTTATAATATTAATATTTATCCCTTGGGTTCACCAATTCCTTTAGCTTCTAATATTAAACCCTTGGGTCTATTAGCTTTTTTGGTTTATTATATTAATAATCCCTTGGGTTTATTAATCTTTTGAGTTTAAAATATTGACTAGATTATGGTATATTCATTTTTTAGGTTTTAATGTTTAAATATTAATTCTTAGAGTTTATTAATCTCTTTCGTTTTTAATATTAAATCCTTGGCCTTATTGAGCCCTTAGGTTTTTAATATTTATCCCTTGGGTTAAAAAATTCCTTTATTTTATAATATTAAACCCTTTGGTTTATTAGTTCTTTTGGTTTATAATATTAATAATTCCTTGGGTTTATCAATCTCTTGAGTTTAAGATATTGATTAGATTATGCTATATTAATTATTTTTGATTTTGTGTTCAAAATATTAATTCTTAGGGTTTATTAATCTCTTTTGTTTTTAATATTAAAAACATGGATTTATTGATCCCTTAAGTCTTTAATAGTTATCCCTTGGGTTCACCGATTCCTTTAGTTTATTATATTAAACCCTTAGGTTTATTAGTTTTTTTCTGTTTATAATATTTATAATCCCTTTTGTTTATTAACCTCCTGAGTTTAAATTATTAATTATTAGGGTTTATTAACTTCCTAGGCATTTGAGTTTAAAATATTAATTCTTAGGTTTTAATAATATTTGAGTTTTCTAAATATTTGGGTTGGTAATATTACACGTTAAATATTAGTCATACACTTTAATATTAATGCATGGTCCAATGTAATATTATGAAAAACATTGTGTGAATATGAAACCCAACCATGGGAGACAATTTTTAATCATCATTATGTGTATTTGATCAAGGTCTTCCATGGTCTATTATCACATTGTGACAAAGATTGTCTCAATATGAAAATCAACCATGGCCAACTATTGTGATTCTTTGTCCAACGTTACATTGTAACAACAATCGTCTCAATGTTTTAATCAAGCTTTCTTAACCATGTTTATTTTACGGTTTATAGTATTTATAAAAAGGATTTTATATACTTGAGGTTTATAATATTAATCTCTTAGCTTCAATATTATTCCCTTGGGTTTATAATATTAATAATCATGTGATTTTAACAATCCTTTCTGTTTAAGATATTAACTTGTTGGCTTTGTTAATCTCTTTTGTTTTAAATATTGATCCCTTCCACTTATTGATACCTTAGGTTTTTAATATTTATCACTTGGGTTCACCAATTCCTTAGGTTTGAAATATGAAACCCTTGGTTTTATTAGTTTTTTTGGTTTATAATATTAATAATACCTTTGGTTTTGAAATGTCTTGAGTTAAAAATATTAATCCTTATATTTTATTAATTTTTTAGGTTTTTGTGTCTAAAATATTATTTCTTAGGGTTTATTAATCTCTTGTGTTCTTAATATTCATAGCCTGGCCTTATTTACCCCTTAGGTCTTTAATATTTATCCCTTGGGTTCACCAATTAATTTGTTTGTTAATATAAAAGCCTTAGTTTTATTAGTTCTTTTGGTTAATAGTATTAATAACTCCTTGGGTTTATTAATCTCTTCAGTTTAAAATATTAATTCTTATGCTTTATTAATCTCTTGATTTTAAAATATTAATTCTTAAGGTTTATTAATTTCTTGGGTTATAATATTAATATTTATCTCTTGGGTTCATCAATTCGTTTAGCTTATAATATTAAACCCTTGTGTTTATTGATTTTTTTGGTTTATAATATTAATAATCCCTTTGGTTTATTAATATATTGAGTTTAAAATATTTATTAGATTATGTTATGTTATTTTTTTAGGTTTTTATGTTTAAAATATTAATTCTTCGAGTTTATTAATCTTTTTTGTTTTTAATATTAAACCCTTGGCTTTATTGATCCCTTAGGCTTTTAATATTCATCCCCTAGGTTCACCAATTCCTTTTTGTTTATAATATTAAACCCTTTCGTTTATTAGCTCTTTTGGTTTATAATATTAATAATTCCTTGGGTTTGTTAATCTCTTGAGTTTAAGATATTGATTAGATTATGGTATATTAACTTTTTTGGTTTTCGTGTTTAAAATATTAATTCTTAGGGCTTATTAATCTCTTTTGTTTTTAATATTAAACCCCTTGCCTTATTGATCCCTTAAGTTCTTAATATTTATCCCTTGGATTCACCAATTCCTTTAGTTTATAATATTAAACCCTTGGGTTTATTAGTTTTTTGGTTTATAATATTTATAATCCCTTTTTTTTATTAACCTCTTGAGTTTAAAGTATTAATTATTAGGGTTTATAAAATTCTTAGGCTTTTGAGTTTAAAATATTGATTCTTAGGGTTTAATAATCTTTGAGTTTTCTAAATATTTTGGTTGGTAATATTAGGCGTTAAATATTAGATACTTTAATATTAATGCATGGTCCAATGTCATAAATTTTAATCATGATTTCATAAACTCTAATGTTGGCAGGAAAAATCACCATATTCCAAAAATGGATATGAGGAAGTTTGATGGAAAGGATACTGTAACATGGATACTACAGATGGAGCAATATTTTGATCTCCATAATGTGAAAAACACACAAAAGGTACGCATTGAAACTTTACATTTAGAAAAAAATGCATTTGTATGGTATCGATGGCTTTGCTCCCGTAAAAAAATTGTCACTTGGTGAATTTTTACGGAGGAAATGATAGCACATTATGAAGATACAAAGAGAAAGACCTTCTTTAGCCAATTGATAAATCTCAAACAAAAGGGTTTAGTGGGGGAGCACATTGAGGACTTCCAAAAATTGAATATAAGGGTAACTGATATTCCAGAGAAAAACAAGATTGATCTCTTCATAAGCACTTTAAAGGATAACATCCAACATGAAGTTCGCGTTTTGAAACCTGATTCATTGGAGAAGACATTCAGGTTGGCAAGAAAAATTGAATGTAAAATTATGGCGACAAGGAAGCCTACCACTCACTTCTATAAAGAATGAAGTGTTTCTATGACTAGATTTCCACAACCTACAAGGTCGACACCACAACAATTTTAAGAAAAAAGAGCAAAAGGGCTTCGATCTAGTTGTGATAGAAAATACATTAAAGGTCATAAGTGTGCTAAGAAGAAATTATTTTACATAGATTATGAAGAGGAAGAAGAGAATGAACGAGAAGAGGATATACAACAGGTACCAATCCCAGAAGAGAAAGAAATGAATTAGACCATATCGTGTAATGCACTGGTAGGAATTACCACTCCTCAAACTCTCAAGATAGAAGGACATATCGAGAAGAAAAAGGTAATAGTGTTTATTGATTCAGGTAGCACCCGTAATTTTATTCATTGTAAGGTAGCCAAGGAATTAAATTGTTTCCTATACCCAACACCAAAATGTCAAGTGATGGTTGCAAATGGAGGAACTATAAATTGATCTCGAAAATGCCATAATATCAAGCTAACCATGGGGTAATATGTATTCACTAGTCCAATGCTTTCCATTCCTACGGGAGGTGTTGATGTTGTACTAGGAGTACAATGGTTACAATATTTGGGGACAATAGCTTTTAGTTTTCAAGAACTTTTCTTGAAATTTTTTTCAGAAGGAAAGGAAGTCAAATTACAGGGTATTGCAGGGAATCCAGGAAAGATAGTAATCTATAATATCATGACAAATCTTCTAAATAAATAAAGACGAGTCGTAATTGTACAATTAAGCTCACTAGAAGTTCCAACATCAAAATCATCTATTTCTGCAGATCTGCAACAAGTCTTGGAAAATCATTCCAAGGTGTTTGAAACTCCCAAAGTACTCCCACCTATTCATGATCATGATCATTCTATTCATTTGATACCAGGAAATGTTCCTCCAAACATCACGCCTTATAGATATCCTTACGTTGAAAAGAGAAAAATTGAACGTATGATTGCAGAAATGTTAGAGGCATGTATAACTCAACCTAGTCAAAGTTCTTTCTTTGCTCCTATAGTATTGGTACACAAGAAGTATGGATCATGGCGAATGTGTTCGGATTATAGGGACCTCAATAAGCTCACCATTTAAGATAAATTTCCCATTCCTATGATTGATGAATTATTGGATGAATTACACGGAATAGTTTATTTTACCAAGTTGGATCTTCGTTCACGATATCATCAAATTAGAATGAAGATTGAAGATATTCCAAAAACAACATTTTGAACTCATGAGGGTCATTATGAATTTTGGTCATTCCTTCTGACCTTACCAATGCACCTTGTACATTTCAAGGGTTGATGAATTATATTTTCAAAGCCTTCCTTAGAAATTTTGTGCTAGTATTTTTTGATGTATACTAATCTATAGCAGGTCTTGGAAGGATCATGTTGAACATTTTGACAGGGTGCTCAAACTATTGCAGGAGAAACAATTATATGCAAAAACATCCAAATGTTTCTTTGGAGTACAAGAGGTGGAATATCAAGGTCATATTGTATCTCACGGGGGTGTTAAAGTAGGCCCTAACAAAATTAAAGCCATTAAGGAATGGAAAGTCCCCACAACCATAAAGCAGTTGTGAGGATTTCTCGGGTTAATAGGGTATTATCGCAAGTTTGTTAAGAATTATGGGAGAATAGTAGCAGATCTAACAACATTATTGAAGAAAGACGAATTTTCATGGACTCCTGAAGAAACTAAGGCCTTTGAACATCTTAAAGAGGCAATGTGCCTAGCACCGGTCTTAGCTATGCCAGACTTCACAAAAACCTTTATTGTGGAATGTGATGCCTCAGGAAATGGAATTGGTGTTTTTTTAATGCTGGTAGGAAGACCCATTGCTTTTGAAAGTTATCCAATCAAAGGAAAGTATTTTTCAGAAACCTATTTATGAGAAGCAAATGTTAGCAATACTGCATGCACTAAAGAAATGGAGAACTTACCTAATGGGAAGACACTTCAAGGTAAAACCTGATCATGATAGTCTTAAATGCCTTTTGGAACAAAGACTATCTTCAGAAGAGAAGCAGAAATGGATCACAAAGATGTTGGGTTATAACTTTGAAATAATCTACAAAAAAGGAAAGCTTAATGTTGTTGTAGATGCACTCTCAAGAAAGAATGAAGAGGTGGAAGCATTGCTTTGTGCCATTTCTATTATCAAACCGAATTGGATAACCAAAGCAAGAGATGAATGGAAGAAGGAAAAATATGTATAGACACTCATTTAAAAGTCGCAGAAAGATCCTAGTACATGTGATACATTTAGTTGAAAAAATGGTTCCGTATGGTACAAATATTTCTTATATATTTTTAAGAATTCCCAACTAAAACAAAAGATTCTTTTGGAATTGCACACTTCTCCTTTAGGAGGACACTCAGGATTTTTAAAAACCTACCAGAGGGTGAAGAAAGAATTTTTTTGGATGGCCTTAAATCTGATATTCAAAAGTTTGTGGCAGAATGTTTGGTTTGCCGGCAGAATAAAGTTGAGACAATTAAGACCCCGAGACTTCAACAACCTTTATCCATTCCAAGTCAACGTTGGGAGGAGATTTCAATGGATTTTATCACAGGTTTACCTAAGTCAGAAGGAAAGAGTGTCATCATGGTGGTAGTTGATAGACTTACCAAGTATGCACACTTTTGTGTATTATCTCATCCATTTAAAGAAAGTACAATTGCTACTACATTGATGGATAGAATTCAAAAGCTATATGGAAGCCCAAGGGTTATTGTGAGTGACAGAGATCCCATTTTTACTGGAAAGTTTTGGAAGGAGTTATTTTCTTTTTTGGGTACTCAATTAGCTCATAGCTCATCTTATCATCCTCAATCTAATCGCCAAACTGGGATAGTAAATAAATGTTTGGAAGGATATCTTTGTTTTTTTGTATCTGATAAACAAACATAATGGGTCAAGTGGTTACCTCTCACTGAATGGTGGTATAACACTTCCTTCCATACTGCAGCAAAAATGAACCCATTTATGGCACTTTATGGATATCATCCACCATGCATCACATCATCTTTAAGGAAAAATTTGAAGGTTCAATCAGTGGAAGATCACATCGGGCATCAGCAAGAAGTTCTCCAACTCTTAAAGGATAACCTGAATTCGGCACAAAATCAAATGAAACAACAGGCAGATCAACATTGCAGCGAGAAAAGTTTTGATGTAGGAGATTGGGTATTTTTAGGGCTACAACCATACAAACAAATGTCCCTCAAGCAAGCTAAGAAGGAAAATAAATTATCGCCAAAGTACTATGGTCCTTACAAGGTGTTGCAAAATATTGGTACTATGGCATACAAATTGGAGCTTACTTCTTCTTCGTGAGTGCATCCAGTTTTCCATGTTTCATGCTTAAAGAATGTTATAGGTGAAAATCTTCCAGTTCAAACAATATTTCCAGAACTTGATGAGGAAGGAAAAATCATATTGGAACCTGAAGCGGTCACGGAAATAATAACTCGACATCTACGGAATCGATTAATTTCAGAGCATCTCATCAAGTGGAAGAACTTACCCACTGAATATTCTACATGGGAGGATGAAAAGTTTATATAGAACCACCCAGAGCTGCTCAAGCGTTGAGAACAACACTTTTTTGAGGGACAAAAATGAGCTGCTCAATGTTGTGTAACCATCCATATTATTCTTCACATCATCCATCTTTGCTTCCATGCCTTTCTTCAAAACCTCCATTTCATTTTTTGTTGCTTTTTGCGAGAGCGAAATTTGGTGCACTTCCTCATGTAATTTTGATAGATCATCTTGCAATTCTTCATCTTCATGAGTCATAGTAGAGCCTTATGAAGGCTTAATGGGTCTTGAATTATGTTTATAGGGCATTCTTTAGAACCCAATACTGATATCTATTCTGCAATATTCCCTTGGAATTAATTCAAATTTATTTTTCAAATAAGACGTATGTAATTCGGAAAAAAAATACACACCTTTTTCTTGCTTCTGAGGAGTTCGATATGGAAATTGGATTATCTCTGTGATTGCAGCTCTTCAATATCTGAAATTCAGCAATGAATTATCCCTCTGAATTCTCTTTTCAATGCCACAGGTCTAACTTGATTTGGATTCTCTAAGACAAAGTTATGTCCAATCTCCCACAATGAACTAATTATGGACTGGTTCAGTAGAGCGAACTTATATGACTTGCCACGTGTCATTGTTTCATCCTTTGCCTCTAAAATTGATATCCAAGAAAATACAGTGTATGTACTTGGGACCACTATTTACGACACTCCAATTCAATGCTCAAAGAGAGAGTTCTTCAAATTTTCCCACGATCACCTCTTTGAGATGAAATTTAGGAGCCTGAAAAAGCACTATCTTCCACAGATCATATCTCCAAAAATGTTTCGAACCAAGCTCTGAAATTGTTTTATGAGTTTCCTCACTATTTCAGCTTCACACCCTAAAAATTTCAGATTCTGAACCTTCGTAGAAAAAAATTTATAGCGCAAATTCCACGATGACCTGTTTAGGAGCCTGAAAAAAGACCTAATTCCATAGATCATATCTACGAAAATATTGCGAACCAAGCTCTAAAATTTTTAGAAGATTTTTCTCGAGATTTCAGCTTCGTACCCTAAAAATTTCATCTTCTGAAACTTTGTAGAAAAAAAATTATAGCGAAAATGCCACGATGACGTATTTGGAGCAGCGAAACCCTAGAATCCAAAGCTCTGATAACAAATGTTGTGTAACGAGCTCCAAAAATAGAAGAAAAGAGATATCAACGCCTTATAAATAAGCCACTTCGAGGGGGCAGCCTCCGATACATTACATAAATGAATAATTCTTGGATGATACAATTTACAAAACCTCCTTTCTATATATAGGAGTCCATGTGGCCATAATGTAATCCTAGTGGGCCACAATGTAATTGTATCCGACCTAACAATAATAATTTAAGGGCACAATAATAACAAAATGGGGGTTACAAGGGTACAATAATAATAATAAGGGTGGTTACACTAATAAAAAAAAGGGACTATACTAGTCATATAGGGACCTAATAAGGGACTATGTTCGCCAATTCCTTGGTTTTATTAGTTCTTTTGGCTTATAGTACTAATAATTCCTTGGGATATTGGTAAGGGTTATATGATAATAATTCGTTGGGATATTATTAAGAGATATTGGTAAGAGATATATTGTGTTTAAAATATTAATTCTTCGGGTTTATTAATCTCTTTTGTTCTCAATATTCATACGTTGGCCTTATTTACCCCCTAGGTCTTTAATATTTATCCCTTGGGCTCACCAATTCCCTTTTTTTGTAATATTAAACCCTTGGTTTTATTATTTCTTTTGGTTTATAGTATTAATAACTCCTTGGGTTTATTAATATCTTGAGTTTAAAATACTAATTCTTATGCTTTATTAATCTCTTGAGTTTAAAATATTAATTTTTAAAGTTTATTAATTTCTTGGTTTATAATATTGATATTTATCTCTTGTGTTCACCAATTCCTTTAGCTTATAACATTAAACCCTTGAGTTTATTGATATTTTTGGTTTATAATATTAATAATCCCCTGGGTTTATTAATCTATTGAGGTTAATATATTGATTAGCTAATGGTATATTAATGTTTTAGGTTTTTGTGTTTAAAAAATTAATTCTTATGGTTTATTAATCTCTTGTGTTTTTAATATTAAACACTTGGCCTTATTGATCTCTTAATTTTTTAATATTTATCCCTTGGATTCACCAATTCCTTTAGTTTATAATATGAAACCCTTGGGTTTATTAGTTTTTTTGGTCTATAATATTTATAATACCTTTGGTTTATTAACCTATTGAGTTTAAATTATTAATTATTAAGGTTTATTAACTTCTTAGGCTTTTGAGTTTAAAATATTAATTCTTAGGGTTTAATAATTTTTGAGTTTTATAAATATTTTGGTTGGTAATATTAGATGTTAATTATTAGACGGTTTAATATTAATGCATGGTCCAATGTCATATTATGAAAAACATTGTGTGAATATGAAAACCAACCATGGGAGACCATTGTTAACCATCATTATTCGTATTTGATCAAGGTCTTCTACGGTCGAATGTCACATTGTGACAAATATTGTCTCAATATGAAAAATCAACAATGGCCAACCATCATCATTCTTCGTCCAACATCACATTGTGATAACAATTGTCTGAAAGTTTAAATCAAGCATGCTCAAACATGTTTATTTTATGGTTTATAATATTTATCTAAATTTTTTTATATACCTCAGGTTTATAATATTAATCTATTAGCTTTAATATTATTCCCTTAAGTTTATAATATTCATAATCATGTGATTTTATCAATCCTTTGTGTTTAAGATATTAATTTGTAGGCTTTGTCAATCTCTTTTGTTTTTAATATTTATCCCTTCCACTTATTGATCCCTCATGTTTTTAATATTTACCCCTTGGGTTCACGAATTCCTTGGGTTTGAGATATAAAACCCTTGGGTTTATTAGTTTTTTTGGTTTATAATATTAATAATCCGTTTGGTTTTAAAATTTCTTGAGTTAAAAATATTAATTCTTGGCATTTATTAATTTTTTAGGTTTTTTTGTTTCAACATAACAACATGCTTGTCTAGCTTGTCACTCTTCAGGAGGTGGAGGATGCAATGGCCCAACTCAAAGATGGGAAAGTTCCTGCCCCCGATGGCTTCACAGTCAATTTCTTTCATGCTTTGTGGGAGCAGATCAAAATAGAAGTTTGTGAGCTACTGGAAGAATCGTGGTTAGTGCATTGGATTCTACCATCCCTTAACACGACCTTCATAACACTCATTCCGAAAGAAGAAGATTCCAGCGCTCCAGAAAAATATAGGCCCATCGCATTTTTCAATGTAATCTACAAACTCATCTTTAAAGTCATGGTGAACCGGCTTAAAACTCTTCTCCCTCTCCTAATATCGTTGGAGCAGACAGGCTATGTGGAAGGGCGCTAGATTCCGAACGAAATCATCCTCTCGCATGAAGTGATCCATTATCTTAAGCTTCTAAAGAAACCAGGTATGATTCTCAAGTTAGATCTTTCTAAAGCGTTTGACAAACTAATCTGGAACTATATCAATCAAATGCTCTTAGCCTTTGGCTTTTGTGCTACTTGGACTCTATGGCTCATGAGCCTCATCTCCTCCCCCAGCTTCTCCATCCTTCTCAATGGATCTCCTTCCTTTCCCTTTCGTTCTTCTTATGGTATTCGTTAGGGTGATCATCTATCCCCTTTTCTTTTTGTTCTCACGGCCGAGGGCCTTAGCCGCCTCATTCATCATGATGTCTCTTCCAATTCCATAAAAGGCATTTCTCTCCATGACCGACCCCCCATATCTCACCAACAATTTGTTGATGATAATATCATTTTTGGTCATCTTTCTGTCCAAGAGGCCTTTGCCTTCAACTCCTTGCTTGACATATTTTCAGCAGCCTTAGTCACCACCATCAATTCCTCCAAATCCCAACTTCTTTTCTTCCATACTTCCATCATCTCCCAACATAATATTGCAAGGATTCTGGGCTTTTCGATTGCTGTGCTTCCCTCGAAATATCTTGGAGCTGCCCTCTTTGATTCCGCCAGCAAACATTCCTCATGGAGAACTTTCCTTGACAAATTAGAAGCTAAGCTCTCCCCTTGGACCTACCGTTCACTCAATCTTGCTAGCAGACTTATCCTTATCAAATCTTTTCTCCAAGCCATGCCTTTGTACTTATTCTCTATATTGGCAGCTCCAAAATGGGTCTTAAAAAAAATTCACAATCTTCAACAAAAATTTCTTTGGGGCTCCTCGGGCCTCAATAGAAAGTGTGCTCTTGTCAAATGGACCAATGTCTACCTTCCTAAATCAGCTGGTGGGCTTGGTCTGAGGGATCCTGTATACAGCAACAATACTATGGCCGCTCGCATCTGGTGGAACTAGATCTATAAACCGCACACACCCTGGGCTCATCTTTGGCAGGCCAAATATGATCTAGGAAGACCTCAGGAGGATCTCATCCGTATTAGCACGAATACCACTGGTTCATTGATCTGGAATGCATCCAAGAAACACAGTGCCTTTATCCAAATGCACAGTTTCTGGGAGATTCACTCGGGCACTACTACTAGATTTTGGGAGGACTCTTGGTAGCAACTCCCTAAACTTTCCACTCTCTTTCACAAACCAAAGTGGCAAGCCACTCTGCAGCAAATTGATCAAAATGAGGTCCATCAGTTTTGGCAGCAGCATTCCTCTCAGGGATTTAAACAATGGAGATCAGCAGGAACTTGGCAGGATAATTAGTAGGAGCAAACATTTGACGAGATCAATGAAGAGCTCAAACTCAGAATAATCAAAGTCTCTGATCAAAAGGACAAACTGCGATCGGTATATACTCCCAAAGGCATATTCACTACCAAAGAAGCATACCAACTGCTCCATTATCCCACACCAATTCCAAAGGATCATCTATGGGATCAATTTTGTCAACTAGGTATCTGGCATAAGGTTTCTACTTTCTTATGCTTCTAAGAAAACAAAGACTCCTCACATGGGACAATTTACAAAAACGTGGTTTCACTGGGCCTTCTAGATGTCCCAAATGCAATCTTCATTCAGAAACCATATCGCATCTCTTGGATACTTTCCCATTAGCCACTCAACTTTGGGAGAAAACTGCTTTATGCAATAGAAGAACTGGTAGACGTGTGGGAGACATTGTCAATACCATCATGAACTGGCCTATGCAACCTTTCCAAAGTCACTTGCTCAACTCTCTTTGGGACCTTATTCCAGACTTTGTCTATTGGATCATCTGGAAGGAGCGTAATTAAAGGATCTTCAAAAATCAAAGTATGCCCCTTGGCATCCTGTGGTCACATCTCAAACAAAGTCTTCAAGAAAATCTTGCTCTAAGGCACTGGGAAGACTCTGACATGCCCGCATCCCCCCTTGAATGCCTCATTCTAGAGAATTGGAACCTTAACCTCACACATTCTGCTCAGGTCAAGACCAATTCCTCCATCCATCCTGATTATCCCCTTTCGTGGTCTCCTCCCACAACATCTTTCAAACTGAACTTCGATGGAGCTGCTAAGGGTAACCCATGATCAGCTGCATACGGCGCCATTTTTAGAAATGCTGAAGGCTTTATTCTGGACATATACTATGGCTCGCTTGGAAGAGACTCCAAAAATCCTACTGAGCTTGAAGGTTTATGACATGGCATTTGTATTGCTAAAAAAGAAAACTTTTTCCCTCTAGAGGTAAAAGGGGACTCTAAAATTCTCATAGAGGCTTCTATTCGAATCCATTCTAGTACTTCAACAGAAAAGATAGCTTCGAGTTGGCAACTTCTCAGCAGATTGGAACAAATTGAATATTGCCTTAGGGCTCCCTGCATCATCACCTTCAAGCACATCTGACGCACTGCTAACAAGTTGGCAGAGCATCTGGCCAATCAAGGCATCGATCAGCAACTCCCCTTCTTCTCTGGCCTTTTGAATAGTTCCAATGATGCTCAACTTATTCAAGATTGCACTCTCCTGGTGCAAAAAGATCATCGTCGCCTGGATGCGCGTGATTAGTCTGATTTGTACGTGGGTGGTGTTGTGGGTTGGCACGTGGATACTTACCACTGCCACCCAACCTCGCGCAATGTATTGCATTAAATCCTCTGACATCACCTTCAATGTTGTGTTAATGCAGCTCGTTCCTCCACAGCAGCCCACGTGCTCTTCAACCATGGCGCCTCCTCCCAGCCTCATTCATGCTCCTCCTTTGAGCTCGAGCTACTCCTTTGCTGCCGCAGAGCCCCGCTCTCAGACTAGCACTGGGAAGCGTTGTGCTCTAGAGTGTTGTATTGATCTGTTTCCTGATATCCATGTCTCTTAGAGTCCCTTCTGCAAGCTCAATTTCCATTCAACCTTCATCAATGCCGATGCTCCCTTGCTAGTTGAAGCTCGGTCCCTTACTGCCCTCCCTTGCCATCACAACTCTGCTACTTTCTTCGCGCTACCTGTTCTTCACACCATGCCAAGATTATGCCACCGTATGCGTTGCAAGAGGGGTAGTACTCGTGGGCATGTGGTTCGCCAGCCCTCCACTTCTACCTCTGGCTCCACTTCCCACTCCTCAGATTACTGCACTGACTGCTATCCCAACACTAAAAGAAGATGCGGTCGTGGTCATGGGCATCACCATTTTTGTGTGCGCTCCCACCACATCCCGGTCACCCCGGTCACCCCACTCACCACCCATATGCTGTCTCACATGGCTCAGTTCTATTTCCCCTATGCCTTCAACCATTCCACTTTAATTTCTACTGTCACTATTGTGCTACAAGAGGATTCTTCGGCTGTGGTTTCTGCGACTCTGGGCATGACTCTGGAGAAGAACACGGATGCCAGGAACAACATTCCTCCCACCGATAGCCTGAAGTGCAAAGAACCCAGCTGCAGTGCTCCTCAAGACATGAGCCATCAGGCAGGACCAAGCGACCCCAAGCGTGGTTTTCTCACTGGAAAAGAAGGCCATCTGGCATAGGAAGAAGACCCTTACAAGTATGGCTGTCGTATCGTCGAAGAATCGCCTCCCACTTCTCATGAATCCTAATCAGGTCTGCATTCAAAAGTTTTTGTTTCCGAGTCACTCGAATGGGCTTAATTCCCTGCGTCTTATGTTTATCATTTCTTCTACTCAGACTTTCGTTCTAAGGTTTATAAGTAGGTTTCCCCTGCGTGGGCGGCACATCTCTGTTTGTATGTCTGGGGCTAGTAGTGTAGTTTTGGTTTTTGAATTTTATCTAGTAAAAATATAGTTCTGTAATTGTGCGAATGCCGCAAGTCTGGGCAAGATCTTTTGAGGCCATGGCCTCTTTCTAACTTTTTGTATTAATAATAGAAGTAGACAAATTCAGAGAAAAAAAATAAAAAAATCTCTTGGCCTTATTTATCGCTTAGGTCTTTAATATTTACCCCTTGGGTTCACCAATTCCTTTGATTTGTAAGATTAAACCCTTCTATTTATTAGTTCTTTTGGTTTATAATATTAATAAATCCTTCGGTTTATTAATCTCTTGAGTTTAAAAAATTAATTCTTATTCTTTATTAATCTCTTGAGTTTCAAATATTAATTTAGGGTTTATTAATTTCTTTATAATATTAATATTTATCCCTTGGGTTCACTAATTCCCTTGGTTAAGAATATTAAACAATTTGGTTTATTACTTATTTAAGTGGTTTATAATATTAATAATCTGTTGGGTTTATTTATATCTTGAATTGAAAATATCAATTATTATTAGGGTTTATTAATTTCTCATGTTTTTTATATTGAAATATTAATTCTTAAGGTTTATTAATATCTTATGTTTTTAATATTGATCTCTTATCCTTATTGTTCATGTGATTTTATCATTCATTTGTATTTAAAATATTAATTCTTAGCCTTTATTAATCTCTTCTCTTTTTAATATGGATCCCTTGGGCTTCTTGATCTCTTAGGTTTTTAATATTTTCACATTGGGCTCACCAGTTCCTTGGTGTTATTAGTTCTTTTGGCTTATAATACTAATAATTCCTTGGGATATTAGTAAGAGATATATTATTATTATAAATAGTAATAAAATACTATTATTGTGTCATATTTGAATTTTAGGATAGTTTGAATTATAACTATTAACGTATTGAAAAAATTTAATAATACTTTATTATCAAATAATTTTATGTTATATATATATATATATATATATATATATAGTATGCATATAGTTAATATTATTAATATAATTTGAGAAGATATATAAAATATATTGGTAATTATATTGATAAATATATAATGATTATTTTGGTAAAATATATGTGGTAGGTGGTGGATATAGGCCTTGTTGGAATTTCTAATAATTCTAGAACAATGACTGAGAGAATAATACTCTCCTTATAACACAGAGAATAATAAAAAAATTTGTTTACTGCCAGACAAAGATGGAATAAAATGTTTTCTATTTCATTAACATAACTAAAAACTATTACAACTTTCTTCCACTAAAGTGGGATTAAAAAAATAATTGACTGCTACAGACGCAGTGCTCACACATCTTCTCGCTGTCTCCCAAAACATACAAAACAATGCTCTCTGGTCTTACTT
Source organism: Pinus albicaulis (assembly GCA_034641835.2). NCBI lineage: Eukaryota > Viridiplantae > Streptophyta > Pinopsida > Pinales > Pinaceae > Pinus > Pinus albicaulis. The sequence continues at coordinate 1,281,364,490 of CM076582.1, read as the reverse complement.
TGTTTTTTCTCTGCCTGCGGGCTTTTCATAGCAATACAACAACACAACTTCCTGAGCCTACAGGGTTTTTCATTTTATATGGCGTGACACTTTTAAAAAATAACAAAGAATAAAATAAAAGTCAAATTTCCATACATTAAATTCCTAAGCCTAAGTCAAAACTTCAGTCACGACGAATAAATAAAGACTTAAACCAAAAATTCATATCTGTGATTTGTGAGTGGAGCCCACATCGCAATCAACAATTGGTGATCGACAGAACAATGGCTTTGGTGGAATGAAATTTTCTTTGGTGATGAATGATGAGCGATGGACCCCATGGTGGTGATCGCATCGATGCATCGACGATGGACTGGCGGAATGGTTGAACAAAAAATTTGCAACGTCGAGATGAGAGATTGTTGTGGGACCACATCGCATAGCACCATCAGCGGTTTAAAACTTCAGATGGGCGGAGAACTTCTGTGACGAGTGATTTCAATGAGCGATGGTGGTAGGGACCACATCACATTGCATCGTAGCTATCCTGCGGAACGTAATACATGTCGTGGCCTTTGGGAATGGCGATTGCAATATGCCGATATCGCATCGCATGAATTATATCGGCTGGACTTCAGATCAAAAAGACACTTGAATAAAATTTGGTGATGGGCGATGAAATGGTGGGGACCACAAATGACGTGGCAAAATTTAAAACTTACTGTCTTGGTGCGTTGAACAAAATTTGGTTCTAATTGGTTGATGAGGGTTTAAAAGCCCGAAGCGATTGTTCTTTAATGAACTGTGTAGTTTCGTGGTTGAACCCCGAAAGTTTTCATTTCCTCTGCAAATGCGGCTACGGCCCATCAAAATTTAATTTCTTCTCTACAAACTCGGCTGCGGCCATAATCAAATTAAATTCATCCTTACGGTTTCTCCACTCCTCTTGAATGCACATTGCTGTGCATGCAAGTTCTCTGCCCCTTTGTACTCTGTTTCTACCTGCATAGGGTACGCAGGTGACTTTAATATTTTCAAAACTCCCCCTCAAAGTCAGCTTTTGGGTTATTAGTCATACCCAAGCATTTTCTTAAGTATTCAAAACTCTTTTGCCCCAATGGCTTTGTAAAAATGTCTCCAAACGTCTCTTCTATTCTACAATGCTGTAAAATAATTTATCCATTGTTCACCAGTTCTCTAATATAGTGAAACTTTGCATCTATGTGTTTTTTCCTCTTGTGAAACATAGAATTATTTGGCAATGCAATAGTTGAGCTATTGTCACAATATATCACTGTGCCTTTTACCTGTTCTTGGCACAAATTTCTCAACATTCTTCTCATCCACACTGCTTGACACGCTGCTGTTGTAGCTGCCACATACTCTACCTCTGCTATAGATAATGCTACAATAGGCAGTTTCTTAGAAGCCCATGAAATGGCTCCTAAACCCATATGAAAAATATAACCGGATGTGCTTTTCTGGTCATCAATACTTCCAGCCCAATCACTATAAGTATATCCAATCAATTCTGAATTTTCTGAAGTAGTATATGAAATACCAAACCTTTTCATTCCTTTCACATACCTCAGAATTCTCTTTCCCGCTTGTGAATGTGCTTCCTTTGGCCTTTCCATAAATCTGGAAATCAAACTAATAGCATGCATAATATCTTGCCAAGTTGTAGTCAAATACATGAGGCTGCCAACTATGCTCCTATACAAGCTTGAATCAAAATCCTTGTTGTTGTCATCTTTGCTGAGTTTCAATCCCATTACTGTGGGAGTAATTGCTGCTTTGCACTCCTGCATATTAAATCTTTCCAAAACTTCATTAACATATTTTTCTTGTGAGATAAAAATCCCATTTTCATTTTTCTCTACTTCTATTCCTAAGAATTATCTCAACAATCCCATGTGAGTGATTTCAAATTTATCTTTCATGATTGTTTTAAAATTTTCAATGAGGTAGTTATCATTAGCTCTGAATATCACATCATCAACATATAAAACAACAATGAGCATCTTAACATATTTTTCTTTGATGTATAATGTGGGTTCACCTTCACATTTTTCAAATCAATTTTTCAATAGATAGGAATCTATCCTATTGTACCATGCTCTCGGTGCTTGCTTCAACCCATAAAGAGCTTTCGTCAACCTGCAAACCTTGTGCTCTTGGCCCTTTTTCTCATAGCCTATAGGTTGTTCAACATAAACATCTTCCATTAACACTCCATTCAAAAACGCTGATTTTACATCCATTTGGTATACTTTCCATTTGTTTTGTGTTGCTATGGACAACACTGCTCTCACTATTTCCATTCTTGCAACTGGTGCAAAAGTTTCTTCATAGTCTCTTCCATGCTACTGCTTATATACTTTAACAACAATTCTGGCCTTGTGTCTTTCTATCTTACCTTCAACATTACTTTTGGTCTTGTAGATCCACTTTACTCCAATGAATTCTTTACCTTCTGGGAGATCAACCAACTCCCATGTTTTATTCTTCTCTATGGCATTAATTTCATCATCCATAACTTTTATCCATTTTCTATATTTTATGGTAGATTCAAAATTAATAGGATCATCAACATGACAATACAAAGAAAACAAAGAGTTCATACCTTCATTTGATGTCTCTTGCTCATAAATTTCATTAATATTTTTGAACCTTTTTCCTCTTTCATTTGGTGTATTTGTGCTTGAAGTAGCACTCAAATCTACTCCATGTGATGTGCTTGGAGAAGCACTCTCATTTATTCTCAAGGGTGTTCTTACTCCTACTTGAGGTGTCCCTTGTTTTCCTTGTGTTGGTGGAGGTGGTGCTACCGATGAGGTGTTATTTTCAGCCACATTTTCCTCATCTTCATCTTGAGATAAACAACTTCTAACATTGACTGTTTTCTCAATGCTTCCATCCCATGCTTCTTCTTCAATAAATTTCACATCTCTGCTTATAACAAATTTCTTTGTGGATGGGTTATACAATCTATATCCTTTGGATTCTTCACAATATCCAAGGAAGATGCACTTCTCCCCCTTACTATCCAACTTCTTCCTCAGCTGATCTAGAATTTGTACATAAGCCACACATCCAAAAACTCTCATGTGGGTGACTCCTTGTTTTCTGCCACTCCACGCTTCTTCTAGAACTCTGTTCATTACAGCTTCTGTTGAGCATCTATTTAAAATATACAAAACACAATTTGTAGCTTCTGGCCAATACTCATTTGGAAATTTTTTTGTCTTTAGCATACTTCTCACCATTTCCATGATGGTTCTATTCTTCCTTTCAGCAACACCATTTTGTTGCAGTGTGTACCGAGTTGTAAACTGTTTGTGTATGTCATTTTTTCTGCAAAAACGCATAAATTATTTTGAGATGTACTCACCTTTTATATAAGTTCTAAGAACTTTGATATGCTGCCTACTTTGTTTCTCTACTAGAGCTTTAAAGTGGAATTTTTTTTCAAAGACTTCACTTTTATATTTCAAGAAATAAACCCATACTTTCCTTGTGAAATCATTAATGAAGGTCATCATGTAATTGCTACCTAGAACTCATGCTATTTGCATCGGCCCACATAAATGTGAATGAATAATTGGTGCTTTCGCCCTTATGATCTTTCCTGAAGGAAATTTTTCTCTGTGTTGTTTGCCAGAGATGTAGCCTTCACATAGGTTGTCTGGTTTCTCAATCAATGCTAGAACTCTTACCATTCCTTTTCTATGCAACAAATTTAGACCTCCAAAATTGATATGTCCAAATCTCAAGTGCCATAACCAATTCTCATCTTTCACTTCCTTCTGAAAGATCTCTTGAGTTACAGCTGCTACATTCTTTCTTTTTCCCTTCAAGTCTGTATTGAGCTTGAGTGGAAACATTCTATTACTGGTCATTTGTATTTCAGTAATAATCTTCTTTCTTGGAGGTATATCCATTATTGTGCACACATCATTCTTAAAAATTACATTGTAACCTTTGTTTATGAGCTGCCCAACACTCAAAATATTACATTTCTAGCCAAGAACATAGTACACATCTAGCACAAATTTCTATTCTCCATTTCTTGCACGGATACTAACTATACCTTTTCCCTTGACAGAAATCTTAGTATCAGTTCCTATTGTTACTTCAGATTTAACTTCTTCATCAAGATTGGCAAACATTGCTTTGTTTCCAATCATGCAATTACTGCAGCCTGAATCTAAGAACCACACATCGTCCTGCCTATCTTGTGTTGCATTACATGTTAATAGCACATTCGTTGGGTTCTTTTCTTCTCTTGCTACATTAGCATTTTTCCTATTATTTATGTCATTTTCCTTTTTCCTACACTCATTGGCGTAGTGCCCATATTTTTTGCAATAATGACATTCAACATTGGATTTTTCACACATATGTCCATGAGCATGTTGGTGTCCACCTTGCTGGCTGCTACTTTGGTCGTGAATTTGATTCTAACTGTTTCTCCTTCCATGTGAATGTGAAGAGTTGTTTCTTCCTTCTTTGTTTTGGCTTCTCCCTCTTCCTTTTCCTCTGCCTTGACCTCTTCCTCTTCCAAAAGGCATCTGAGTCTTGAAGGCATGCTCTAAAGATGGCTTTACATAGCCTCCCAATCTTTGTTCACGAGTCATCAAAGATGCATGAAGTTCATCTACTGTGAACTTTGAGAGATCTTTAGTCTTTTCTATGGTGGTTACAATAATATCAAACCGTGAGGGTAGACTCCTCAACAGTTTCTCCACTATCCTTTTTTCTTCAAGTGTTTCTCCATGGGACCTTATCTGTGTGACCATTCCAATCACATGTGTGAATAATGAGTCTATGTTATTAGACTCTTTCATACAGAGAGTTTCAAAATCTCTCCTCAGCAATTGTCCTTTTGTTGTCTTCACTTTCTCCATACCTTGATAGGCTATTCTAAGAGTTTTCAATGCATCCTTAGATCTTTTAGCTGCTACTATCCTTGGAAAAACACTATCATGTACTGCTTGATAGAGATATAAGAGGGATTTAGAGTCCTTATTTCTACTACTCTTCAATAAATCCTTCTCTTACTGTGTTAAGGCATTAAAGGCCTACTCATCAATTGGTTCATCAAAACTGTCTTCTACAAATTCCTATAAGTCTTAAGAGGAAAAAAGGGCTCTCATGGTAATGGTCCAATAATCATAGTTCTTCCCATTAAATTGGGGAAGATGAGTATTTCCAATACTCATACTAGTGCTTAGTCTAGCCATTTCTTATAAACTAAACTCTAAAATAAACTTGACTGCTTTTTTAATAAATTGTCTTTCTTATTTTAAAAGACAAACTCTGTCTCTGAGGACTGCACTTTTAAACAAAACAACAACTTTGTTTTTTTTTTAGAAATACCTGGAATTAAACTTCTACTGAGCCTTCACACTGCTGAAGAACTGCTGCAACAAATCTCCCTCTTCCTTCAACTTCTTTGACACCTTCAAAGAGCATGGATAAGCTCCGATACCATGTTGGAATTTCCAATAATTCCATAACAATGACTGAGAGAATAATACTCTCCTTATAACACAAAGAATAATAAAAATTTTGTTTACTGCTGGACAGAGATGGCATCAAATGCTTTCTATTTCATTAACATAACTAAAAACTATTACAACTTTCTTCCACTGAAGTGGGATTACAAAAATGTTTGACTGCTAAAGACGCAGTGCTCACACATCTTGTCTTTGTCTCTCAAAACGCACAAAATGGTGCTTGCTATTCTTATTGTGTTTTTTCTCTGCCTGGGGGGATTTTCACAGCAATACAACAACACAACTTCTTGAGCCTACGATGTTTTTCATTTTATATGGCGTCACATTTTTAAAACATAAAAATTAATAAAATAAAAATCAAATTGCTATACATTGAATTCCTTACCCTAAGTTAAAACTCCAGTCGCGGCGAATAAATAAATACTTAAACCAAAAATTCATATGTGTGATTTGCGAGTGGAGCCCGCATCCCAATCGGCGATCGACAATCGGCGGAACAACGACTTTGGTGGAATGAACTTTGCTTTGGCAATGCGTGATGAGCGATGGACCCCATGGCAGAGATCACATCAGCGCATCGACAATGGACTGGCGGAAAGGTTGAACAAAAAATTTGTGATGTTGCGATGAGAGATTATGATGGGACCACATCGCATCGCACCATCGGCGGTTTAAAACTTCGTTTGGGTAGAGAACTTCTGTGACAAGCGATTTTGATGAGCGATGGTGGTAGGGACCACATCGCATCGCATCGCAGTTATCCTTCGGAACATAATATATGCAGTGGCCTTTGGGAATGGAGATTGTGATATGTCGATAACGCATCACATGAATTATAGCAGTGGGACTTCATATCAACAAGACACTTAAATAAAATTTGGCGATGAGTGATGAAATGGTGGGGACAACACATGACGTGGCCAAATTTAAAACTTAAAGTCTTGGTGCATTGAACAAAATTTGGTTTTGATTGGTTGGTGATGGTTTAAAAGCCCGGAACGACTGTTCTTTAATAAACTCTGCAGTTTCGTTGTTGAACCACGAAAGTCTTCATTTTCTCTGCAAATATCGCTACGACCCATAAAAATTTAATTTCTTCTCTGCAAACTCGAATGCAGCCATAATCAAATTAAATTCATCCTTATGGTTTCTCCATTTCTCTTGAATGCACAGTGTTATGCACACAAGTTCTCTGCCCCTTTGTACTTTGTTTCTACTTGCACAGTGTACGCAGGTGACTTTAATATTTTCAATAGGCCTATGGACGTATATCAATCATATTTGTGAATGTAGTTGTAAATATATTTCATATACGCTGAGTAAATGTGATTGTGCTAGTATTTATTGTCAATTATATTGATAAATATATAATAATTATTATGGTAAAATACATATTATTAATAAGAACTAAATGTTATTATTATGTTGTATTTGAATTATATTAAAGTTTTAAATATAACTATTAATATACTAGTAAGATTTTATGTAATAAAAAATGTTATATTAATATACAAAATAATGTTAACATAATAAGTCTAATTATATAAATTTAAGATATTATGGCTATTATTATTTATATAGTTGTTAATACTTATAAAAATTTTATCAAAATATAATTTATACTTATACTTATTATTAATATTGTTGTAGTGGATATAAAACTACATTACAATATATTAACCATATTGTAACCATATTTGTAAATATAATTGTAAATCTATTTCATATATTTCTATTGACTTGGAAAAATCTCATTGATAATTGATAAATGTGATTATACTAGTTATATAATTTGGTTTTAATATCAATAATATCTGAAAATATTGTATATTGTTACAGTAAATTTGCTATACTTTTTCATAAAAAGCCTTCCGCTCCCGAGCTCGGGCCCACGCCAACAGAGTATCAATATGTCACACAGGGAAATGGGATAACAAGCTAAGTGGGCTTGATTGTGTGGAAAAAATCCACAGTTGAGCGCGCTTGAGAGAGAGGAGTTCTAGGATGGGTGGCATCCCGGGAAGTCTTGGTTACCGGGTGCAAGCCCCGGAAGTGATGATTGATGTGATTAATTTCACTAGTTTCAATCCCATTCCTTCACCCACCCCTGTGAGCATAAGTGATGCAATGAGTGTGAATCATTGGAACTGGCTATTGAATATATCCTGGGGTTATATTGGTAACCATGAGAATCGATCCTGGGTCTCCCCTAAATTACTCTAAAGAATTACCAGTTCACCATTTGTAAAAAGAAAATGTCATACAAAATGGCAGTACAAAATATCTCAGATCCAGCTTTTACGGACCACGTTCAGCATATTGGGCGGAACACGATAGTTACCAGTACTGTCAACGGATTCGAATCCAAACAAACTCCAGTCGCTTGTTTTTGAAATAACTCACAGCTGTGTGATCTTCAAAAAACCCTCCAATCTGCATATAGTAGGTGTAGTGTAGACCAAGACTGAAACGCAGTAGTCACGAATCTAGTATCGAGCTTATCCTCATTTATCTCTTCTCATATCATACGTTTGAAGTTGTTCGATATTTTATAGAACCCATCTCAATCTCCCTTTTCTGCGGATGATGAGAGGCGGTTGTGTAAGAGTAGTGGAACTTTCAAACGAAAAATCATAGCGATACCAGGGCGGAGTAACTCTCTATGTTGTTGTTGCGTGCATGGTTGCTACGCTTGGCGGCTCCGTCTTCGGCTATGATATCGGTATCTCTAGTAAGTATGCCTAATGTTTTCAAATATAATTCCTGATGTATGCCTAGTGTTTTCGAATATTTTTCACATAGCTTATATTTTCTATACAAAATATTGTTATCTGATAATGGTCACAAGAGGATAACTGTTCATTAATGTATTTGCAGCTGAATTCTAAATTATGTTTGTAATTGCAGGCGGAGTGATATCCATGGATCTGTTTCTCAAGAAATTCTTCCCGTGGGTGTACCATAGGAAGAACCATGAAATATTCCAGGATAGTGCATATTGCAAGTACAACAATCAAGGCTTGATTGTGTTCAACTCGTCCCTCTATGTTGCAAGGCTCGTTGCTACAATGGTTGCATCAACCGTAACGAGTAAATATGCGCGCAAGGCCAGTATTGTCATCGGAGGTATCAGTTTTCTTGTTGCCTCCTCTCTTAATGCCACTGCCATGAACTTAACTATGCTTATTAGTGGCCGCGTAATGCTTGGAGTAGGAATCGACTTTGCAAATCAGGTAATCTTGTATGGATTTTGAATTCGAGGATTTGGAAAATGTTTCATGAAAAATAGAAATTTTTGGGATAACTAGTAGTTTTCTGAGAGTGGAGATTTCTTTTGAGAAACAAAAACAGTGTGTTTAATAAATTTTTTTCTGAGTTTCCAGTGGACACTCTATCATTAAGAATTAGAGATATGAGGGTGGAAACTGATTGTGTTTTCGATTAACTTTGTTTTGAGTTTTGGGTGAATATTGGACCCACCATCAAGAATTAGAGATTAAAAAATGATGATGAGTTTTGGGTGACATTGGACCCATCATCAAGAATTAGAGATAAAAAAATGATGATGCGTTTTGGGTGACACTGGACCCATAACAAGAACTAGAGAGATTAAAAGAAAAATAGATGATAATAGAATGTCCACTCAACCCAAAAAGTAAACCAAGTTAATCCAACACAATTTGGTTTAAAAAAATTCTACAAAACTCATATTGTCCCTGGGTTTACCTTGTTTTTCTAGAAATATATCGAGTATGAATGGCCTGGTTTAAAGGGTTTCGAGTTTCGAATCTAGTCAAGTTGAATTTATAGTGTCTTTTGTTTGAATTTGTCTCAAGGGCGTTCCTATGTACCTGTCAGAGCTGGCACATCCGGAAACCTGGGGAATAATTAATATAATGCTCCACTTGTTCACAACGCTTGGAGTCTTCGCAGCAAGTATGGTTAATTACAAGGCCCAGAAAGTAAAATCATGGGGATGGCATCTATCTTGGGCTATGGGTCTGGCTGTTGCTCCTGCACTTTTGATGACAGTTGGAGGGATCTTCCTTTCTGATACTCCCATCAGTCTGCTAGAACGTGGGCATCTGGAGAAAGGTCGGGCTGTGCTGGAGAAGATCAGGGGTACCAAGAATGTAAAAGTTGAGTACAGTGATATGGTGATTGCAACTGAATCGGCTAAGGCACACAGGCGTCCATTTAGGATTATTTTAGAGAGAAAAAATCGGCCATAGCTAGTGATGGCCATCTCCATGCCCATGTTTCAGATATTGACTGGAATCAATTCCATATTGTTCTATGCTCCTGTTATTTTCGGCAGTTTGGGCTTTGGTGCGAAAGCTTCCTTGTACTCGTTTGTCATGATTAGAGCTATTCTTGCAACTTCCACCATCGTATCGATTGTCACTCTTGATAGGTTGGGGAGAAGAGCCCTGTTGCTTAGTGGTGGCTTTCAGATGATAACATGTCGGGTAACACAAATCATGACAGACATGAAGGGCGCTCTTCATTTTTTCAGCACCGATTGCTTCTTGTTTTCAAGCATTTAGCATATACACGCCCTTTAATCACTGGCCAAATACAAGTCCATGGTTATTAGGCATCCTTTTTTTTATAAATATTTGGGAGCTTCCCACATGCCAAAAGGGAACAATTCCCTTTGTGGATATTTTTATTTTCTTGTTCAAATCCAGGAAGCAAATAGACATGACAAATTCCCTTCATATGTGAATGGAGGTTTGTGTGAATATAATTATTGAGATACCAGTTCCACTACATAAAAGTACATAAAGGTATTGCTGGTATAAAATTAAGTTCATGAACCAACCAATATAATCATAATGATGAACCACACCATATTGATTGGTTAAAAACATAATGGATCAAGAAGACAGATATCTTTAAAAAAATCACTTCAATTAATATCCTAAAAATAAGGCAAGGCTAAAACTTTGGGAATTGGGCATTGTATTGGTCCTTTATATTTACACCACCTAAACGAACCAGAAAAAAATAATGGATCAAGAAGACAAATATCTTAAAAAAAAATCACTTAAATTAATATCCTAAAAATAAGGCAAGGCTAAAACTGTGGGAATTGTATTAGTCCTTTAGGTTCACACCACCTAGAGAAATCTCCAAATATTATGGTTTCTTTTTTCTTGGGTTGTCTCCACCCCTCGTAACTGTCTGTGTATTTCTGACCTGATCCACTTACAGTTGCAGACTTGAATTCTGACTTATTGCCTGCATCATGTAAAAAAGGGGAGAAGAAAGGCTGAAAAAACATATTTCAATACTTTTCTCGGTTTCCTTTATTCAGCACAGAAATCATTTTTTGGCCTCAAGAAGAACTCATGTATGTGCAGGCAAGAAATGTGCCTCTAAAACTTCGGTTCAATTTTAAAAAGGTGTAACCACATCCATTATGCAGCCTATAAAGGGTGATTTTATAGTAATTGCAAGTTCATAAGCCAAGCTGTGTGCAACATGGTCATGCAAACCTATTTCCAGATTTGTAAAATCCAAACCCCTCCTGTAATCTGGATAACTAGCTCCACTTCAAAAGTGGAGTTCTCATTCACCTTATTATTGTCTGATCCAGAAAAATATAGGAGAAGAAAAATATCTTATTATTGTCTAATGCAGAAAAATATAAGAGAAGATTATAGTGTCCTTTTTTTATCACTTTTGGAATCATCAGTAATAATATATATCTTATCTTATGTTCTTGTAGTTTGTTTTCGGCATCATCTTGGCCCTAAAGTTTGACGGGGATAAGGTTCTATCCAAAGTCTTCTCAGCATTGTTGATAGAAACCATGTGTTTATTTGTGGCTGCATTTGGTGTTGGAAATTTCTGAATATTTTGAAAAAAAAAACACGAAGCAAAGTTCCTCAACTAAACACAAAGATTTAATGATAGAGATGTGGACAAAGAGATGGCGTAAAGTTATATTTCATTAACCATAAAAATGACTATTACAAAATACAAAAGTTCATCAGAACTACAGTTCTCGAATAAACAAAATACTCTTTACTATGTTTTTCAATTTCTTCTTTTACACAGATTTCTATTTGAGCAACACACAGTCAGTTGCTAAAACTCTACACAGTCTGTTACTGAAACACTCTGGAAAATGTAGTGCTGCTACAAAACACAACGATTCTTATTTCCTCTGTTTTTTTCTCTCTATCTTCTTCTTTGCCTCTATGTCTAATTCTCTATCTTTCTCTATATCTCTAACATTAAAACTACTACTGTCTATTACATATATATGTTGAAAAACATATTTGACTTAAAACATTAAAATAATAAAAATATATTTTAATATTATCGGCCTTTTAAATGCAGTAAGCAGTGGGAGATAACATGATGCCATTTGGAAAAACAAAGTTGGTTGTTACAGGGACATTAAATCAGAAAATTTAATGCACAGTGGAGTGCAAAAATAAATCACGACTTTGAGGCATCCTTCCCTTTGAAATATCCACAGAAATCAGATTTTTGTCCACCTGTTTCAAATTGCAGTTGGAATTAATTTCCAACACTCCCCTTTAATTATAACTACTTCTTTCTTGCATACCCAGACATTCTCTGAGATAATCAAAACTTTTCTTTCCCAATGGTTTTGTCAAGATGTCAGCAAATTGCTCCTCTGTTCTGCAATGTTGTAAAACAATTTCACCATTGTTAACTAATTCACGTATGAAGTGAAACTCGGTGTCTATGTTCTTTGTCCTTTTATGAAAGACAAAAATTTTAGACAATGCTATCGTTGAGCTAATGTCACAGTAAATGGTTATGCCTTTTGCTTGTTCATGACACAAATATCTGAGAACTCTTCTCAGCCATACTGCTTGGCATGCTGCTGCTATTGCTACCACATACTTTGCATGTGTTGTTGACAAAGCCATAATTGGTTGTTTCTTGGAAGCCCATGAGATGGCTCCCGATCCCATATGAAACACATATCCTGATGTGCTCTTTCTATCATCAACACTTCCAGCCCAGTCACTGTTAGTGTAACCTGTCAATATGAAACTTTTAGAAGAGGAGTATAAAATACCAAACCCCTTCATTCCATTCACATACCTTAGAATCCTCTTGGTTGCATGCCAATGAGTCTTTTTCGGTCTTTCCATAAATCTGGAGATTAAACTCACAGAATACATTATATCCGACCTAGTTGTAGTCAAGTATATGAGGCTGCCAACTACGCTCAATTTCAACCCCATTACAGTTGGAGTCACAACTTCTTTGTTGTTCTGCATGTTAAATCTCTTCAACACTGCTTCTACATATTTAAATTGGGAAATGGAAACATCATTTTCACTTTGGTCTACTTCAATTCCAATAAAATATTTTAAGAAGCCAAAGTCAGTCATTTCAAATTCTCTTTTCATGACTGCTTTAAAATCAACAATGAGAGAAGCATCATTGCCAATAAAAATTAAATCGTCAACATATAAAACAACAATAAGTATCTTACTGTCATTCTCATTTATGTAGAGTGTCTGTTCACCATCACACTTCTCAAACCCATTCTCAATCAGGTAAGCATCTATTCTGCTGTACCATGCTATTGGAGCTTGCTTCAGCCCATAAAGAGACTTCTTTAGTCTGCGTACTTTATGCTCTTGGCCTTCAACTTCATAGCCTGGAGGTTGTTCAACATAAACCTATTCTTTTAACACTCCATTCAGGAATGCAGATTTAACATCCATCTGATAAATCTTCCATTTGTGTTGTGTTGTAGTAGACAACATTGTTCTGACTATTTCCATCCTTGCTACTGGTGCAAAGGTTTCATCATAGTCTCTGCCGTGTTGCTGCTTGTAGCCTTTCAAAACAATTCTTGCTTTGTGCCTATCGATCTTGCCTTCGGCATTTCTTTTGGTCTTATAGATCCACTTAACTCAAATGACATCTTTGCCTTCAGGGAGGTCCACTAACTCCCACGTTCTACTCTTCTCAATCACACCAACTTTTTCATTCATTGTTTCAATCCATTTATCATCATTTACAACATCTTCAAAAGGAATTGGGCCATCAACATGACAATACAAAGCGAATAATGAATTAAGACTAGTATTGTTACTTACCTCTCCTTGTTCATAAATCTCACTCAGATTTCTCAATCTTGGTCTTCTTGGTGTGCTTGGAGTTCCATTCGAACTTGAGGGTGTTTCTGATCCCTGCGGTGTGCTTGGAGAAGCACTTCCTTGACTTCTCAAGGCTATTCGAATTCCAGCTTGTGGTGTGGTTTGTTGTCCTTGTTGTGGTGGAGGAGGGCCCACCAAGGAAGGATTGTTTGTTGTTGTCCCTTCCTCTTCTTCTTCATGAGACACAATTGTCTTCACGTTCACTGTCTTCTCTAAGCTTCCATCTCAAGCTTCTTCTTCACAGAACTGCACATCTCTTCTTACTATCAATTTCTTGGTGGATGGATTATAGAATTTGTATGCTTTTGACTCATCACAATAGAAAATAAAGACACACTTCTCCCCCTTACTATCGAGCTTCTTCCTTAGCTAATTCGGTACATGTGCATATGCTACACAATCCAATACTCCCATGTGAGTGATAGTTTTCTTTTGTCCACTCCATGCTTCTTCTGGTATTTTGTTCATTACAGCTTTAGTTGGGCATCTATTCAAGATGTAAGTTGTGCAAGTCACAGCTTCAGCCCAATACTCATGCGGAAACTGTTTTGTCTTCAGCATACTTCTGACCATGTCCAAAATGGTCATGTTCTTCCTTTCTGTAACACCATTTTTCTGAGGTGTATACCTCGCGGTAAATTGCTTTTATATGCCATTCTCTCTGCAGAAACGTAGAAAGTATTTGGAGATGTACTCGCCACCTCTATCTGTTCTGAGCACTTTGATATAGTGCCCACACTACTTCTCAACAAGAGTTTTGAGGTGGCAGAATTTCTCAAACACTTCACTCTTCCGTTTCAACACATACACCCATGTCCTTCTGGTGTAACCATGAATGAAAGTTAAAACATATTTATTTCCAGCAAATGATGGTATTTGCATCGGTCCACACACATCAGAGTAAACAATTTCCAAGGCTGCTTTTTCCCTTATACTCTCTCGTGCTATAAAGTTTGCTTTGTGTTGTTTCCCCAAAATGCAGCCTTCACAAAGGCTGACCGGCTTATCAATCAATGGCAATCCGTTTACCATTCCCTTTCTGTGCAACAGATTCAAGCCTCTAAAATTTAGATGTCCAAATCTCAAGTGCCACAACCAATTTTCATCTTTCACTTCTTCTTGAAAGACTTCTTGTGTTATAGCTGCAATAGTTCTTCCTTCCTTCAAATCTACCCTGATTTTGGGAGGAAACATTCTATTGCTGGTCATCTGCACCTCTGCAATGATCTTCTTGCTTGGAGGTATGTCTCTAATTGTACACACATCATATTTGAATAGCACATTGTAACCTTTGTCTATGAGCTGTCCAATACTCAAAAGATTACATTTCAGACTAGGTACATAGTATACCTCTGGCATAATCATCTGTTCTCCATTTCTTGCTAGGATATTGAATCTGCCTTTACCCTTGACAGATATCTTACTATCAGTTCCTATTGTTACCTCAGATTTAACATTTTCATCGAGATTGGAAAACATTGCAATGTTTCCATTCATGTGATTACTACAACTTGAGTCTAAGAACCAAAAATCATCTTGTTTGTCTTGTGCAATGTTACATGTTAACAACACAATTTTTGGATTCTTATCTTCTTCATTTGCAAAATTAGCATTTTGCCTATTATTCATGTCATTTTTCTTTTTCCTACATTCATTGGCATAGTGCCCATATTTCTTACAATAATGACATTAGACTTGGGATTTGTCATACCTTTGTCCATGAGCTTGCTATTTTCTTGAACCTTCATCTTCGTTCTGATTGCAGCTCCTTCTGCTTGTGCTAGCAGAATTATTTCTGCCTCTATTTTCGCTTCTTCCACGACTTTTGTTATTTGCTCTGCCTCGACCTCTTCCTCTACCGAATGATATCTGAGTCTTGAATGCTTTCTCAAAAGAGGAATTTTTTCCTCTACTCAGTCTGTGTTCATGAGACATAAGAGAAGCACTCAGTTCATCTACTGTGAACTGTGAGAGATCCTTTGTCTCTTCTATTGCTACTACAACAACTTCAAACCTTGAGGGTAAAATTCTCAAGATCTTATCTACAATCCTTCTTTCTTCAAGAGATTCACCATGAGATCTTATCTGAGTTATCAACCCAATAACCTGAGTGAAGAATGAATCTATTGTACCAGATTCCTTCATGGTGAGTGTTTCAAAGTCTCTCCTCAACATCTGCAATTTTGCAGTCTTCACCTTCTCCATACCTTGATAGGCAGTTTTGAGAATATCCCATGCCTCCTTGGATTTTGTTGCTGCTGCAATCGGTGGGAAAACACTCTCATGTACTGATTGAAAGAGAAAAAAGAGGGCTTTGGAGTCCTTCTTCCTATCGCTCTTCAATAGGTCTCTTTCTGCTACTGTCACAGTAGCCAACGCTTCAGGGTATCCATTTTCAACTAGCTCCCATAATCCTTGAGAAGCAAACAAAGCTCTCATAGTTATGGACCAATAACTATGATTCTTCCCATTAAACTGTGGAAGTTGGAAATTTTTCAAACCAATTCCAGCATTTGCCATCTTAACTGTATAAGTAAAGAAAAGATACTGAATGTATAATAAAACAAGAAAGAACTTTCTCTACTGGAGAAATCTACTCAATAATCTTCTTATAGCTCCTACAGTGGAAAAAAAAATCTATTTTTGTCTCACTGAGTACCTATACTAGCTTTGATACCATGTTGGAAATTTATGAATATTTCGAACAAAACAGAGGAAGCAAAGTTCTTCAACTAAACACAAAGATTTAATGATAGAGATATGGAAAAAGAAATGGAGTAAAGCTCTATTTCATTAACCATAAAAATGACTATTACAAAATACAAACTTTCATCACAACTACAGTTCTCGAATAAACAAAATACTCCTTACTCTGTTTTTCAATTTCTGCTTTTACATAGATTTCTGTTTCAGCAACACAGTGAGTTGCTGAAACTCCACACAGTCTGTTGCTGAAACACTCTCGAAAATGCAATGCTACTACAAAGCACATCGATTCTGATTTCCTTTGTTTTCTACTCTGTGTCTTCTTCTCTGCCTCTATCTCCAATTATCTATCTTTCTCTATTTCTGTAACATTAAAACTATAGCTGTCTATTATATATATATGTTGAAAAACATATTTGACTTAAAACATTAAATAATAAAAATATCTTTTAATCTTATCAGCCTTTAAAATGTAGTAAGCAATGGGAGATAACTTGATGCCATTTGGAAAAACAAAGTGAGCTATTGCAGGGACATTAACTCAAAAACATTTAATGCACAGTGGAGTGCAAAAATAAAACATGACTTTGAGGCATTCGTAATTATGAAATATCCACAGAAATCAGATTTTTGTCGAGCTGTTTCAAATTGGAGAATGCAGTTGGAATTAATTTCCAACATTTGGCTGGTCATGGGGTCCTCTATGATGGACCGTACCCAGTGAAATTTTCCCATTAGACACACGTTCTGCTGGACAGGCCATAACAGTGTCTTTGAACTTTCTTTTCACATTCACAATTGCACAGGCCTTCCTATCTCTTTTATGAATTTTCAGGTACGGGATTTTCATATTCTTTTCATGCTGGATTTGTATCATGACTACTTTTGTATACTTTTTATTGCCAGAAACCAAGGGTGTACCCATTGATGAAATGATTTTACAATGGAGAAACCATTGGTTTTGGAAACAAATAGTCCCAGGAATCGATGAGGGGGCCCAAAATGAGAGGTTAACAGAGTTGTGACTTACGCCCAAAATAATGAGAGGTTAGCAGAGTGGTGATTTACAAATACAATAATTCATTTCGAGATGAGGGGGCCCAAAATGAGAGGTTAACAGAGTTGTGACTTACGCCGAAAATAATGAGAGGTTCGCAGAGTGGTGATTTATAAATACAATAATTCATTTCGGTAATTTTGGTTAACAGAGTTGTCATTCACGCACACGATAATTTGGTTTCGTATTTCCACTGTTTTTATTGCGACTTGTATTTCATTGGGTTTTATCTCGACTGCTGGAGACGTGACAAGAAAGGTACGGAAGAAATGTATTTTATTGGGCTTTTACAGGCTACGATTGTAGCCCTCTTGACATAATGTACTATATTCGATATCCACCCTGTCCCTAGTGTATGGCTGTAGGCTTTGTTGATATTATATAATAAATTTCGTTATCTACCTTGTCCATGGTATGTGACTATGTTAATATAACGATATAAAATACTTTCAGATAATATACCTCTACCTCCCTTGTTCTCACGGAGAAGGCAAATTACCAACCTAATGGACTTGAATAAGTATAATCATTGAGAAAAAAAAATCCTATAATCTATTTTGCTGTGCATAAATGAGTGTGCTTGTTATAACAATGCCATGAACAAGTAAATAAAATTTTATTTAGAGATTTCATTCCTAAGATTTCACAATAATTGGTTTATGTGTAGCCTAAAATGGCTTTTTAATAGGTATTTTTGAGGATATTTATGTTTTTCAGGATGAAAAAAAAAAAAAAATTGGTATTTCATTTGTAATATTTTTAATTAATGATTTATGAGGTTGCAATTGAATTTTAAAATATCAATAGCAGCTATGTTATTGTGGTTGTAAAGTAAATGCTTTTGGGAGATATATCAATCAACATATTCATAAATAGTGGAAATGGATAAGTGAGCAATGAAAACATTAGTAATCATAAAGTAAACATCACTAATAACATTGTAAAATTGAGAGGCTAAATTTGAACAACCAATTTTTTGTAAAATGACAACATGAAAGAGATTAAGATGGTTTAATACTAAGTGATTTAATTCTAAGAAAGAAAGACAATAATTAGCATCTTATATGTAATGTATGAGATAAAAAAAACAATAATTAGCAACTTAATAATGAGATACTAAATTTAATTAGTAAGAATAGATTGTATGCTAAAGTAGTATAGTAAAGCAATATAAATAATCTCTATTTTAGAAAATATATGATACTGTTGGCTTTTAAAATACAATAACATTCATATTTCAATTTACGAAATTATTATTATTATAATGATATAAATTTAGTAATAAAAAACAATAATAATAAATAATTTTTTATTTAAATTTTTTAATATAATTTTATAACTAAAAATAATATTTTCAAAAAATAATATTAAAAACTATATTACTGTATCTACAATAAGATATTTATATTTCAAATAAGTTTTATTTAAATTAATGTTTTACTTATAATTGTAAGTTTAATATAAAAAATTGATCAGTGCATATACTTGGAGTCCAACATTTTATTTAATATCATTTTTTTAAGTTAAGCTAGTAAAGAATTTTTATTCTAATAAAATAAGGAACATTTTATAGATAGTAAATTTATTAAGTTATTACTTAAATTTAAGCCACTTACCAAAAATATATATTGTTTATCTTAGGAACTTATATATTAGAAATATGTACAAAAACAAATCCATTAAATAATTAATATTGTACTATAAAAACAAAAACAAAAAAAACTGAATAACTTGTGTATAATGGAAATTATTAAAAAGAAATGGCCAATAGGGAATGGTCATGACTATATGAATTCTAGACAATGGCTCATATTGGTTAATTCTATATTTTTCGTTTGGATACCTTTGTTTTAAACTTAAAATTTATCTCATTGTAACAATATTTCTTGATAGGTCTCATTTCTATCCATGAAGACCATTTTTCATATGTGAACATAAATTGATCATATTGAGATACTTGGTATCACTAGCTCTTGCACTACTAGGAACCCAATTCCTTATATCATATTCCATATCTAAGTAATCAATACAGTTTCCTAATTCAATATTTGAACATCCTACCCCTCCCTTTATTTCCCTTGCGACCATCCTCTTTTGAGAGATGGTGTCTTTCCATAAGATAATAATCTACTAAGAAACAATACTTGAGATGGTAACCCATAGAGAAATCGATATGCTAATTCATTTTCAACAAATCGCTTCTTGGCCTTTCTACTAAAATGTAGGAAAAATATTGGAACAAAATGAACATTCCAATCATTTATGAGGCCCATTGTATTGATAATACCTTTGCTCTTAATCAAAACAATGTCAACACAAATATATGAACCAATTATACCTCAGAATGCCACTTAATAGTTCTTACCCAAGTGAACAATGTCTTGAGTAGCTAACTAGTAATTCCTAGACCTTCTTCCTCATATGGGGTGATATGGGATGTGCCAATTGAGAGCGCAAATGGGAATTGTCCCACCATGCATATGTAGGAAAAGGCATGACATGACACCTTAGCTACTAACAAAAGGTGGTGGCAGTAATAATATTGCTCAAAACACAATGCCCCATAACTCTAGTTTTTCTATCTTACCACCCTAGAATTGATGTTTATGTGATGAATAAAACTGATCTATGGATGTTGGTTATGATGTCACTCAACCTTCCTTTTTTGGAGTCACTAGCGGGAAATATGTGGGCCTATCCCTCCATCTTGAGATATCATTTCTTGTAGATGGGATCAAGTGGAGCAAGGTGTAGCCATAATTCACAAGTTTAGTTGGTTAATCCTAGCATGTGGAAATGGTAGTTGTAGATTCATTAATGGGCATGGATGTTCAATTTTCTTTGTTTTGGAGGTTGTATTAAATGTATTTCTTGGATTTATTTTTCGAACTCTCGGTGGAGTGCTCTCTCTTCCTTGTTTATTCTAATTTATTCTGAACAAAGGGAGGGTTTAGGGTCATCAATCTTGAGCCCTTATTCCTTGCTACTTCACGTCCAATATTTTTGTAGAGGATATTGATGGTGCCCTTACAAGATATATTTCTCCTTGGAGGTTTTCTTTGATATGTATCCTTTATTGTATTGGATAGACCTTGGGTTTTTCTTAGCAATGAGGAGATTTCAAGGTATAAAATAATCTCCTTGAAAGGAGAATGAGAAAACTATTGTAGAGGGGAATCATATTATAAGCAACATGGAGGAGCTCATTCTCATCGGAAACCACAGTGCACAATTCACTACTATCATGAGCACATGTAGTAGAAAATTTACTAGGAGCTGCACAACTCACTAATATCATGAGCACATGTAGTAGAAAATTTACTAGGAGCTCCACAAGGTGGAGTGAAACATCACTAATGAGAATGTATTCTTGGGACATCATTGAGTGAGAGAGTATGCTTGTAAGACATGAACATCCTTTCCGAGGTGGCCTCATGGTTATCAAACATGGATCACATGAGAGATAGGGACATACAATATATGACCACAATAGATCATTACTAGCACATGAAGGCGCTACTGACTCAACGGTTATTTCAAAATAACGAGGTTAAAGGAAATTTCTCTTAATGATGGATGAACTCCAACTTTACATAAATACTTGTATAAAAAAATGAAGAGAATAAAGTATCGTCTTAACCTCTAACCAAACCTAGGAATCTCTACTTAACATTAAAAATAACCCATCAAAGTAGAGATTTAACACTCTCCATAAGTTCGTGCTCTCTTATGATTATGTTTAGTTCTAGTTTTATATTTATTAAATAGATAATTGTAAGAAAATAAATATCGTTCAATAATATATTAAAAAAATACTTTTTTACTTTCTTTCAGAGAGTTGAAAAGTTACAATTCATCAATTTCATAGCAAGAAAACCCTACACATGTCAAATAATAAATGAAAGGATCCAACCTTTCTCAAGATTAACATCCTAAAATCTCATTCCTAATGACAAACATCATCAACAACAAAATTGTTAATTTCCTCCCATTTAGTATCGTGAAAAACAAGTAGGGTTACATTGCTTACCATAGTGAGTTGAATGTGTCGTGCTATGGATCAACCACTTGTCTCATCATGCTTAAGTGGTAGCTGGTGTAACCTAGTCGTATCACATACCTAGCAGTATGACATACTCCATCATGGAAATTTCGCATCAAATTTAATATTAAAACATTACCGATTTTAACTAACTTCAAATTTAATTGTTAAAAATTTAGTAATAAAATAAACTTAAATTAATTACATAAAATTATTAAATAAATAAAACCATATAAATATTACAAACCTTAAAACATTTGTTTCAGTATATTTGTTATACGTCAATCTTTTTGAAAATGGTTTTCTTCGTCCTTGATTCTGATATTTAATATTTTTAATTTAAGTTTTAGAAATCAAAATATTAAATTTGATTTATTAAAAAATAAAATTAATATTAGTGTTTATAATTATGTTTATAAATATAATTATTGTGGATAAAAAAATCAATTTCTATGGAATATATTATAACATTTTCTTAAGACTAGTGACAAAAAATATATTCCATATTTATTTTAAAAGTAATTTTTTTTTTTTAATTAAATTTATTAATTAAAAATAATCATATTATTAAAATCTTTATGATCAAGGATTGGATTCCCAGGTGGAATAATATATTTTGCAGCTCTGCATCTCTGCGCCTGCTCCGTTGGCCTGCGCACCCAGTGCATGGGCGCTGCCCTCACGGCCCTTCGTGCTGCAGCCTTGGCCCCCACAGCCTCAGGAGCTCTCGATCCACCCTGGATCTGATTGGATCCGCCCTCTAGACTCCAGATCTCACCTCTGGCCCCTCCAGAGCTGTGCCCCCTCTATCCTGATCTGTGGTCATCCTCTGCTCGGATCTGCTGCCCAGATCCTTTGCTGAGCCTTGATTCTGACTCTGCTCGGTCTCGGCGATGCCTCTCTTGTCTCGAGTAGGAAAGGTGTGCTTCTGATCTAGACCATGGAGACCCAAGGCTCGCCTCTCGGGCCCTCTCAGTCTTCTCCTCCGGATGACTCTGCCGCTTTCTCTTCCCTGATTGCTTCGTTGCCTAAGAAGAAGAAGCTTGACGCCTCAAAGTTCGTTAAGAAGCTCGATGATGTACCGGAGGTAAACCTACCACCTGAGGGACCGATCGAGGTTGCCTTATCTCTAGCAGATCATGCCCTGGTGGGTCAATTTACGGGTCTGTGGCCCTCACCAAAATCAACCGAAAACTGGGTCGTCAAGAATTGGATTCCGCTGATCAAGAATAAAGTCGCTTCGTACTTTCTTGGAAGAGGCTACTTTCTTTTTGAATTCAATACTAAGGAGGATAAAGACCTGATCTTCAGGAATGGACCCTATTTCATGGGACCTCAGGGTCTCTACCTCAACAAATGGACCCCAGACTTTGATCCGGCTGTGGATGTTCCGTCGGCAGTCCCCGTTTGGGTTCGGCTCCCTAATCTTCCGGTACACTGTTGGAATTGGGACTCCCTCAAACATATTGGCAACACATTGGGCAAGTTCATAGATAGAGCCAACAACAACGATCAATATGATTGCGCCCAGATCTGTGTCGAGGTAGATCTAGAGGTGGGTCTTCCGGAGGCCATCAAACTAAAGGTCGGAAGATGGATGCATGTTCAAGTTCTGGACTATGAACAGCTCCCTTTCAAATGCCGCAAATGTCACATTTACCGCCATTTTTCCAGAGGATGCCCGAATAAAAGCGAAGCAGAAAAAGGAAAGGAGGAAGGATGGACCCAAGTCAAGAGGCCAAAGACAAACTACAAGAAACCCGGGGCACAAGGATCTCAACCTGCCGCTGCCCAAAATGTATCCTCGTCAAGAAGTCAAGAAAATAGGTACGAGATCCTAAGCTCTACGGAAGAAGCTCCTAGGGAAGAGGAGAGGCCCGTCAAACCAGCAGAAAAATTGACCTCAGCAGGAATAAGACCCGAAGAGAGCATCATGGCAAGGGAAAAAGAAAAGCAAACAGAAGCCTCCGAGGAGGAACATGACTCAGAGGAGTCTGAGGAAGATGGAGAAATCGGAGAAACGCAGACTTTGGTCAGAAGATCTGCAAGGGGCCGAAAATCTGCAAGAGAGAAGAGAGATCAGGAAACCTAGAAAGACAAGCTCCAGGGTAATCAGCCCACGTTGGAAAAACTCCTCAGCAAGAATACGAAGACGGTTAAAAATCAAGCTCATGGCTCCAGGGGAGCCTCTCATCAAAGAAATAAATGATGAAGACCATCTCCTGGAACTGCAGAGGAATGGGGAGTAAAGTAAAAGAAGAAGTAGTGAGAAGTCTAATAAGAAGAGAAACCTCGGACATTCTTCTGATCCAGGAGACTAAAATGGAGGACAAGGAGTTCCTCCAAACAAGTAAAAAGTTTTGGAAGGGAAGCAGCGGACTAGCAGTGTCATCAAGGGGAGCCTCTGGGGGATTGGGTTCTCTCTGGAACCCCCTCAAGTTCAGACTAGTCACAGAGGTGCACAACAGCCATTGGCTATTCTTGAAGCTACACTCTATAGAAACAAGGGAGGCTATCTGCCTATTCAGTGTCTATGTACCTAATAATATAGGGGAGAAAAGGGAGTGCTGGGACTCCATTAGACAACTGGTGGAGACTGAGAACCTGGGGAACCTCATTATTGCAGGTGACCTAAACATTACTCTACGTCCGGTTGAAAAGCGAGGAGGCACAATCGTAAGGAACCCAGCAAGGGAGTGGGTGGAAGACCTCATGCAGGACTGGGATCTGCTCGATATCCCTCCAGAAAATGGTAAGTACACCTCGACCAGTAAAATAATAGGCCCTGGTCATATTGCTGCTAGACTTGATAGATGTTTGGTGCAGAGTTCTTTTCTTTTGCTTGGATTAGAATCCAGGTTGCACATCCTTCCTTGCAGTGTCTCAGATCATAAGCCCATTTTGTTAGAGATGTCAGGTCACAAGGATCTGGGTCCCATCCCATTCAGGTTCAACGCTCTATGGGTTAAGGAGCCCGAGTTTTTGAATTTGGTTCAGGACAGTTGGAAAATGCCAGTGAAGGGTTCTCCCTTCTTCATCTGGGAAGAAAAGCTTAGAAGATTGAAATCTGCCCTCAAAACATGGGCCAAAGCTCTTCCCACCCCTGCTCAAGAGAGAAAGCAGGCCAAGACAATCTTATTCAGCATCAAGCCCAAAGTGAGGATGTAGAAATCACCGTTGAAGTTTTAGACAAGGAGGAGGTGCGTCAACAAATCTACCACAAAGCCTGCCTCACAGAGGAAGAGCACTGGAGACAAAAATCCAGGAGTCTATGGCTCAAAGCGGGTGATAGAAATTCTGCCTTCTTCCATAA
Source organism: Pinus albicaulis (assembly GCA_034641835.2). Lineage (NCBI taxonomy): Eukaryota > Viridiplantae > Streptophyta > Pinopsida > Pinales > Pinaceae > Pinus > Pinus albicaulis. The sequence goes on along the minus strand of CM076582.1, from coordinate 1,281,339,709 downwards.
ACAAGCTCAAGCAAGAAAAAGTTTTAATTCTATAGCAGAAATCAAAGATGGCAATTTGATCCACAGGGACAATGAGAGCATAAAGAAGGCAGCTTTCAACCACTTTCAAAATCTCTACAAAGAAGAGGGAGAGTCTGATCCAAATTCCAAATTTTTGGAGGCAATACCTTCAAGGATCTCCCCCTTTATTAATCAGCAGCTCGAAGTAAAGATCTCCATCCAAGAAATAAAAGAGGCTCTAGATAGTATGGAGCCTGACAAAGCCCCAGGCCCGGATGGCTACACGGCCAGATTTCTTCAAACTTGTTGGCAGATAGTGGAGAAAGATCTTTATAAGATGATCCTAAAATCACAAAATTGTCAAAAAATTGGGGGCAGCACCAAATCTGCCTTTCTTGCCCTTATTCCCAAGGAAAAGGGTGCAAAAGAATTCAACCGGTTTCGCCCAATCTCCCTTTGAAACATTGGATACAAACTAATTACAAAGGTAATTGCAAATAGGTTAAAAGGCATCCTTCTAGCAATCATACCTGAGAATCAAGGTGGATTTGTTCAGGGGAGACAGATTGTCGACAACTACATATTGGTGCCAGAGGCGATACATTCAAGCCAGCTTCGTAAAGAGAAGGGTATGGTGATCAAATTAGACCTGGCAAATGCCTTCGATCGTGTCAGGCAGAGTTTCCTATGGGAAGCCTTGAAAAAGTTTGGCTTTGGACAGGGGTTTGTAAATTGGATACGAGCTTGCATAGCTGATCCTTGGATTTCCCCCTTGGTGAATGGGCAGGCAGCTGGCTTCTTCAAAGCCTCAAGAGGGCTCAGGCAAGGCTGCCCCCTCTCTCCACTGCTTTTCGTTCTCCAAGTTTCTGCTCTAAGCTTCTTCCTAGATCAGAAATTGGCAGACCAGGAGATCCTGGGGCTTAATATAGCCCGAGGGGTGAAAAATGTAAACCATACTCTATTCATAGACGACACCCTCCTTCTAGGGGCAGCCTCAGCAAGGTCTGCTCTAAGGTTTAAGGAGGTGTTAGATGATTTTAGTGAAGCTACAGGAAGCAGCTTAAACAAAGGTAAATGTAAAGCTTTCTGTTGGAACATTTATGTTCCCACTCTTGCTGCCATCTCCAGAATTCTGGGCTTTAATGCCACTCCCAGCTGGTCCTCCTTCATCTACCTTGGCCTTCCCGTCTTTCGAAATCTAGTTTGCAGTAGAGACTGGGCTCCTCTATTGGACAAATTCAAGGCAAAAATTCAGGCTTGGGGTTTCTCTTGGTTAAACCTTGCAGGCAAAACTGTCCTAATCAAATTAGTGCTCAGCAGTCTCCCCATTTTTCAATTTTCTGTGCTCCTAGCACCCTCCGGCGTTAGAAAAAAATTGGAAGCCTTCATCCGTAATTTTTTTTGGAAAGGGGGCAATCTCAATGACAGAAAAATCCCGTCGGTTAAATGGGAGAAAATTTGCAAGCCTTTGATGGAAGGAGGCCTTAAATTCAAAGATTTTGGCTTCCAAAATATTGCCATGGGGGCCAAGCTCTTCTGGCGAAGCATAACAACGCATCCAGGCTGGGCGCAAAGAGCCCTTTGGAGGAAATACCTCACGGGAAAAAGGATTAGATCACTGGACTCTTCTCTTCCCATGACTGGATCGCACCTGGTCAGACGCTGTCATAAGGCAGTCTCCCTTATCAAAGATCGAGCTTTCTGGATACCGGGCAATGGTAAGGAAATAAATATCTGGGATGACAACATCATGCTGCATCCTCCCATAGCATCACACAGCTCCCTCCATGTGCTGCGATAGTGGTTGGATAACGCAGGGTGTGTAACACTGTGGGATATATCATTGTGGACAGACAGCTGTTGGCAGCGTTGGAACCTTCCCCCCGTGCCTCCAGACTTAACGCAAGCTAGTCGACTTCTGTTATCATTGCTAAATGGTAAAGCAACCCTACACGCAGGAAAAAGAGATGAACGAGGATGGGGAGCCGCCCCAGGCAAGTATACAGTCGCGCAAGGGTACAAATGCCTGCAGGATCGTCCCTATGTCGCCCCCGACCCAGCAGTTTGGAAGGGGCTGTGGAAATACAATTCGATGCCTAAGGTAGATATTTTCTGTTGGTTACTCTGTCACAAAGGAATCTTAACAGAGGATAAATTGAAGAAAAAAGGCTTTCAAGGCCCATCTAGATGCCATCTATGCTGCGAAAACGAAGAGAGTGCCCAACACATAATCATGGATTGTAAATTTGTAAGAGAAATCTGGCAAACCCTCTTGAACTATTGGAAAACAGAATTCTCTCTTCCTATACACATTTCTGACATATTTGCTAACTGGAAGACTTGCTATCCAGGAACTCTTCCAAAAAACGAGAATTTTAAAGCAGCATGGTTCACTTTGCCAAAATTCATATGCTGGCAAATCTAGTTGGAGCGCAACAGAAGAGTGTTTAGGGATGAAAAATTAAATCCTTAGCGCATCTCCATCAAATTCAAAAGCCTCTGGAAAGAAAATTTGGGTGAGCACATATCGGAAGTGAACTTATCTCAAACTGATCTAGATTGGGGTGGCTCGTTGGGCCTACACTTCTCTGGCGAAGCAAGGCATCACAAGAACATAAAAGAGTGGCAATTCAGAGGGAAGGAACATGAACTATCAGATCTGCTCACCAAACAAGCCAGATACTGTTTATTCTTCGATGGGGCAGTGAAAGGCAACCCCGGTTTGGCCGGAGCAGGAGGAACTATAAAGAACAAAGAGGGCATAACTATGACCAAGTATGCCTGGGGTCTTGGACATTCCACCAGCATCCAAGCTGAAGCCTTCGCACTGCTACAGGGGCTTAAGCAAGAAAAGGCCATCGGCACTACAAAATTAAGTGTTATAAGAGATTCTCAGTCTATCATTAAAATGTTAGTGGAGGATTCCTCTCCGGCAGATCTTAGATTGGCTAGAGCAGTTTTAAGAATTAGAAACATGGTGAAATCTTTTCGAACTAAAAGCTTCCTCCATGTATTACGAGAAAACAATAAAGATGTAGATCTGGAAGCCAACAGGGCAGTGTCCCTTCCAGAAGGTTCTCTCCTGGTAGATGAAACTGAGGAGTGGGATTCTATTCCATAATTCTGCAATGTTTTTCTGCATCATTCTGCTTCAGTTTGTGTGTTTATATAAACTAGGAAAAATAACAAAGATAGACTCTCTAGTCTCGTGTAAAAACTATGGATTCTCAAAACTCATGGCCTACGAGAAGACCATGGAAGAAAGACTACGGGCTAGGCCCGACTTATTGTCACCACTGAAGGCAGTTGGCCACATTTTAATACAAACTCATACCCGTTCTTGTAAAAAAAAAAAAAAAAAAATCTTTATGATAAAAAATATAACTAATAACAATAATAATTAAAAAAAATATTATTGCTTAATTATTTTTTATTATTTTTTTATTTCATAAACATATCATGAATTTGATGGTTGAATTGTTATGGATTGTCTATAAATATTTAATAACGTTTTAATTTATATAGTTATATTATTTAAATAAATATTTAAAAAAATGTCGTTTTATTCTAATTTATTAATTTCATTATAAATAGTCTTCACGGTTCATTTATTTGGTGATTCCTCATTGTTAAAGTACCTATACTACCGAAAAATCATGATTTCAATTCCCTCAAAACTGTTTCGGTCACGGTCCACAGTTGACCTAGTAGGAAGTCATATTCAAAATCTAAATATATGTTGATGCAAGCTCTACTCATAATTTTAATTTCTAATCAACATATGTACATTACTCTGTTTTTGTCTATTTTTTGTTCCATTTCCTTTTATTTCACATGATATTAGAGTAGGTTTATTATAATTCAACAAAGTGAAGGTTGATATCAATGAGAAATGGGAGCTTAAAGAATAATCTTGAAAAATCTACACATTCCTCACTTTAATGAGAAAAACTATTATTGCTGTGACATCATAATGAGGGCATTGTTTATTTCTCTAGATATACAAGATCTTGTAGAGAATGGGTTCCAAGAACCAAATAATGCAACAACATATAATGCATTGACAGAAGAAGAGGTAGATGTGTTGAGATACAGACTGAAGAAGGAATCCCAAGCCTTATTCTACATATTCTACGTTGTGTAGGAGAGTATCTTTCAAAGGATTGTAGGGAAAAAAATGTTAAAGAAAGAATGGGATATTCTCGAGACATCATATTAAGGCATGTCAAAAGTCAAGGCAATAAGATTTTAAAATCTGAGAAGGCATTTCGAAACTGTGTATATGAAAGATTCTGAAACAATAGATTCAAGTTTTACTCAAATTATTGGACTCGTAACTTGGAATGAACAAAGTTCGTACCTTAAGTCCAATACTCTAGAAAACTTGGAATATAAATAGCATCATTTAGATACACGAATATATATATATATATATGAATGAGAATGAGGACTTGCTTATATACCCTAGGCATGTGCCTCTTCGTGGAAGCTCATGTCTGAGTTAGACATGTCTCTTCAATAGTAATTACTAATTAAATAATCATTATTAGAATTATCATCATTATTTATATTTAATATATTTTATTCATAGCATTGTCTTCCACTTCAAAAAGGTTTGTTCTCAAGGCTTAGTGATGAAATGACCTGATCTATTTTTCTGTTTCTAATGTCTTCTCGTCTCAAAGTTTTCATCTTCGTTGATACACGGTGATATGATCCTCTAAGTGATAAATTAAATTTCCAAACTGAGAAAGGATCAAACCATCATAAATTCTTCTTTGGAATCTTCCGATCACTCAAAAGTTGGAATGATTTTTTATTCTCAAAAGTTGGAATGATTTTTTATTGTAAGACTCGATGGTGCAGAAATTATTTCTCTTTGGAACATAACTTTGTTGTTTCTTTCCAAAGTGATACCAACTCATAGACTCATTAATATGCTTGTTCTTGTGATTTATATGTAGATAAGGAGTTCTCTTGGTTTGTATTTCCCTGATCATGTGTGTAACAATATTTTTAATTACTTCAGGTTTCAACATTGTTGAGAGGGTTACAAAATATTCACTTTGAATTTGCATCGACTCGATTGAAACATCTTAGTTTTTTGTTCCTTTAATTGACTTGTTTATTTTTGAGTTGTGATATTCACTAGATCAATGTTCATTTTTTCTTCAACTTGAATTTAGACATTTGAATATTTCGATGCTTATTTTTCGACAAGTTGTTGCATATTGTTTTCCAACAACTTCTTCTCCTTCTTAAGTTTTTTAATTTGCGTTAGTAATTTTTCACCATGGTTTGTAATTCAAGAAGCTTCTTCATTATTGTCAGCAATGATCCTCTCAACCTCTCTTTGCACATTTTGTAGAACTTCTTTACTTTCTTGAGAAATTACTTGGGCAATATCTTACATATCTTTTATTATTACAAAATCTGGCTTCACTGTAACATTTCATAATGTTATTATTTTTTTTGGTATGAAAATATCAAAAACTTGTTCTTCATATTTGGGATAAAATATCCTAGTGATTCGATCTAGGACGAACCCATAATTATATCACTATTGTCGCAAAATAAGGTTTTAATGGTGAATTGTGACACAAAAGTATAGTCTTCAATACTTAGTTGTTGATTGCTTATGTCAAATTTTTTTCACTTGTGTCAAGAAATTCATTTCAATTATATTTGATTCAGGAATCACTAATTAGTTAGGACATTTAGTACTAACATAATTATTATTTTGAGTAGGATCAATAGATATGAGAAGATCATTTTGCGCAATTGATTCTTTGATTTTAAATAGGACATCGATACATATGCTAAACTTTTTAGGAAATCCTACATCTTTCATTTCTGAATTAGACTGTATTTTCCTTAACTTTATAACTTTCCTTGGTAATTATTTATATTTTCTTATGTATAATTTTTTATTATTATTCCCTTCCATTAAGTTTTTTTCTTAAACTCTCTTCTTTATTTTGTTATAATTATTTTTCTTACCTTCTTTTTCTTTTTCTTTTTTAACTTTTTTTTAAAAATTTTTTTACATATATTTATAATTTTGTTATATTTCTTAAAAGTTACAACCCTAGTGTAACATGGATATTCACCTCTTTGGGATATAATATAAAATATATGTAGACTTATGTGTTTTTGACTTGGTTGATGTTCTCTAGGTAAAAAGTAAAACTTACCATTCACATAAATATATTTTGTATTCTTTTGTTCTTATTTTACCTTGAAAATACCATGGGTAATTAACATGGGTTGTTAATACCACGAGCTTGTAAGCCACCTAATGAAGAATTAAGATGATATTATCTGCTATTCCTTTTCTTGCATCTAGTTTTAAGATATTTGGAAAGATTCATTTTTTACTTTATCATGCATTTTTTATTAATAATGTAGAACCTTTTCATATATAGGAATGTTCGACCCCTTCAAAATTTACATACAACTATTTCTTTTAATTAGAATCATTGAAATGTAAATGAACAATGGCCTTATCTTTTTATTTTAATTTTTATTAAATTATTTTTTCTTTAACTCTTTTCTTTTCTAATTTTTTTTCTAATTTTTTTTTAAGTCCTTTTTTTTCTATGGCCAAAGGCCTCACTATGAATCAAATATAATGGATAATGCCTAACTATGTAGTGAAAGACTTAAATTGTGACAAGAACAAGGTTGACGAAAATTGATGGCCAAAGTCCAAATAAGATTAGTACTATGTGTAGCAAGGAGTTGCCATAGTTTGAAAAAATTGTGATGCTGAATGTAACAAATGATATTATTACTCTCAAATGAATGATTTGATACGAAATGGAATGAAAAATGTTCATACCTTAAGTCAAATACTCCAAAACACTTCGAATATATAGATATCCATTGAGATACAAGAATATATATATATATATATATATAAATATGAATGAGAATGATGTCACAAATCAGAATGAGGGTATTCTTATATACCCTAGGCAGGTGCCCCTTCTTGGAAGGCCATGTTCCATTTAGGCATGCCTCTTAAAAAATAATTACTAACTAAATAATCAGTATTAAAACTATCATAATTATTTATATTTAATATATTTTATTCATAAAAAAACTCAAATCATATCTCATGGTGAGACACTTGAACTAACGAAAGTGGTTGAAAATATTCTAAAAATTTTACGAGTAAGAGTTGATTCTATTGTTGTGGAAATAGAGGAGACAAAGGATCTCTCGTAGTTATTTGTGGTTGAGATCCATTCCTCAATAATTTCTCATGAACATAGGTTTAACATGTTAGAAAATCATTCATTGGAAGAATATTTCAAGGCACAAATCTCAATTGGTCAATGTAGAGGTCAAGGAAGATAAAAATGTAGAGGTAGAGGAATAATTCCATATAGATGTGAAAGAAGTAGCTCCTCAAGCTTATGCGGAAGAGGAAACACTCAAAATTCATGTCAAGTATAACCCATAATAGAAAACAAGGTCAAAGGTATGAAAATAAACAAGTTCATTTCCATTATTACATGAAGAATGGGAATTCTTCAAATATTTAGTGTTGAAACAAATAATACAATCTTAGCAAACCAAATGAAAATTCTACAGAGGAAAATAAAAAAAAACACAATATGTTCTTAACCTACAATTTAACAAAAGAGAGGCAAAAGGATTTGTGGATTTTAGACTTAGGTTTTATCAATCACATGGCACAGAACATACAAATGTTTTATAATTCAAGGATGCTAATATAAAATCTAAATTGATATTAGGGTCTTATAACAAAGTGTCTATCACGGGTAAAGGAAATGTTAATATTATAACCAAGAAGAAAAATAAAATACATATTTGAGATGTGTATTCTGGATTGGATTTGAAACACAATATGATAAGTAGTGGATAGATTATACAAAAGGGTTATAAATTAATTTTAAAAAGTGGACAATGAATGATTCTAGATAAATTTCTAGGTGAACAAGTCATTTCAAATATTGAAATGACAAGTAATAGAATGTTTTCTCTAAGGATAAAACCATATTTGAAGGTAGAGGTTTCTCAAGCACAAACCTCGAGTAACCTACAAGAAGATGAAAGAAAATTTTTAATAATCGAACAAACACACTTTCAAGAAGAAACTAAAGATGAAAATTATTTATGTAATCTAAGGTTTGGTAATCTTAACTTTGGGGGTATAAAAAAGCTACATATGAAATGCATGGTAAATGGTTTTCCACTTATATAAAAATCAAACAATCTATGTGAAGGATGCATCTTCAAAAAACATCATAAGGAATAATATCTAGCATGACAAACAATAAGGGCAAAGTATTATTTGGAGGTTGCCCATTCAGATTTGTGTGGACCAATACATACTCCTTCAAATTTTGGAAGTTATTATTTATTGACACTCATAGATGATTACACAAAGAAAAACATATGAATACCTTCTAAGACATAAAAATGAAGTTTTTGAGCTCTTTTATGAATTCATGGCTCTTGTTGAAAAACAAAGTGGGAAGCACATTAAAGCTCCAAGAACTGATAAATGTGACCAATATATTTCAAATGGATTCTTACGTTTTTGTAGGGAGCATATATTTCACAAGCAATTCGCAAGAAAGTAAACACCTGAAAAAAATGGTGTCATTGAAAGAAAAAATATAACAATTATGGAAATTATAGGTAGTATGTTAAAAGAAAAGAATTTTCCAAATGACTAGTGGGTTGAAGCTATAACATGCACAAATTATATTATAAATAGATGTCCAATAAAATGTGTAAGGAGAACGGTTTTAGAATAAGTATGGAGTGGAAAAAAACATAGCGTTTGTCATGCAAGAGTGTTTGAATGTGTGGCTTATACACATGTCTAAGATGAATTTAAAAATAAATTATACAACAGGGGGGGATAAATGCATATTTTTGGGTTACGGTGATGAATATAAGGCATATAAGCTATACAATACATTAACCAAAAATTTCATAATTAGTAGAGATGTACAATTCATAGAAGAGGAAGCATGTGATGAAAGTTTGGAGTAGTCAGTTAGTGTAGAAGTGAGTCTACCATAATAAGGCAAAGACGAATTCACAATAATGAGTACTTATATAATTACAATTCCTCCCACACTTATTCAAGTTGAGCAAAGTAGTACTCAAGTGACACATTCAACAAAAGATAGGATAGACTCATGCATTCAAGAAAATATTCTTCCAAGTGGACAACAAAGATAATTAGCAATAATAATTCTTGATGTGGGGACAACAAATCCAACTTCTACAAGCTCAACTTTAGATCAAAAATGGAATCTAACTTTGGCAAGCCCGAGAAGACAAAAATTTAGAAATTTGAGAGATATTTATGAGAAAAATTAAGGTGAAAGAAACATAGGTCTAAATTCCATTTTTTCTTTGTTTTCACATGTATATGATCCACTTAATTTAAATATGCAAATAAGCAGGGATAAAGGGTGGGTGTAATGGATGAAGAAAAAAATTCCATTGAAAAGAAGGAGACATTTGAATTAGTCAATATTACACAAGGAAAAGAGCTGATAAATGAAAAGTGGGTTTATAAGACTAAGAGAAATGCAGGAAAAATGATAGAAGGACATAAAGTAAGGTTGGTTTTTAATGGATACAAACAAAAACCTAGAATATATTATGTTGAAAGATTTGCACTAGTTGAAAGAATGGAAATAATGAGTACATTTTTTATCTTTAACAACCCAACATAAGTGCAATATATATGAAATGGACGTGCAATAAACCTTCTTGAATGAAGTGTTCAAGGAGGAAGTGTATGTGGAGCAACCCCCTGGTTATGAGGTTCAACGATAATAACAAAAAGTTTATATGCTAAAGAAATATCTTTATAGGTTGAAGCAATCCTGGTATATCATAATAGACTCATATTTGTTCAATGTATACTTTAGAAAATGTGATGGTGAACCTACCCTCTACATCAAAGAAAGTGATCGTAAGCTTTAAATTGTGGTTTAATAGGTAGATGATTTTGATTTTCATAGGGACCAATGATATTCTCATTGCTAATTTCAAAGAGGTGGTGAAAAATGAATTTCAAATCACAAATTTCGGGTTGTTAAGGAATTTTCTAAGAGTAGAAGTGAAGCAAATAAAATATAGCAATTTTTATTTCTCAAACAAATTACACAACAAAAACATTAAAGAGGTTGAAAAGAAAAACACCAAGCCTTCATCAACACCAACAACCATGGGTTTGAATTGAGTAAGGAGGATTGTAGCAACAATTTAAATGCAACACTATACAAAATCATGAATGGTAGTTTGATGTATTTGACTGCAATGAGACATGATTTAATATATGCAGTGAGTTTAGTATATAGATTCATGTAGAAAGCAAAGGAGATGCATTTGTAAGCAGCTAAAATAATTGTAAGGTATGTTAATGGAATGAAGGGATATGATGTTTTATACACTGTGTCAAATGCATATAAGCATGACGGCTATACAGATAGTGATTGGGTAGGTAGTGTAGATGATATAAAAACAACATGAGAAGATGTTTTTCATTTAGGTTCAAGAGTCATTTCATGGGTTTCCAAGAAACAACAATTATTTCTTTCCACAATTGAAGATGAATATGTTGCAACAACAAGGATAATTTGTCAATCAATTTGGATGATAAGAATGTTGAAATTTTAAGGGATGAACAAGAAGAAACAACACAAATTTATTTTGATAAAAAATTTACAATAGCTTTATTGAAAATCTTAGTCTTCCACAAAAATAAGTCAACATAGTCAAACAGGGTATCATTTCATCGGGGAGTTGATTCATGATGGAGAGATTGTTTTGGAACATTGCAGATCTTCAAAATAATATGCAGTCACTTTCACCAAAACATTAGCGAAGAATAAAATTTTGCATCTAATAAAATGTCTAGGCATAATTAATATTAGTATGTGTGATTAAGGGGGAGTTCCATAAATAATCCCAACTACACCTTTAAATGTCCAAGTACAAGAAATTTATCTTATCCTAAAGATTAAAACCACACAAATTAATTGGAATTTTTAGTGGTGCTCTAGTTTTCTTCTTGGGTAGTGAGCATCCATGAATAAAAATCGTAAGAAATATTAATGAGAAATAGGAATGGTTATATATACATGGTTGAATTGTGTAATGTGAGTTTTCATTCTACACAAGTAATATGCATACATAGCAACTTTGACGAAGGCCTGTAACTAGACCTTCGGGTAACTATAACACAATGCAATACAGTTCGAATTTTTAAACAACTATATAATAAAATGTGTGTCCACGTGAGGTTTCCAGCTCAGTCGTGTGGGTTCCAACTGTGCTTTAACTTGTGGTTTCGTTACACGTCAACAACTTTTAATGTGGTAGCTGTACATCTGGCCTTTGGATTCCGCGGCAACCACCTCACATTAATCGCTCCTCCGTTCGATGTCTGGTGTATTGATTGTGCTCCGGTTTGTGTGCTCTCTTTCCTGTTTGTAAACTATGCTCCGGCTTTTTTGTTTTGCTCTGTCGACCGACAATGTAGAGGAAGGGTTTCTGGGCCTATCACTAGTTTTCTGAGTTTGGCGAAAATGCCTGTGCAAATTTGTGCGTCTCCTCCGGCAAGGTAAGCTTTCTCCTGTGCGTTCAGTAATGTGTTTCTGTTTCGGTCGTTGGCTTCATTCCTGTTTCATTTTTTTCCTGTCGGTATTCCACATTCACGAAATCTGTGTGGGGTTTCCTCCCTGTGACAACTCTTCAGTTTCTAAGCGCTTTAGTTGTGCGCTTCTGTTCCTCTTTGAGTTTCTCTGGCAAACATTGACTGTCCGTCGATTTCACCTACAGGTGCGTCCAATCCAAGCTTTTCTACTCGGCTCTGCGATCAATGGAAACAAACAGGTATTTTTCCTCTTCCAATTTCAAACTACGCCACTTTTCTCCTCAGTCCTAACCTACGCTGCCCCTTTGTGAGCAGGAATTATTGTTTAATGAAACCCTGGGCTCTCCCTGTCTTACCCGGTTTCTCGGTGAGCTCCTCTTCGATATTCTACTCTGATAATTTCACATTTTCTCGTTCTTCTTTTAGCAAATTAACTCCTGTTAACTTGTTCTAATTCTCGTTGTTTCTCTTTGTGCAGGTTTCCTCTTTCTGTCGAAACCCTGGCTCGTTCTTGCTGAAGACCGAACCCTCCGGTAGGGTCGCCTCCCTTTTCAGTACTGTAGTTGGTCTTATTCTCAGAGTTCTTGACTATTGGTTATGTTATTTCGTTTCCAAGCCCGGATGGTGGCAAGTCTTCCAGTGGAATGTAATGTCACTGTAACTTAGGTGGTCGTAGGTTTTTGTTTTGTAACAGTGTTGTTTTCAGTTTCAAACCCTAGCTCGGGTTATACGCTATGCTCGTCCTTCCTGGACTATTTACTACTGGATGAACTCTGTCCCTTTATAACTTATACAAGAATGTTTTTCCTTAGATCTGTGAAAGAATTTTATAAATGCTTCAATGTGAGGTGGACTCACCTGGTATTAATAGAATGAATCTTCTGGTTTTTCTTGATGTGAGGAGTGGCAAATAACTTCGTATGTTGTTCGGCTGTAAGCCTCGGCTCCGATTTTCTATTCCTGTTAATACATAACACAACGAAAAAAAAAGTTTTTGTTTCTTATTACATGCTATCATACATTCGCTTGGTTTCAAATCTCATATGTATCATTTTTATTATCACATTCACACACAGCTGTTACATATCATTTGAACTGGAAATTCACACAATAATTTCTCAGTACACAAAAATAAAATAGACTATAGGTCCTGGCAGACAAGTAATTACTGGTTGCAATTCTTGTTCTTCAGTTTGTCTTTGTTCTCTGTTTTCTTGAGGGAAGAATTGAACCCCCCTCATGATTGTACTGTTGTTTAAATACTACAAGTGAAATTCAGTTCCAACATTCAGTTGAAACTGTCAACCGAATGCACCTAACTTATTTTGCTAGTTCCTCTTTTTTTGTAAACAAAAGTAAATAGCTAGCTATTTAATTAACTACAGAAACAGTTTATTTCCCTAGTCTGATTTTCCTTGTGTAACTTGACAGTAAATACAAATAATTAAAAGAAAAAAACACAGGTTTCAAAACCTGTTCATAACCATGTGTTAGTCACCCAGATAGTTAACCATTCTCCGCCTCCTCTGAGCTAGATGCTCCTGTATCAGGCTCCCGGGGTGGCAAAAAGTCATGGCTCCGCTCCATGAGATCCTCGACTGAAAAACCTGCTTTCTGAATCTGTGTCGCGTCAAGCCACGAACTGTCCTCAATTGGACGGTTCTTCCACTTGACCAAATATCGCAAATATTCCTTCCTACGTGTGCGTCTGGCTACCTGTGTGTCGAGAATACTCTTGATCTCAAGGGGATGTGCCGTAGGGATCTGTCTCATCCAAGAACTTCCACCAAATTCTGTGTCCTGTGGTGGTCTCGCTGTTGCATCATCTTCAGGATCAGCCACATAAGGAAATAGATCCGCCACGTTAAAGATAGGCGAGATACCTATTCCTGGTGGCAACTGCAGTTCATATGCATTTGCAGAAAACTTGCGAATGATTCTGCAGGGTCCAATCTTCTTGTATTTCAGCTTATTATATTCCCGTTTTGGGAAACGTTCCTTGCGCAAATGTGTGAGGACTTCGTCCCCAACATTAAACTGAACTTCCCGTCTTCTTGAATCAGCTCGCTGCTTGTATTTCTGACTGCTGTCATGTAGCTTCAGCTTCACCTGCTCATGTAAGTCGCTCATTGCTTGGGCAAAGTCTTCCCTGTCAGCACTTCGTTTTTCGAGTTTTCCCAAGTCCCGTAACTCATGCACTCCGCGAGGATGCATGCCATACAAAATCTGGAAGGGACTGTAACCCGTGCTGCGATTCAGAGAATCGTTGTATGCGAACTCCGCCTGAGCAAGTATGCGGTCCCACATCCAGGAATTTTTGCCTATTAAGCTCCGCAGTAGGCTTCCCAAGCTCCTGTTCACCACTTCAGTTTGTCCATCAGTCTGTGGGTGGTAAGCGGAGCTGAACTGCAACTGTGTCCAAATTCTTCCACAGGGTTCGCCAAAAATGTCCGGTGAACTTTACATCCCTGTCGGAAACGACGGACCTCGGTAGACCATGCAACCTAACAATCTCTGTGAAAAAAAAGTGTGCAACATGAGTAGCGTCACTGGTTTTCCTGCAAGGTATAAAATGTGCCATTTTCGAAAACCGATCCACGACTACCATCACTGAATCAAAACCTCGCTGGGTTTTAGGCAAACCCAAGACAAAGTCCAAGCTGACTAAATCCCATGGTCTGCTCAGAATGGGCAGTGGCATATAAAGACCTGCATTCTAGTTGTGGCCCTTCGCCAATTGACACGTTTTGCACCTGCTCACATACCTCTGTACGTCTCGTCGCAACTTCAGCCAAAAATAAAAATGCTCAACCTGTGAAACTGGTTTGTCTATACAGAAATGTCCGGCTAGACCTCCACTATGCTTCTCCCTAATAATGTTTTCCCGCATTGAACAATCGGGAATACACAACTATCCTCCCTTAAACAGTAATCCCTCCTGTAGATTGTAATCCAACCACAGACTACTATTTCTCAACAGGGGATTTTGGCAGGCCTCATAAGCCTCCTTAAATTCTGCATCTGTCTGATACAGATCCTTCAAGTGCTCAAAACCCAGCACCTGCACCTTACTCTCCTGCAAGAGCAAAACTCTTATGCTTAATGCATCTGCCACCTTATTGGACTGTCCGCTGATATGCTTCAATACAAAGGTGAAACTCTGCATATATTCCACCCACTCTGCATGTTTGTGGTTCAACTTGTGCTGCTGCATAACATACTGCAAAGCAGAATTGTCAGAAAATAACACAAATTCATTACCTAACAAATAGTGCCTCCAGTGTTTCAAGGCTTGAACAACCGCATAAAATTCCTTTTCGTAAGATGAATACTTCTACCTGCTATCATTTAATTTCTCACTGAAATAAGCAACTGGTCTATCCTCCTGGCTAAGTACTGCCCCAATGGCTGTACCGCTGGCATCGCAACGAACTTGAAAAATTTTGTTGAAATCCGGAAATCT
The DNA here is from genome assembly GCA_034641835.2 of Pinus albicaulis. NCBI lineage: Eukaryota > Viridiplantae > Streptophyta > Pinopsida > Pinales > Pinaceae > Pinus > Pinus albicaulis. Next base: position 1,281,324,590 of record CM076582.1, on the reverse strand, counting down.
CAAGATCGGCCTCTCAGTGATCTTTTTCTTCAGAGCCTGAAAACTGTTTTCTACCATTTCTGTCCAGCAAAAAGGCTGATTTTCCTTCTTGATTGTGTCCAACATGGGTGCACAGATCCCACTAAAATTTCTGGTAAACTTCCTGTAAAAGCTTGCTAAACCGTGAAAACTTCGAACTTCGAATAAGTTCTTTGGAGATGGCCAGCTTACGATTGCTGCAATCTTTTCCGGATCCATCTTCAATTCATTTTCTGCAATCACAAAACCCAAATAAACTAATTATTTTTTAAAAAAAGTACACTTTTTCAGGTTAATCAGCAGCTTGTTCCGCTGCAAACTTCTCAATACACTCTGAACATGTCGGAAATGTTCCTCCTTCGTTCTGATAAAAATTAGTATATCATCTAAATACAAAATCACAAATTTTCCAATAAACTCCTTCAGTACCTCATTCATCAGGTGCATGAAAGTACTGGGAGCGTTGCTTAACCCAAATGGCATCACCAGCCACTCATACAGCCCTTCATTTGTCTTGAAAGTTTTCTTCCACTCATCCCCCTCTCGGATTCGAATCTGGTGATAACCACTCTTCAAGTCAATCTTCGAAAAATATGCTGCACCACTCAAACAGTCCATCATGTCATCCATCCTCGGTAGTGGAAACCTGTACCGAATCGTAATCTTGTTAATAGCTCTCGAATCTATACACATACGCCATTCGCCACCTTTCTTAGGAGCTAACACCGTCGGAACTGCACAAGGACTCATGCTCTCTCTGATCAGCCCTTTATTAAGCAATTCCTACACCTGTTTCCGAATTTCCTCATGATCTTTCGGGCTCATACGATAAGCTACCTTATTTGGTAAGCTAGCCCCTGGTGTAAAATCAATACAGTGGCTGATACCTCTCTCTGGGGGTAGCTCATCTCGAAGATCATCCACTATGATGTCTCCAAAGTCCTGCAACATGTCCTGAATCTCCTCAGGTAGATCTGAAATCTTCATGTTTAGTACCACTGTTCTTGGCCTCCTTACCACAACAAAGTTCACATCGCTGTCTTCAATCTGTTTTAAGAACTCTTTTCCTCCCATCAACAGTTCTTTTACCCCACTGGCTTCTGCTGTACCTTCCTCTTTAATGGGTACAAGTGTGTGCTTGATCCCATCTTTAACAAAATTATAACAGTTTTTTTTCCCGTCATGAATTACCTTTCTGTCAAACTGCCAGGGTCTTCCTAGCAGGATATGACAGACATCTATTGGCATAACATCGCAGACAATCTTGTCTTTATACCTGCCTATCTGGAACTCCACCTCGCACTGTTCATCAACTAACAGTTGATGTCCTTTCTGCAGCCACGACACTTTGTAGGGAGTGGGATGTTTCAGCCTTTTCAGTCCCAATTTCTCCACCATTTCTGTGGCCACCAGATTATCCGTACTCCCGCTGTCAGTAATCAGCTTGCAGAACTTACCCTGTGACTTGCAAACTGTCCGGAACAGGGCCTTTCGTTGATCGGGGTCCACCACCTCCTTTGCTGGTTTTAACAACACTTTATTAAGCACCAAGGCTTCACCGGTTTTTGGTGCATTCTCCACTTCCTGTGGCGGTGTCTTCGCTTCCTCCGGCTGGGCAACATAAGCTCCTCTTCCACCTGTTGGTTCACCTTCAAGACATTCATACGATTTGTGCCCCCACTTGTGGCACCGATAGCACTGGATAGTTCCTCTGCCCCGACCATTTCCTCTCCCTCGCTGGGCTGGTCGTCCTCCTCTAGTGCTATTGTCCTTTTCTGCTGTTCCTGCAGATTTGGAACCACTGCCTTCTTCATTGGAACTTGTACCTCTGCTTTTAAAGCAAACTGGTATGCTTCATCCAAAGTCCTGGGTGAGAGAATACCAATTTCATCCAGTATTTCCCCTCTCAGCCCATTCACGAACCTTGCTGTCTTCTCTGGGGTATCCTCCATATACCCTGCCCTCAGGTTAAACTTATAAAATTCTTCAGTATACTCCTTGATTCATTCCCCTTTGCCTCAAGTTCTGTACCTGCCTGTACAACATAATCTGATAGTCTTTCGGCAGAAATTTCTCCTTCAGCTTTGCCTCCATTCTGGCCCACTTCTTTATAGGTTGTTTGTGTAACCTTTTTCTTTCTTCCTGAATGCTGTCCCACCACAAGGACGCATGTCCTTTCAAATTTGTGGCACCGAACTTCACATGCTTGTCCTCACTGGTTTCCTCAAATTCGAAGTATTTGTTTACTTCACTCAACGAGTCCAACAACACATCTGCCGCAAACTTCCGTCATAAGTGGACAGTTCATGTTTTGGCTTATGACTGGACAGTAAAACCGATTTCAACAACCTGAGTTCAGGTGTCACCCCCTCGAACTCATCTTCTGGTTCTGCCACATCTTCATCACTGTCATCCGCGGGGTTCCTTCTTCCCCCAGCTTCTACTGCTGCCAATATTGCATGCAAAACTCAAATTTCTTCACTCAGTCCGTCTTCCGCCGCTCTGCGGATGGCTCTTCCTCTTCCTCTTCCTCTTCTGCCAACCTCCATTTTTTTTTCTACCTCCTGCAACTAGCTCTGATACCAAAAATGACGAACGTCTGTAACTAGACCTTCGGGTAACTATAACACAATGCAATACAGTTCGAATTTTTAAACAACTATATAATAAAATGTGTGTCCACGTGAGGTTGCTAGCTCAGTCGTGTGGGTTCCAACTGTGCTTTATCTTGTGGTTTCGTTACACGTCAACAACTTTTAATGTGGTAGCTGTACATCCAGCCTTTGGATTCTGCAGCAACTACCTCACATTAATCGCTCCTCCTTTCGATGTCTGGTGTATTGATTGTGCTCCGGTTTGTGTGCTCACTTTCTTGTTTGTAAACTATGCTCCGGCGTTTTTGTTTTGCTCTGTCGACCGACAATGCGGAGGAAGGTTTTCTGGGCCTGTCACTGGTTTTTTGAGTTTGGCGAAAATGCGTGTGCAAATTTGTGCATCTCCTCCGGCAAGGTAAGTTTTCTCCTGCACGTTCAGTAATGTGTTTCTGTTTCGGTCGTTGGCTTCATTCCTGTTTCATTTTTTTCCTGTCGGTATTCTACATTCACGAACTGTGTGTGGGGTTTCCTCCCTATGACAACTCTTCAGTTTCTAAGCGCTTTAGTTGTGCGCTTCTGTTCCTCTTTCAGTTTCTCCGGCTAACATTGACTGTCCGTCGATTTCACCTACAGGTGCGTGCAATCCAAGCTTTTCTACTCGGCTCTGCGATCAATGGAAACAAACAGGTATTTTTCCTCTTCCAATTTCAAACTACGCCGCTTTTCTCCTCAGTCCTAACCTACCCTGCCCCTTTGTGAGCAGGAATTATTGTTTAATGAAACCCTGGGCTCTCCCTGTCTTACCCGGTTTCTTGGTGAGCTCCTCTTCGATATTCTACTCTGATAATTTCATAGTTTCTCGTTCTTCTTTTGGCAAATTAACTCCTGTTAACTTGTTCTAATTCTCGTTGTTTCTCTTTGTGCAGGTTTCCTCTTTATGTCGAAACCCTGGCTCGTTCTTGCTGAAGACCGAACCCTCTGGTAGGGTCGCCTCCCTTTTTAGTACTGTAGCTGGTCTTATTCTCAGAGTTCTTGTCTATTGGTTATGTTATTTTGTTGCCAAGCCCTGATGGTGGCAAGTCTTCCATTGGAATGTAATGTCACTGTAACTTAGGTGGTCGTAGGTTTTTGTTTTGCAACAGTGTTTTTTTCAGTTTCAAGTCCTAGCTCGAGTTATACGCTATGCTCGTCCTTCCTGGACTATTTACTACTGGATGAACTCTGTCCCTTTATAACTTATACAAGAATGTTTTTCCTTAGATCTGTGAAAGAATTTTATAAATGCTTCAATGTGACGTGGACTCACCTAGTATTAATAGAATGAATCTTGTGGTTTTTCTTGATGTGAGGAGTGGCAAATAACTTCGTATGTTGTTTGGCTCTAAGCCTCGGCTTCGATTTTCTGTTCCTGTTAGTACGTAACACAAGGCAAAAAAAAGTTTATGTTTCTTCTTACATGCTATCATACATTCGCTTGGTTTCAAATCTCATATGTATCATTTTTATTATCACATTCACACACAGCTGTTACATATCATTTGAACTGTAAATTCACACAATAATTTCTTAGTACACAAAAATAAAATAGACTATAGGTCCTGGGAGACAGGTAATTACTGGTTGCAATTCTTGTTCTTCAGTTTGTCTTCGTTCTCTGTTTTCTTGAGGGAAGAATCGAACCCCCCTCATGATTGTAGTGTTGTTTAAATACTACAAGTGAAATTCAGTTCCAAGATTCAGTTGAAACTGTCAACCGAATGCACCTAACTTATTTTGCTAGTTCCTCTTTTTTTGTAAACAAAAGTAAACAGCTAGCTAGTTAACTAACTACAAAAACAGTTTATTTCCCTAGTCTGATTGTCCTTGTGTAACTTGACAGTAAATACAAATAATTAAAAGAAAAAAACATAGGTTTCACAACCTGTTCATAACCACGTGTTAGTCACCGAGATAGTTAACCATTCTCTGCCTCCTCTGAGCTAGATGCTCCTGCATCGAACTTTATGTACTAGCACAACCACATCAGTAAATGTCGTTGATATACGCTGAAGGCATATATCAATCACATGCACAACCCGAGTAGAAAATGTAGTTGATATATGGTGAAGGCATAATATAATGATTATTATTATAATTATTATTAATTAATATTATTATTTACATAATGATTTATTTAACAATATTAATTCACGCATTATTAACTAATTAATCAATTATTCATTCATTAATTAACTATTAATTATTTCATTATTTATTTCATTCATTATTAATTAATTCATTAAATAATTTATAAAATAATTATGGTTATGATTGACCATGATTAATATTATAAATTCAAAGCAATTAAAACCGCCTGGGATTGATATTATAAATCCGAGGGAATAATAAACCCAATGGATTAATACTAAAACCCGAAGGGATTATGAAACCAAGGAAATAATATTAAACCTAAGGGACTAAAATTATAAACCTAAGGTATATAAACCCCAAGATAAATATTATAAACACTAAAATACACATGGTTCACCATGGTTGATTTTCATATTCAGACAATTCTTATCACAATACTACGTTCCACAATGGTTGAGCATGCATAGCCACCATTATTTTCATATCCATAAAATCTTTGTGGAAATGAGATGCTCGACCAGGATTGACCATCATTGACCATGGACGACCAAGTTTGATTTTATAAAACATCGTCGACCATCGTTGACCAAGGTTGACATGATTAACAATGGTGGAAGATCGTTGACAATGGTTATCATTTTGAGACAATATTTGTCCTAATGCAAACTACTGTGGTTAAGAAAATGATTGATTTTCATATTAAAACAATTTTTTTCACAACGAAACATTCTGCGATTAGATTTTTTTTACTATTACTTGGGCTTTTTCTTCTTCTGTTGTCAACATCCTTAAATCAAAATGATAAGAAATATTCACGAACGATCAGAATGGTTAGAAATGAAAGGTTGAATTGTGTAATGTCAGATTTCATTATGCTCAAGTAATAAGTAGAGTGAGCAAATTTATGTATTACTATATTGGTTTAATATCTTCCCATCTCGTTGCGTGTGGGTCAATAATATGTTATTTTTTTGCCTAGGTTTTCACAGCATCAGAAAAACATAGTATTTAGTGTGTGAAACAAAGTGAGGGTAGAACTTTATTGAATTTTTTTTGACTGTGTAAAAAGAGCACTAAGCTCCATTTTATTTCTTAAATGTGTTTGCACTTCTCATAGTCAAAATATAAATATAATTTGATGGGCTTGTGAATTTTAATTTATAGCGTTAGACTATATTTTGGTATTTTCGTTTATTCCTCTTCTTTTATTTAACCCAATACAAATATTAGTTAAACGTAGCTGTCAACAATCTTGGAGAACTGTGAACCAACCACATAAAAGAAGAAAATTTAATCACATTTTATCAACGAATAACAACAGTTTATGATCTCCACTTCATTGTGGAATACGAAACGCCTTGGAGGTGGTGTTTAGGGAACTTAATGTCCACTTTCGATGACAGAAGGCCATGAACACATTGAGGTTGCATGCATTATCATTGAACGAAATTGTTCATGGCCACAACTAGTTCAGGTAAGATTCTTGGTGAGATAGATATTCATCTAGCTACTAAATCTCTTGTCGTTCGACTGTATTTAGAAACATGAAGTAATTGTACAACTTATACGGAAGAGAAGAGATCAAATTCGTCATTAATGAGTTGAAATAGGTATATACGTTAACATAAGTGTCTTTAATTTAAATATTAATTCGTATGGGATGACTCGGATTTCCTCCATACTCCATGAGATGGATGATAATGTCACAGTCAACATTTTAGTTCTGATTTTATAAATTAAAAGTAATATTAAAAAGTTGCTTAATTTTTTATCATATTAGACTAATATACATATTTGTAAAAATGATATTATAATAATGATAATATGTTTTTAGTTTATAAGATCTTGGGAAAAAATGTTTTTATAAGATAGTTCATGATTTCAATTTATAATTTAGTTTATATTTTTAATTTCTAATATAGCATTTTTTAGAGTAAATTTTATTTACTTATTAGAAAAATGTTTTTATGGTTTTTTTTATTTTTATTTTTATTTAGAAAAGTATACCAATAAGAAATCCATAACAAGTGCATTAAAAAATATTAAAAAGAAAAAATGACGAGTAGTTACTCTTTAAATATAGTAGAAATCAATATTTTGATTTTATAATTATTTTTAATCATTTGAAATTAATTTGGCCACATATATCATGAAACAATTATATACTAAAAATGTCAATAGTAAAACAATGCAAACAATAGAAACAATAAAGATCATAAAGAGACAACGATGCAAAATACATCCAACAAAATTTTCCCTCACAAACCTAAACTTGGAGAAAAACCATCAACTCTTTTTCTCGGATTTTTTTATAGCAAAGTTTATAATAAAATATGTAGAAATATGTGCAAAAAACGAAAACCAAATAGTCATTTCATCCTTAGTTAAGCTCCCACAAGTGTCTTCTATATAAGAGACATGATGAGTGAGCGAGACAAGTGAAGTATCACATCAGGTGAATATATGCAAGTCAATTTGGTGTTTTAACACAAGAGAGACACCCTTTCATGGTTAGGTCAACTTGTTCCTTTTGAGCCTACATGTGCAAAAATAAAATTTATTTCATTTTAATTTCCATATTTTTTGTAGGCCAACTTAGGAGACCTCTTAGAATGAAGGAATACCTCCCGATGCTACACACAAAATAAACACCCCCTCTTAGCGAGAGATGTATTCTCCTTGGTTACAACAAATTATCCTTTCACTAATATTTATCCTTCCATAAGAATAGGTTATGATATTTCCATGGTTATTCATGTCTATAAGATAAATGTGTCATGGAGTAGGCAATGCAATTCTTTCATAAGTAAGAATCTAATGGTTTTGGTTAAATACCTTTATGACTCCTTAGGAAAATGTATCAATCTCCTCTAGTGATTACCCAACCAAGTAATTCTCCCATCCAAGTTCTTCTACCTTCTCTTGAGACAATTTCTCTTTGAACGATTCACTTTTTTGGTTAAAGTCATTTATGACCTAGAAAATTTCATCTAGTAACTAAGTCATTCTAGCTTCAAAGTAGAATTACATCTATCTCCTTTTCCCAACATACCCAAGTCCTTCTGAATTTTAAGGAGAAGATATGTACAATATTATAATTTCCCGCGGAGATTCACGTCTTTTCAACTTTACAAGTACTTATAGCTTTAAAGATGAATGTGTATATAATTTACCCTTGTAATTTCCTTGGGCCATTCACCTTTCTTGTGAGTTTCCTTTATTACCTAGCCAACTCCTTCTAGCTTCAAAGGTTAATGTATTAATATCCTCTTGGTTAAAGTCCTTTATGAATGAGCTAAAATATTTTATGGCTACATGGGATGCTCAACCCAATCCTACAAATAGGTCATCATTCCCTTCTAATGATAGACACATTCAACATCATACTAAGCGAGTCGGTTTCCACAATATACTCATTTTTTGATATTTATTGGAGCTCTATTGCTCCTCTTTGTGTCGTGTCTTGGATGAAGTGGCCTAGCAATGTCCTTCTTTCTTATAAAGTATGCCTTAGAGTGGTAGTCCTCTATACTCTCTCTATCACAAAAAAAAACTCCTCCCACTACCACTCCTTCTATCACTTGAGCAATACCTTCTCCTACTAGTGCTCCCTCTTACATGTAGGAAAATCCTTGTACCACTACTACTCCCTCTCACTAGGGGAACCTTATTATCAACTATGTTGCTTTGTTTTTCCTGATTCTACCACATGTTCCCAAAATCATTGCCTTGCAAGTCTTTATAATGTACCTACAAATGTCATTTAGGAGGCTATGGAAGAAATAATTATAACCAAGAAAAAAAAAAATATAAGAGGCTTACTATAGAAAAATAAATTAGTCTAGGGAGAAGGATATGAAGTATCTATCTCTTGATTAAGGAAGAAATTTTCTAGTCCATCTTCAATATCAACAAGTTTGGATTCCTTTGACTTCTTCATCCTAAATATAATGATTAGGTAGCCATTCATTGAGAAATATAGCCACACCAAGTGTGCATCATGCAAACTCCACGACCATTCAAAAATCTAAGACTTGTTGAAGTGTTTCACTCCATAAACCTTAGATATTTCTTATCAAAGACTTCAATATAAGTTGTAGCATCCAAGTCTTCTCAATTTTATATCAAGATGTCTTTTGCTTCGAATGCTCCCACAAAAATAAATTTCTTATGATCATTTTCAAATTTCTACCTACTTCATACACTCCTGGATAATCTTCTTAGGTCTCGACATATCCATTAGCCCACACACTCAAATTCTAAAAAAAAGGTCATATACCAATATAATCTATTGTATTGAACAAATTCACTTTTCTACCTTCATTCATATGAAATTGTTCTAATTTATAAGTGAGCGTAACAACAACATAACATGAACTTGACATGAAAACCTTGTACCCATTGGGTACAATTTTACCATTTATTTTACTTTTGTTAAAATATGACAAAAAATGTAAATAGGTTAATTCTAGGAAAATTTATGTATTACCTATTAGTTGGTTGTATAACGAAATGAAGTTAGAATAACGAAATAGCCTAGGTTAAATTGGATGGCCCAAGAGGCTTGTAATAAGTGGAGAATCATTTGTTGATTAGTAGAGTTTCCAATCCCTTGCCCAGTGGAGGTTTCCTTGACACCCTGTCAAGCTTTTACCATGTATATTTGTGCATTTACCTCTGTTTTTATTTCAGTTTTCCAATTCAGTTATATGTATATTTGTTTCTCCATTAATGTGTTCCCGAGAACAATAAGTGGTATAAGAGCCGAGATTGGCTAAGAAAGCAGTTGGGTTCATTTAAAAAAGAATTGCGTTAACCTGAAAAACTTCCTGCTGTCAAGGGTAAGAGGCATTCATTAAATTTTATTTTTTCTAAAGAATAGACTCAGAGAACGACGGTTAGAGAAGAAAGAGCAGAGGACACCAGTCAGAGAAGAAAGAGTGGAGGTTGTGCGAATTCAATTAGTCATTTTGAAGCACGTTGGAGCGGAGGCTGCAGTTGAAGGAAGATGCTTATCAGAAAAATTCATCCAAACCATCTGCATGCTAGAAGGAAGCCTGCAACCGAAGGAGGCTGCAGTTGGAGGAGCCTCCCTTCCAAACCTTCTCAGCCATCGAAGAAGATCTTGCAGCAATACATATTTAAATGCCATCAGTGCTATAGGAAATCTTGCAGTCAGTTTGAAAGAAGATTCAAGCTGCCATTGTAGGAAGTCTGAAGTCTACAACCATTTTTTTAAAGATAAAACAGTCAGAAAAACCGTTGTGGAATAGACGCATTCTTAATAAATTCGGGTACATGTTTTTTTTTTTAAGAAGAGATTTCTAGTTTTTATTGAAAAACAGAGTTAGTCTAAATATTTGCTTTAAGTAATGAAACTCGTTGAAAAATATTTAGAAAGCTAAATGATTTAGAAAACTGTATTGTTTGAAGAAGGAATTGATGAAGTTTTCTGGAAGAAATTAAATTATGGAAAGTGGAATAAGGCTTGAATTTTTCTGGCAGAAATTAAATTCTGGAAAGTGGAAAAGGGTTTGAAGTTTTGTGAGTTTTCTCTTAAGTAGTAGGGGTTTAGAGAAATTGAAGGTTTTTATTTTCTCTGAAACTATTCTTTAGATAAAGGGCTCAGATTTCTTGATGAAAAGGAAGAAAAATAGAATCTTTTTTTTAAAATCATAGCTAAAAAAGGGAAATCAGAAACCCTAGTAGAAGAGGGGATATATTTTTTTAAAAACCATAGTTAGAAGTTTAAGTAAGAAGGAAAAACTAGAAATGGCCACAATGAGAAATGCAAAGTTCGAGGTGGATAAATTCAACGGGAAGAACAATTTCGCATTGTGGAAACTAAAGGTTAGGGATTTTCTAGTGCAACAAGGGTTGCACAAAGCATTAGATGGGGTAACGAAAAAACTTGCAAGCATGACAGATTCGGACTGCGAGGACTTGGATGCCCGAGCCCTCAGTACCATTAGGCTATTTTCGGGAGATGAAGTTGTCTTTAATATTGTTGGAGATAGCACAACTGAAGCGTTGTGGGAAAAACTAGAAACCTTGTATATGACTAAATCATTGACAAATAGAATTTATTTAGAAAGACAATTGTACAGTCTTCAGATGAAGTACAGTACAAAATTTGCAAAATATTTAAATGTTTTTAATACACTTATTTTTGAGTTGTCAGATATGGAAGTTAAAATGCACTAAGAAGGCAAGGCAATAACCTTGTTATGTTCTCTACCCAAGTCATGGGACCACTTTGTAACTTCAACCAGTTTGAGCACTGTCGATTCTTTGAAATTTGAATCTATTGTGGGTGCTCTCTTATCTAAAGAAGTACAAAGGAAATATAGTATTGAGACATCTACACGAGAAGCCATGGTAGCCAGATGTCGGTCAAAGGAAAGAGGGGAGAAATCAAGGGATTATTCTAGATCAATGTCAAAGAGCAGAAAGAAGTGTAAATCCAACTGCTAGTACTCCAACAAACTTGGACACCTCAAGAAATATTGTTGGAAACGGAAGGAGTTGGAAAACCGTAGCAAGGAAGAAAATCAAGTTGATTCATGTATGGTTGATGAAGTTTTAACTGTTGAATCTCTCCCTGTTTGTAATGTATCTCAACATGCTAAAAATTGGCTATTAGAATCTAGTTATTTTCATCATATGAGTTCGCGCCGAAGTTGGTTTAATTCATATGAAACTGTAAATGGTAGTTCTGTATTCATGGGAAATAATGCATCTTGTTAGATTGTTGGGATTGGTAATGTAAAAAATAAAATGTATGATGATATAGTGGAAACATTATCTAATGTTAGGCATGTACCTGAACTAAAGAAAAAGTTTATTTCCTTGGGAGTTTTGGATTCGAATGGGTATAAATTTACAAGTTGGAATGGAATGCTGAAAGTCTCAAAAGGAACGTTGGTTTTTATGAAGGCTGAAAAGGTTGGAAATATGTAAAAACTAAAAAGAAGCACTAAAGTTAGTGAAGCAACAATCGTATCAGAAAAAACAGAAGGAGGTTCTCGTCTATGGAATCAGCGATTGGGTCACATGAGTGAGAAAGGTCTTCAGGTACTAATAAACCGCAAGTTTCTTCCTGATTTGAAATGCTTGAAGTTGAATTTTTGTAAATATTGTGTCTTGGGAAACAATGTAAACAAAGATTCTAGACTGGAAATAATAATAGTAAGAAGATTTTAGACTACATTCATTCTGATCTATCGGGACCATATTCTACTGTGTCTTATGGAGGTGAACTATATTTCTTAACATTTATTGATGATTTCTCCCAGAAATTTTGGGTCTATATGTTGAAAAAAAAAACTGATGTATTTAATTTTTTTAAACAAGTTAAAGCAATGGTGGAAAAGAAAACAAGCAAATCAATTAAATTTTTAAGAACTGAAAATGGAAGTGAATTTACGTCTTTAGAATTTGAACAATTTTGTAAGGATGAAGAGATTGTTAGACATAAAATTGTTGTTTATACTCCTTAGCAAAATAGCGTTGCTAAACGGATGAATCAGACACTTATGGGAAGAGCCAGAAGCATGATCAACAATGCTAACTTGCAAAAGGAGTTTTGGGTAGAAGCATCATCTACTCCTTGTTATTTAGTTAACGGATCACCTTCAGTTGCAATAAAATATAAAATTCCTGAAGAACTTTGGTCGGCTTAATCTTGTGATTATTCACATTTGAAGATTTTTGGTTGTGATGCCTATGCTCTTATTCCTAGAAATCATCGTTCAAAGTTAGATCCAAAATCGAAATGTTGTCTTTGTGGGGTATGATTATGTAGTGAAAGGATATAGGTTGCGGGATCCTTCTTCACGGAAGATAATCATTAGTAGAGATGTAACATTTGATGAATCTTCTTTCTAAAGCCAAATGTTGGAAAATTTGAATAGGAACACGTATCACCGAATCAAAAAATTCAATTGGAGACTAAACCTTTTTCAGAAACTCGAAAGGAAGGAGAGACTTCTAATGAAAAAGGTGAAGAAGCAAAGGAAAGTAGAGAAATTCCAAAACCGATTCAGCAACCACACACTCTAAAAAGGTCTAGAAGGGAAAGAAAAAAACCTAAAAGGTATGAATATTATGCTTCATCTTTTGCATTGATTACTGAAGATGGGGAACCTTCTTATTATCAGGAAGTAGTAGATGTTGCAAATAGTGAGATATGGAAAAAGGTTATGGAAAAAGAAATGGATTCCTTAGCCAAGAAGAATACCTAGGATCTTGTAGAACTTCCTCAAGGGAGAAGTGTTGTTGGGTGCAAATGGGTCTTCAAGTTGAAAATAAAAGTTGATGGAAATATCGAGAGGTATAAGGCGAGACTGGTTGCAAAAGTGTATTCTCAGGTTGAAGGTATTGATTTTCATGAGATTTTTTCACAAGTAGTTAAACTTGTTTCTGTTCAAACTGTGTTAGCACTAACTACTTTACTTGACCTTGAGCTAGAATATTTAGATGTTAAAAGAGCCTTTCTTCATGGTGATTTGGATGAAGAGATATATATGGATCAGCGAGAAGGTTTTGTAGAAGGTCGCAGTAGAATATTAGTTTGCAAGCTCAAGAAATCATTGTATAGCTTGAGGCAGTCGCCCACGTAATGGTACAAGAAGTTTGATTCCTTCATGGTGAGCCAAAATTTTATGAGAAGTGAGTATGATGACTGTTTATAATTCAAAAGTTTCAATGGCATACTCATTATCTTGGTGTTGTATGTTTATGATATGGTTATTGCAAGCAAAAGCATGGATGAAATCAACAGGGTAAAGGCTCATTTCTCTAGGACGTTTGATATGAAGGATCTTGGAGAGATAAAACATATCTTGGGCATCGAGATACACAGAAACAGGAAGAATGGTAAGCTTTGGTTACCACAATAGAAGTATGTGAAGAAATTACTTGAAAAGTTTGGTATGAAGAATGTGAAACCTATGGATGTTCCATTAGCTTCCCATTTTAAGCTTTCTTCAGATTTAAGTCCTAGAACTAATGAAGAAAGGAAGTATATGTCTCGTGTACCATATGCAAATGCAGTAGGCAACTTAATGTATGCGATGGTATCTACAAGACGTAACATTTCACATGTAGTTGCAGTTGTGAGCACGTTCATGGCAAATCCAGAAGAAGTACATTCGCGAGGAGTGAAATGGGTGCTTCGGTATTTGAGAGGCACAAGTGACCATTACATTAGCTTTGATGGTCGTGAGGGTTCACTCTGCGGATATGTTGATGCTAATTATGCACAGGATTTGGAAAAAACGAGGTCTACTACACGTTATGTTTTTACTCTTGGAGGTGGAGAAATCAACTCGATCTCAAAGCTTCAAGAGATAGTTTCTTTGTCCACTACTGAAGGAGAGTATATAGCTGCTTCAGATGTGTGTAAAGAGGCAATTTGGTTAAAAGGTCTACTTGATGAGATTGGAAGGACAGAGGAGAAAGTGAATGTATTATGTGATAGTTAGAGTGCTATTCATTTGGCTACAAATCCAGCCTATCACAACAAGACCAAGCACATCGATCTAAGGTATCACTTTGTAAGACATGTAATCAAAGGCGACAAAGTAGTTCTCAAAAAGTTTCGTACACACGAGAATCATGCAGATATATTCATGAAGACAGTTACAGTAGAGAAGTTAATATGGTGTCTCGTTTCTCTTGTCTTCCAAAAAAGAAGATGAATGGGCATTAGGCAAGGGATTAGGAAAATTGTTGTCTAAGGTGGAGTTTGTTAAAATATGACAACAAATGTAAATAAAGTAATTCTGAACAAATTAGTTGGTTGTATAATGAAATGAAGTTAGAATAACAAAATACCCCAGGTTAAATTGGATGGCGAGGTTAAATTGGATGGCCTGAGAGGCTTGTAATAAGTGGATAATCATTTTTTCATTAATAGAGTTTCCAATCCCTTGCCCAGTGGAGGTTTCCTTCACACCCTATCAAGATTTTACCATATATATTTGTGCATTTACCTCTGTGCTTATTTCAGTTTTCCAATTCACTTATATGTATATTTTTTTCTCCATTAATATGTTCCCGAGAACAATAACTTTGCACGCTACCAACAATAGAGTAGTCCCCTAGTCGCAGCTCTATCCAATTCCCAATTATTCACGTCATTTATCCCACTTCCTCTCATCCTATTTTTTCAGCAATCAGATTAAATAACCTAAAATAGAAAATTGAGGTCGAGTTCACCAATTTAATTATAGTCCTGCGTGGCCTCACCTTCAATTCCTGAAAATATTCAATAATTGAATCTTTGGTTAAAAGCTCCTTAACTTTGCTTCTACGGCCAATGACACCATGAACAAACATAATGTTCAATCTTTTAAATTTCATCATCGTGACCTTGAAAGTCACATTGGGGTTAGAGGCGAGGATAGATGATGCAAAACGCCTTTTAAATGACCAATTTTTTTGGTTTTATCTCAGGAGAAGAGTTTTCTACTGCGTTACGCAATGATGTCATACTCAGTCAGTGCATTCTAGAGTATCGGAGATTGTTGACGTTGTCACAAGGTTTGTAATCTACAAACTTGAAAATCTCTTGTCTTCCAACAATGGCTATGATTGGAAACGTGTAAGAAAATTTAGTGATCGTGTTGCATTTTGACTCACTTAAATTTCCGAAGCCATGTGTCAATATTCTCGCAAAGACATCTCAAGCGATGTATTGAACAACTCATCCAATGCCAAGTCAAATGTTGTGATAGTTCGTGAAACCAGTGAAGGTTTGTAATGTACACTATCAAAATCTCGTCCTCCAACAATGGCTATGACTTGAAACGTGTAACAAAATTTAGTGATCGTGTTGCATTTTGACTCACTTAAATTTCCCAAGCCATGTGTCAATATTCTCGCAAATACATCTCAAGCGATGTATTGTACAACTCATCGAATGCCAAATCAAATGTTGTGATAGTTGGTGAAACCAGTGAACAATACCATTTCCGAAGCCATGTGTGAGTAAAGCGATGTATTGAACATCTCATCCAATGCCCAATTAATGTTGTGATAGTTACTGAAAGCAGAAGAAACAATACCAAGTCAAACTTCCGATAGTTTGTTCATCGACATCAAATATTTCTGGCCCAAAAAAACGGCAAGTGATAGTTTGTTTGTCCAAATCAAAGATGGCACGTCCAATAGGACGCTAGGTGTAGTTCATTCATCCAATCCAAAGCGAAATCTAATACTGTTCATTTAATATAATGCTAGGTAACAAGAAGCCAAACCAAATGATCCCCCTATCACTTACACGGAAACGATTAACACACATTAATGCACTTTCGCTCTCGCTAGATCAACCCTCCGTAGAAAAAAGTGAGTTCGGCCTTCCGCAACAAATCAGATTTAAGTCATGGTCAAATACTCCACAAAAAAAAAAAACTCAATTCATACCTTAATTCAAGTGAAAGAAAAACTCGGCTGTGCAAAACATGCTTTTTCACCATCCAATTTTTGTTCAATGACCAGAATAATGAAAAATAATTTCGACTTTGATACATGCCAATCCCATTTCATTACAATGGAACAAAATTGTAACAATAATAAAAACAGCATAGCCACCATCACAACTCTCTATCGAAACTATCGACTTGCAAACAATTCATATGTTACAGAATTCGTTCGTTTCTTATTTTTGCAGACTTAATTCGATGAAACTCTAGAGAAATTCATTTTTAATCCATGAAGACTGATCCTTTAGGGTTATCACTCCTCGGTCTTGTTCCTTCATTAATCTATTGTTAGGGCATCGACCTTCCTCAAACTCGACCAGAAATATTAAGCCTCTCATGGCCTCTTCCTTCCTGTACTACAGTCACTGTTCAGCCCTTCCTGCTTGTGGTTGGTATCTACCACCTTCAACCTCCAAATCTAGAATTTGACCCTTGAACAGAACTCCATTATAGCTGCGAGGAGGGCCTTCTAGGCCAAGCCTCAAGAAATTAAGAACACTCAATCCTACTAATTAGACCCTTAACCCACACGATAGAGACCTTCGACCTTCCTCTCTTGGACATATTTTTGACCTCCTTGAACGGAGGCTCCTACTCAACCTTCTAAACACACTCTAGATAAACCAAACTCAACTTTTCTAGATATACTTTAGATAAACCAAGCTCAACTTTTCTTGGAACAAATCTTTCTTCTTCCTCCTCTTTTTTTTTTTTTTGCCTTTTAGTAGGCTATCTAACCATGTTTATTTTTCTACAATAAATATAGTAGAAACCAATTTTCCAATGTGATAATAAACTATAATGAATTTACCTTGTGCCATATATATTATTAAACAATTATACACATAAAATCTCAACATAGAAGCAATTTAAATAGTATAAGAACTAAAGAGTATAAACAGACAACCATGCACAATAGAGTCAACAAAATTTCTTATGGTAAACTCAAACATGAGAGAAAAACGAACAAATTTTCTTCTAGGAGAAATTATTTTTCAATAAGGTTTATAATAAACTATCTAGAAACCTATTCCGAAAACCAAGTCTAAACTTTAGCCATTCCATCCTTATTTTTTCTTCCTGAGCATCTTCTCTATAATGGAGATCATGAGTGAGTGAGACAAATGCAGTGTCACTTACCCCAATGGACACACCCAAACAATAAACACTTTCCAACTAATTTCTCATTTAACATGTAAATAAGAGAAAAATAATAAACATAACCAAAATATATAGAAAATCTATGGAAATATTGTAGATTTGGAGGTATTTAATAAGTGTACTATGCTTGGCTCATTACAATTTCTAGATGAGCTTCCTAGATATGGAGGGAGTTTGAGGTGATCCTCAATCTATTTCAAGCACATGTCCAAATTTTCAAAGAATAATTGTAATTCACCCAACATGAAGAGAAATTCCTCCACTGTATTGAATTTTGCAACTATGGTCAGTCTTCATACTTATTATTTTAGCCCTTGAGGTATTTTTGAAACATGTTCCTAGTCTCAAAAATAAAATAATAATTATTTTAAAGCATGTTATTCATGTCTTTTCCTTGAAAATAAAAATGATGAATTTTTAAGTTTGAATATTCTAGTCACGTCAACCTCGACATGGTCCAGTCAAATCTTAAATAGTTGAAGCTAGCCGAGCCTACAGAGGAACCTAATGGGCCTTATGAATCAAGTATATAGAAAGGACTGGATTTTCTCCGAAAGAAAGCTCAATGAGGGAAGTTCAAATCAATGAGAGAAAGGATATCTCTACTCCTCTACCTAATGAAATAAAATTATACAAGGTTCAAGGAAAGAAGGTATCTCTTCTCACCATCTATGTGAGCTCCTAAGTGTGGAAGATAGATAAGGTTTTTTGCCAAGTTTTATGGGAAAATCAATTTTATGTTAGGCGAAAATTAAGTCATAAAAGAACAAAATAATTTGATTTCTCTACGAATAAGTATTACTTGACAAATGGGGTATAAGATCAGGTTTTTCTAAATTTATGGTTATTGTGAGTTTGAGCTAGGGTTTAAATTATATGTATTTATGTTGAATTGAATAATTTTTCTGAAGGAAAATGTTGTTTGGTTTTTCATCCATATGGGTTTTCCTAAGGAGAATATTGTGTTCTTGCTAGATTGTCTCTTTATGATTCCACTGACATTTTTTTTACTTTTGAGATTATCTATAAAGTTAAATAATTATGAATAATGAATGCAGGAAAAGTTTAACCTAAGATAAAATCATAATAAATAACTTTCTATTGTGAGAATCATTTAAAAATTAACATGGTATGGGAGCTATGGTGAAAGAGAAACCCTAAAAAGAATCCATCAAATCATTTGATCTAGCTTTCTTCTCCCTAGGCCAAGTTTGGTCACCAAAAGACTATGTATTTTCTGCCCTTACTATGGTCTATCCATTCAATAAAAATAGTAAGCATAGAGTGAAAAAACATCATGATTAGATCAAAAGTGTACTTGAAATGAACCCCTAATTATAAAACAAATATCATGCATTTGGGATCCAAATTTTTGATCATGTAAGTCTTGATACTGAATATGATTCAAGTCCTATTTCTAAACCTCATTTCACCTACCTTCATATATTAAAAGTTAGGAGTTATGTTTACAAGATTAAAAAACCTAAGCATCATGTCTCAATCAATCTCAATTAGATGAAGTGCACATCACTATTAATAGTGACCTACCTAAGTATCTTTAAAAAGCCCTCAAACATCACAATATGTAATATTAATGTGATTAATGTAAAATCATTGGAGCTTAGCCCTAGAATATAAGATGCTTTGTAAGGATAAATTCTAAAATACTAAATGGCTTCAATAAATGTCTAGTGAATCGACATTTATTTTTTTATGTAACCCTTTGTGATCTGATCAAGGATTCATAAGGTGTAAGGATCAATGGCTCACACTGGGTTTTCTTAGTTCTATTATATGATTGAATTATGAAGATTGAAGTGATGAAGATCCACTCTCATGAAATAGTAATGGGAATATGGACTTACAATAATTTTAGTAACATAATAAGAGTGAACAAAATTCGAAGTCGCTCTTATCAAGCAATCTTACATGCAAAAAGATCGAAAGATTATTTCCATGATTCTAAAGGACCTCTATTTGAGAATTTAAAATGTCTCTCTTTAAACGCCAAGGATCAAAGCTCATACCACACTCAAGGCCCAAAGTATATTGTATTTAAAGCCATGTTATTGAATTTGATTACTCTTCACGAAGTCTTCAGAAAACATCTTGAGATGTGTTGAAATGAAATTTGTTATTGTCCCAGATTTTATGCCTACCCCATGTAAGGTATGCATAAATGACTTTTTCTTTGGATCACATATTAAATTTTTTTGCAAATGAAATCCATTGTTTAAAACCTTATGTCCACAAGCTTGAATACTATTTGAAAGTATTACAGTTCATGCGATATTGTAGTAAAGGAGATTTTCAAAATTGTTTTCATCATAATAAGCTTTGATGGGATTCGATCAATTATAGATTATTGTGACATGGAATTTGGAAATTAGATTTTATGAAAGAAAATCTTTCTAGATGTTCATAGAAATGTTCATGTCTAAGAATATGCCACCTTCTGATAAATACTCTACCAAATGTGGAAGAAGAGTATTTGCATACGATTTCAAAAGGTTAATATGGTAATTTAAAGGTAAACCCTATGAATCCCTTGTTGCTAATTACGAGACAATAACTAGTGAATTACGAGACAATAACTAGTATGGCTACCGTCAGAATCACTACTCAAGAGTATGGAAATATTTCGAGCTTAAACTGAAATAGAAGATGAGTTCCTTTGTCAAGATTGAAGAAGAAATTTCTCTCAAGAAATATGAGTAATTATGTGTAAAAGGTTTATTACAATAATTGTTGAAGAAATGGCCAACGTAAATATTCTATAGCTTTGGACACTTAGGTATTGACTTGAAAAATAATTCAAGGATGAGCGTTATATAACTAGGGTTTGTAAATCCTATAATATTTTTGAAGGATTATGAATATCTCTGGTTTGAAATTAAAATCTTTATCTAGAAATTTGTAAATCCTATCAAGGTAAAAGGGCTTCAAAAAGAAAGTCTAGCCTTTTTGGAAAAATTCCTAGGATTGCGGTTTCAGCAGAAATTAGAAACACTATTTCTTGCAATAAAATGATCTCAATCATCATAACAAAGTGCATGGAAAGTGGATGGAGCTAGCAAAATTACACAGATGCAAGAAGACTAAATATCAAGAGGGGGTTTAATTTCTTCTCAAAAGATAAGTATTTAATATCTGTCTTTTTTGTTTATTACTATTATTATTTTAACTAGTAGTTAGTCTCTTACCTTATGCTTGGTTATAATTGTTCCTCCATGGCCTCTTAATGAAGATTGTGTGTTCATAGTAAATGTTTCCAAGGCTTTGACAAGTAGATGGAGGAATTTCAAGACGACTTTCCTAGAATCATTACATGTGTTGATAAATATTGTACTAGATGATATCTAAAATAAGTGAGAGAGATTAGATCAACAATATTAAAGTATTTTTTGATCATGGTATGTAAAAAATATAACAATATAAGATTCTCCATGTGGGATGGAAAGTATTATCATTTGTATTAGTTGTGAGGTACAATTATATTATCATTATTTTGAAGATTTCAACAGGTTGTTGCGTAGAGTTATTTCCTTAATAATTGCCAATGAAGAATGAGGGAGTAGTCCATACTTTCTCAGGAACCTTGAATTAACTTTAGAGGGAGCTAACCTTTGAGTTTAAAATGACTGATTGGGATTGATAGTTGACTTAATGAAAGGAAACAATTGCAAAGGGGCAACCTGAATTATATGTCTCTGTAACATCCCTCATCAAGGGAAAATATTCTTAATTTTATATATTAAGGTAAGTGGACCTATTTTTTTTTAA
This sequence comes from Pinus albicaulis, assembly GCA_034641835.2. Classification (NCBI taxonomy): domain Eukaryota; kingdom Viridiplantae; phylum Streptophyta; class Pinopsida; order Pinales; family Pinaceae; genus Pinus; species Pinus albicaulis. The sequence goes on along the minus strand of CM076582.1, from coordinate 1,281,303,418 downwards.
ATAAAGTACTTGCAATCAAGAACTCTTGTAAGAATAGAATTGAATTTGCCTTAACCGTGAGCTAGGAAATTATAAGTTTCTACATGCTCTTTTGATTTGATTGCATTTAGAATAAATCAAGAAGTCTTACTTGATACATTCCATCATAAAACACTGATCCAATGCCAAAATTTACTATGTTTTCCAAGTAATATCTTTCTCTTGATAATTTGCTAAATATATCTTATATGTCTTCTTTTTCCTTCTATATATATATATATATATATATATATATATATATATATATAATTTTCAAACTTAATAACCTATTTTTTTCACACTTATTTACATGCCCTCTATATTTGTTTTTACCTAAAAACATATATGTTACTGGAATTTCCCCATCATATGATATTTTCAATATCTTATGGTATATATAAATTTTAGAAACCTCTAGAGGTTACTCTTAAAACTACAGTTCCTTCACTACGATAACTTTTGATCGATAAAACCCTGTATAGTTCCTTCAATTGTCTTATATCGTAACTATATAATAATTTATGTACCACCTCGTGGCATGAATATGGTTGACGTGTTATACAATATTCGAATTCCACATTGCAACTTATCATTTATCATATTTATTGTTTTTAAAACTCTATACATCCCCAGTTGTAATGCAATGTGTGCTTATGCATAGCTACACACAAGAGGTTTTATCATTTTTATTTTTGATTATGAGGGTCCTTAGCATCGATTATACAAATGAATTAGGAATTTGATCGACAATGGTTGAGTTTTGGGTTCTATTTTGGTGTAACTACCCTCACCCACAATGCCACACTAGCCTCGTTTTATCTTTCTTTCTTCCAGCATGAGACTATAACTTTTCTATGTCTGTTTCGCCTTTGTACACTTTTTACCCTTACGAAAATCAACTCTCTGCTACTTATTGAACTTTCTTTACCTCTATGACTTCAATATGGCAAAGGGATGGTGGTCCTTTGATGTATACTTTTCCAGGTTATGTTTTTATTTCGATCTCACTGTAAAAATATTGTATGTCAGTTCTGATGGTAGTTTTAAGACAAGTCGAAGTATTCCTTTAGTTTATGAAAATTAAAATGTTCAATTTTTTTTGCGTTGTGTTTTCTCATATACCCTTCATTGACAAGTTACAAAGTTTGGAACGAAGTCATTCTGCAAATAGTTTCCTCTAGTTAAAATTGAGGAAAGCATTGGTTCAGTATTATGCAAATCTTAGGTAATTTTTTTTCCAAGCTAACCCTAGGTCTCATCCCTTCTTTCCACCAAATATTTAAATAAATTATTGTTTTAACATTGTATTTTATCATGGCCATAGGATTAGAAGAGAAACCAAAGATAATTTTCAACAAAAGTATGGTTTCCCTTAATAACTATATCCATATAAGTTGGTCCATTGTTTTTTTAATTTATTTTTCTCTCCCATTGTCATCTCCTCTAAAAGACACCTTGGAAACTTGCAGGTTAGACACTCATACATGGACACACGACTATCTCGTGAAGGGTATGTGGATGTTGCCTCAACATGTTGCCTCAACATAATAACCTAGTGGAAAACTATCCAAGTTCTTACTTAAGTTTTTTCTTGATTTTCTCTAGGGTACTTTACCATGAGGTGAAGACCCATTCTTGGAGTTTCATGACCTAGGGTTTATACCATTACAAGTAGACTTGTTTTATGGAGCCTGTTGATTGAATTTCGAATACATATATATATAACCATTGAGGCTTGGAAAAAAAAAATCCAAGAATATTGTGTGAAGAATTTGTTCAGAAATTTTTCCTTTTTATTGAAGTGATAATGTGTATTTGATATAGTACAATAATTTCCATAGCTCTGGTCCAAATGTTTTTGAAAAAGAAACTATCATCTACTTGCACATGGCTTTTCTCAATCCATGCTATTTAGTTATTATGTTAAGCTTATTTTTAATATTTATGTGTATTATACTATCGATAAAAGGTTATCTTTAGAAATTTCTATGTGTTTGACTTGTATATATCTGATACTACTTATATCAACATATAGAGAATACTTTACTCTCTGTGTTGTAGTTTAGTATATTCTAGCAATGGCAATATTTATTTATTTATTTAAATGTACATAACTTCTCTTAAGGTCTTTCTAAAGAAAGAATATTTGACGATATATAGCAACTATAGAACAAATATTTTATTCTCTTCTATTCTAATGATACTATTAATTGTCTTTTCTTTTATTTGAATATTTGTACATAACTAGTACAAAGGAATATTTGAAAAAATAATTAGTTTCTCTTTATGGTTCTAGGTTATATATTCGATAAACACACTAGTTGGGAATAATATGTGGGTCTGCCCCGGGTCTACCATATCTTTTTGATACCTATCCATTAGATTTCTACCATCTCTTTCTGAATCCTATCCATTAGAGTTCAGGATTGATACACTCCTAGGTTAGCTAACACCCAACTTGTCTACTAACTTCTTGGGTATCTAACATGGGATCAAACTCTAGTATAGCGTAAACATACACGTTCCTTTTGATAGTTTCTTTGACTTACACCACTCTCTTGTTTATACTACTGAATCAGAAAACCTAGGTTATTGGGGTTAATAGAACTTCAAAACTATTTATTTAGTAAAAACCCTTACCTATATGTCTTTGTTTCCATAGTCTCTTGAAGATACATTACATTTCCCACCATGGTAGCCTCCAACATTGTACTTACAAACTAATCTTTTAGAGGTTAATAATTCACAACAATATCCATACAAAAATATTATAATTTACATAGTACAATTTCCATAATAAATTCATAATAAATTCACAAGTGCCAATTCAATATTTTTTCTATTTTTCTATTTTTTTCTTCTGACCAATTTTTTCTAGAAGATACTCTGAAATGAACAAACGCTTATCTAATATTTCATGGAAATGTGATAATGGCTCTCATGGTCCTACCAACCCTAAGATAGATTACACAACTAGGTACCCCAGATCCTTACTCCTATTTGTCATGGAATAATTGCTGGAATAGTTTAAAGGTATTTCCTCCTTAAAACTTAAAGTTGTGTCATTTTTTATTTTTCTTGGGCTCCAACCAATATTTCTCTCCCACTAGTTACTCAAAAATCACTATCTTTTTCTCCCACAATATTCCACCATAGGACAAACTTTATGGAATTTATCTCTAGTTATGTTATTTTTTTATTTTTGGTGTATTATTTCCTATTTGTTTGAATTCTAATGGAAAAATGAGATTTTTCCTTCTTTTATTTCTACCCCCTTCTTAGAGCATAACCAATTCCAACGATTTTCCTAATAGTTAGGAGCTAAGTTCTATCTGACAACTCATAACATATTATCAAGAGTGTTAACAACAAAAGAAATATATTTTTGTTCTTTAAACAATAAAATATAAATATTTACATTAGATGGTCTTTTCTACAATTCTAAATTTTTGGTCACCATTGAATAATAAAAGTCATGAGTGATTATCAAGGGTTGTTACATCTCCCCTCCCTTTAGAAGGGACACCTCCCTTGATGTTTTAAATTCCATTTTTATTTGGAATAACATAGGTGGGGTTGTTTCATTTCTTCTTCTAATTCCTAGGTGGCCTCTTCAAGCCAAAAATGCTTCTATTGGGCTTTCAACTTAGGAATTGTTCTATTTCAAGCAGTAGTTTCTCTTCGATCTAAAATATATACATGTTCAACCCAGAATTATCCTTTTGGTTCTAAGTGTACAACATTCCAATTAATTACATGATTAAGATTATATATATATATATATATATATATTTATGTATTTAACAAAGGCACATGAAATACTGTGTGAGTTCCTACATAAGCTAGAAAAGGCTAATTGATAGGCCACTCGCCTTGTTAGTATCTCAAATGACAAAAAACTGTGAGAAGCTAATTTATACCAACTCCCTAATTTCAAAGAACTCTTCTAGGGATGTACTTTGAAGTAAACATGCTCTCCCACTTGGAACTCCATAGAATTTATTTTTAGATCAAAATATCTTTTTTATATATCATGTCCCACTTTCAAATTTTGTTTTATTTTCTTTACCATCTTCTCCATCTTTTTTAGTAAGTGAGGTCCCATTACCAACTTGTTCTCAATTCAACTGCAACATAGAGGTACATACAAATTTCTCCCATATCAAGCTCTAAAGGGGCTCATTTCTAACTAGGCTTGATAGTTGTTATTATAAGTGAATTCTACCAAGTGTATGTAGTCCTCCCACTTAGTAGGTTGGCTCATGAAATACATACTAAAAATGTCTTCACGTATCCAGTTCATAGTTTCAGTTTGTTGATACGTCTGTGAATGGTACACACTACTGAAGTTTAACTATGTACCCAACCTCATAAAAAATGACATCCAAAAGTTGGATGTAAACTTTGGATCTTTGTTTGAAATGAATAACTTGTGTATTCCATGCAGTTTAAAAATACTTATGTTAAAAAAGTATTCCAATTGTGTAGCTTTCTACGTACACTATGTTAAACTAAGAAATTAATAACATGAGGGTTGAATTAGTAATAGTTAGGTCCCTTTTAATCTTAAGAACAATTATTTAATTTTCATTAAATTCTTCTAGTTGTTTGTGAGAGATTTCATACTCCAATATATAGACAGAAATATAAATAATTTACATGAGCACATTATTCATCAACTGAGTAGCACACATATAATTACAAAAGTATTTTAACGTAGAAACCCAAAGGTAGAAAAACATAAATATGTTAGTTGTTATGATGTAAATTAACCACCCACTTAATTACATCAAGTTTCTTATGAGCACACACTCACAAGAAGCCCCAACCCCCTTAATATAGCAAGCCAGTGCATGCCAAGAGACAACAACCTCTTACCAATGCAAGACACTACGTACTGTAGCCATTGTTTTTTTTTTTAAATAATTTCTAAACTGAAAAAAAACGGTAAAATAAATGCTCATAAATATACGCGTAATATAATACAACATCAACTCCTTCTCTTCTTCTCTCCAGTTCCACTTCCACTTCCCTATTCAATCCTCTACAACCTCTAGCGTCAACCATTAGCTATTGCGTAAAAAATTTTAACTCTTGAAACTTAGCATCCTTCTACTCACTCACTCTAGACACTAGTCTCGGTCTGTTGGCTCCACTAACATATACATGACTAGTGTTGTAGATTTGGAGCTCAACTTCCTGCTTTCCTATACCATTTCTGAACATAATTTCATATACCTTATGGGCTTGTGGGCTTCCAGGATTCCGTGCCTCCAACATTGTTCTTGCTATCCCAACACACTGCCATCTTGTAACTCTTGCAAATTGAAATTTGGGCTTCAAGGCATCCGAAATTGTTCTTGCTATTTTGGAACATTTCCATCCCATAACGCTTTTAGATAAACCTCCTGTCTTACGGGCATTTAGAGGTTCCTGGTACTGCTGCTTATGGATTTGGAGATCTCAATTTGAATGTCAAAACTCTTGATTCATAGGGCCATTTGAAAACATAGACATATTGTTGGAAGTATATTTCAATTCATTTTCTAACTATGCCACTTTAATGAGAGACTAATTTAATCTCTTGGTACCCAATATTCTCCAAATTTTTAGACTCCTGAAAAAGCATAGTCATATTTTTATAGCTTCTCCATTAATCTTGATACTATGGTGATTCTCTACAAAATATTGGAAAAACCATGGGAGTCCCCTTGGAAAACATGCTCATCAATGCCGAAATTTAATACCTCTAACCTTTGTTCTAGTTTGGTTAGCATCAATTCCATCATAGTAAGTGCCACCAACCATTTAGACAATGCCAACTATCCAACAGTCTCTCGTTTTGGCATTGATGGAAACAAACTGAGCCCCCCTAAAACCAAGCATGGTTTTCTTAGTCATTTTTCTTCCCCATGGAATTACAATTGTTCTCCTCCTTTGTAATAAATGAAAAAGGATCCTTCCGAATCCTCCCCTTGAAACACTGTAGCCTACTCTTAAATTGATCTTTTAGGATGAATAGCTTCCAATGCTAATTGTAATTGGGTCATTTCATAGGAGAAGTGACAGCTCCTATCTACTGTCCTAGACACACAAAGGGATGTCCTACAAGTGTTTTAGCGAATATTTTTTCAAGTTATTATGCAGTGGCCACATATTCAATTTGAACAACACTAGCATCAACTTATTCTCTTAAGAAATGAGCTTCATAGGAATGTGCTTGGTCTTTGTGTCTCATATTCTTAGGCTCAATTTGAGATACTATAGAAACTTTTGTGCAACATGGGATACAAAGGAATATCCTTCTAGTTTGAGCCTATTATATCCCTATATTACTAGTTTAGACCCTTATTGTTGTTAGTGCAGCCTCCTTATTGTTATTGCTATACCCTGTAACCCCCATATTGTTATTATTGTGCCCTTAGATTATTATTGCTAAGTTGGTTAGGATTATATTGTGACCCCATGGAATCATGTATATATAAAGGAGGTTTTTTCATTTGTATCATATAAGAATTGTTCATTTATGTAATGTAAAGGAGGCTTCCCCCTTGAAGCAACTTATTTCTAAGGCGTTGATCTCTTTTTTCTTTATTTTTGGAGCTATTTTCATAACATCTCCTATCAGAGCTTTGGATTGTATGGTTTCACTACTTCAAACAGGTTATTGTGGCATTTTCACTATAATTTTTTTTCTATGAGGGTTCATAAATTAAAACAAAATATTCATTTGGAATTGTACACTTCTCCCTTAGGAGGTAACTCAATATTTTTAAAAACTTACCCACTGAATATTCTACATGGGAGGATGAGAATTTTATACAAAAGCATCCAAAGCTACTCAAGCATTGAGGACAACAATTTTTTGAAGGAGAGGGGAATGTTAGGTCCCTATATTACAAGTGTAGTCCCTTATTATTGTTATTTTATCCCCCTTATTTTTATTGTCTTGCCCCTGTAACCCCCATATTATTATTATTGTGCCCTTACATTATTATTGTTATGTTGTCTAGGATAATATTATGACCCCATGGACTCATATATATATATATATATATATATATATATATATATATATAAAGGAGGTTTTTTCATTTGTATCATCCAAGAATTGCTCAATTATGTAATGTAAATGAGGTTGCCCCCTTGATGTGGTTTATTTCTAAGGCGTTGATATCTCTTTTCTCTATTTTTAGACTTGGTTTCATAACAGAACCCCAAGTCGTTGATAACCAATTAGTTGGATTTTAGGATGTTGGTTTTGTACATACCTTGAGGGAGTTTTGGACCTCGAAGTTGTACTTTTCTTTTGATATTCATCATTTACCTCTATTTTTGCTTGATATGGGAATCTCATGCCTGGCCTTTGCTCTCAATGTAAGTTCATGTTTCATTTTAAAGGCTCATATTTTGGTGTTATTTCATCAACTACTATTCAATGTGATCCTCATCTCTCTTTTTTATTTTTTTGTAGCATTTTATCCCTTACTTCGGTCTATGTACCAAACAAATATACCCTCATCAATATAAGAATCAAAATTTCCAGGATATTTATCATTTCTTTTGATAAAAAAATTGCTTCGAAACACCTTGTAGTGTTTCACTAATGTAGGTATCACCTTTCATAACTCGTAGGTGTCTTATCACTATTAGGCCTAAGTTTTGTTTTTTCTTCTAGATACATTTTTTCTTGTGTTTCTTCTCCCCAAAAGGGTGAGGTACATCTACTTCACCCACCATAGGTCTGGCCATCTCTTGAAATGTTTTGTTCTTTCTCTCTGCTACATTATTTTGTAGATTTTTGTCCGTAGAATACGTCCTCCTTATGCCACACTCTTCACAATATTCTTCAAACTCTCTTGAAGTGTATTATCTACCTCTATCTAATGTTAAGCATTTTATATTTACATTCTTATTCTCTACCTGAGCTTTAAATGCATTAAAATGCTTAAGAGATTTATATTAGTATTTCAGGATAATTATCCATGTTTCTCTGGTAAAATCATCAATAAGTAAGATAAAATAGCTTTCTCCTCTTGGGATTTTTGTCTTCTTTAGGCTAGATATATCAGTGTGAATGAGCTCCAAAGGCTTATTTGATGAGAACGTGCTTTTTTATAATTGATTCCTTCTGTGCTTACCAAATTGACAACACTTGTAGACTCAATTATCAGACCTTGACAGTCTTGGAAATCCTCTTACCATTCGTAAATTGTTGAATTTTATCACACTATCAAAGTTCATATGACCAATTCTCCTATGCCACAACTAGGTTTTATTGGTATTTCTTAAGTAGTATCATATTATGCATTCATTAAACAAATATAAATTATTGTGATTTTTGGCTTCCTTTCCCAGCAACTTTCCATCCCGTTCATTTCATATCTCACACTGTTTGGATCAAAATGTCACATTATAGAGTTTAGAATACATCTAGCTCACACTAACCAAGTTTTGCTTGAGATTCTCTACATACAACACATTTTGGGCTTTAGTATTTTCAACAAGACTAACTATGTCTCTACCCTTGATCATGTTGGAGCATTTTTTTCAAAAGTGACATATTTTTGTCTGTCCTTTTTTTTTACTAATAGGAATTCACTCTTATCCCCAACAATTTGATTATAAAAAACACTATCCACACACCATATGTGTTATTGATCATGTGTTGATAGAGAAATCCCAAATTCCTTGTTCTTTCTAGACTTACATTTCCAGGTCTTCTTATCCTTTGAAAAGGCTAGATACCAAGCATTATAGGATTCAGATGAATAATGAAATTTTTTTCTTAAATTCACTCACCTTGTGAAGAAAAATATTACACTTTAATAATTCAAAATCGTCCATGAGGGGAGAGAGGATTTCCATTTATGGGAGGAGAGTTTTGAGATCCAAAATCCTAATACTCATGGTATCTAAAATTTTAATCCCTCTAACCTTTTCCTCTTCTACAATCAATAAGTTTATGTCCAAATATATGAAATTTATAAAAATGGCAATAAAATAAATTAGATTACCTAAATTTGGAAATTTAACTTGTTCTTATGTGAAGGTACCTCTGCTTTCTTTTCAATTTGTTGAATCTCCTTTGGCATGAGTCCTTTGAAAAATTGGAATTATTGTCACCATTGATGGGCTCCTCGCTCACTTGCTACCCTTTTATCTTCATTTATTCTTCCTTAAGGCACCTTTGCATAGCTTTGAGGTTACTTAAATCCTGTGGAATTGAGATCATCCTTCTCATAGGGGATTCATGTGATATATAATATCCCGAGACTATATTGTGTTCTACAGACCTTTCACTATTAAGAATATGATCTAGCTTTCTTGTCCCTTCTACAATTTTTCATTTACATCCTTATTTCCCTCTAGTCTCTCAAGGTCCATTCTCAGTGAGACAATTTCTTCCTCACGGCTCTCACAATTTTCATCTCATTCGCGAATTTGATCGTGAATAACTTCTTTACTTCATTTTTCTTCGTCTAGCTTCAATTTCAGGGATAAAATCTCTTCTCTACATGTTTCTAGAATCACATCCTTCGTTACCTTTATAAGCTCCCGTTTTATATTTTTGTTCCCTTCTTCTATATTTTCACATGATTTTTTTTTCTTCTGATAGGATAACTAAGTTGGATTTACTTCTAATGGCTTGTTCAATTTTCTCTTTTTGATTAAAAAATTACTCACTTTATGAATTATACATAAATTATTTAATGTGTTGCACCTGTTCTTTATTTTCTTGGTATTTCTTTTGGCCTTCTGTAACTCATCAAGAGAACTAATGAGACCCCTTCGAATTCCACCACTCATTATTCTTGTTCTTGTTCTTCTTCCAAGTCCATAATAGTTTTTTTCTTGCAGTTGAATCCAAATTCCAAGAGCACATACTCATTTGACTCATCCTTTAAGGAATTTTCTCTATCTCACTCTCGTGTCGAGTTATCCTTTTTGGAGTAGAGCTGCTTCTTCTTAGATATCAGATTATTTTGATGCTTTTTAGCTTTGCGTCTAAGCTTTTAACCATGTCCCTTTATTTTATTTTCTTTGTAAGTGAACGTTGACGAAAAATGTTGAGCTCTTCCATAGTGAAATCATTTGAAGGGAAAATTCCCCTTATACTTTATTGAGTTTGGCTTTCATTTCCTCGCAAAGTGAGCCAACTCCTGATGAGATTTGTGTTTGGATTAGTATTTATTATAATTTTTCTCCTTAGCCTTCTTGGACACCTTGAAAGCTACCTTATTTAGTTCAAAATTCTCTATTCCTACTCTCATCTAATAAACTATGAAAGTGGCAAGAAAATGCTCCATTATGAGACTGTTTAGATCAGAAATCTCATTAATGGAAAATATTTTGGCATTAAATCTCATAGGTAGAGATATTAGGAATTTTCAAACAATTATATCTTCTTTGATATCTTCAGCAAGTCCTCTAATCATATTGATTACTTCATCATTTTTATGGAAGAATTTTGTTGTGCTTTCTTCTGCACTGATTCTTAAGATTTGAAACCTCATTATGAAGGTTTCAAATTTTCATTCATGACTCTAATTGAACTTGACCCATACTTCCTTAGAAGGCTTATTGTGCATAAATGTTACAAATTAAGATTCACTAAGGCCAAAGAGAATGGAATTCTTGGCTTTAGCATTATATCCATAAGCCTTTTTATTATCGGAATATACGGGAGGAACATCATGATAATTATAATAGAATGACATAGAGCTAAAAACATATAATTCTAGGGAAATAATATAGGATTCCATCCTAACCTTCCAAAATTAATAGTTTGTCCCATGAAAGAGTGGTATCTTAATTGAGTAAGCATTCTGACCCTCTTACCTCAACATAATTCCTTATGGATATTCCTTCCACTTGTTAAACTTTTCTCAAAGGAATGTAGCTCTGATACCAATTGTTAAACTAAGGAATTACTAAGAGGGGAGATGTATCAGTAATAGTGAGGTTATTCTAAATCTTAAGCTCAATTATTTAATTTTAATTCAATTTTGTCACTATCTTGCAAGATCTTTCATAATACAATATATATGCAAAATGTAAAATCATTTACAACGAAACATAATCCTTAAATTGAGTAACACATACATAATGAAACAAGTATTTTTACGTGGAAATCCTAAGCGATAAAACCACCAATTTATTATTTGTTATCAAGTAAATTAAGAACCTAATTAATTACATCACGTTGTTTGTGAGCACCCACTCACAAGAGGCCCCATCACCCTTAAGACAGAAAGCCACTACATGGCATGTGGAACCAACCTCTTATGAATGTAGTCCACTACCTACTCTAGCCATTGTTGTTGTATTCATACAATTTCCAAACTGAACACATTCGCAAAAATTAATGCTCAAAAATATACACATGATCTATTATTGCATCAAATCCTTTTTTGTCTCTCTAAAAATCCACTCTCATTTCCCTTTTCATTTTGATAAAATGTATGGCCTCAACCCTCATCTAACCTATAAAAATAGTTGACTCTTGACACTTAACTTCCTACTCCTCACTCTCTCTACACTTCAACACACAAAAATGTTGCATTCTCCGCACATGCTCAATGGAAGTCTTAGGTTTTTTTCTTCTTCTGCATAGTGGTCGATGTTGTCTCTGATTTCCTATTTTCTCTCCTGCACAATTCCTGAAATCATGCTTCTATATGGCTCTACATGATGTTGTTCCACCAAAGTGCCATATCTCTACAACTACATTAAGTTGTGAAAATGGACATCATTATCTTAGCTATCCTAGTTGAATTAAATTGTAAATTGGGCATCTGTGATTTTCTGCTCATACTTAGAATAAATCGCATTTGACCGTGCACACTCAAAATTTACCCCTATTTAGTTCTTCCTATGCAAATAACATTTTCCTCCATTCATCATCTCATCCTCCTAGCATGTCTCTTATTGATTCTTTAGCTACAACAAACCATTAGAACTCTAAAATTTGTAGGTATGGTGTTCCTAATCCATATTCCTCATTTAATTTCTCATTCTGTGAAAGTGATACCAAAGGAGGTGTTAACTCGACATCATCTCAAGAACCAATGAATAGGGTCTATCATTCCCTATCATTTTAGTTGTTACATGCCCAAAGATAAAGAACAAGATAAATCATCGATGAATTTCATTGCAAAGGTTTCTAATATTTGAAGTTTATATTATATCATATCAGAATTCAACAACGCTTCCTCTAAAGGGACTAAGTGCGTTGGATATTCAAGTAACCCCACTCAAGGGTGCTTTGCAAAGAACTTCTTGACACTCATGGGTACATTGGTCACGTTGAGAGTAAAATTCTCACTATTCCGGAATCTCCACCTGGCTAGTGCCTTCGAGAAGGGTTCACATGTGTCAAAATTAGAATCCATGTGTCCATTTGATACCTCTAATACTGGGAACATGTCTTTCCTATTATTGGAAATTAATTGATTGTAAAAATACCTTCAGTTCCTCTATAAATTAAGCACATATCCTAGTGCTTGAGAAGGAACAATTTGAGTAGAGAAATGCTGGTGGAATTTCAATTGAGGAATTGATTTGAGTGACATGTTGCTGGAGAGATGTGAATTGTGATGAGGTTGGGACACTGCTAGAGATGGTGACACTAAATCAATCATTGGGTTCTAACCTCCCCTTCAATCCATTAATAAAGATTGATGCTTACCTTCCCACATATGTATCTATATAAGGTTTTGTCTTTCATATTATGAATTCTTACCTGATGTATATGGTTCATGTTTCATTGGTTTAACTGAATAACTTGAATAGACATCTGTATTATTGCTATTTTTTTTTGTTTAGTGTTCATCTTTGTAGGAAATATTTTGGTGAACTAGCTCAGATTTGAAGCTAAAGCAAGAGCGATAGAAGGAGAATAGGAAGCGCTTGGACTCCAGCTAAGTTCTTTGATTTGTTTTGTGTGTTTATTTATTGTTAGGAAAATTAATTGCAAAGTCTTTAACCTATTGTTCTAGATGAGCACTACATCTAGGGAAGAATGTTTTAGCCATAATCCA
>CM076582.1:1279373049-1279490257 GCA_034641835.2 Pinus albicaulis | reverse complement strand
TTTTGAGATTCTATGATGACATTTTCCATGTCTAGATAATAATTTTCATCATCATCTCTTCTGTCATCATAAGGTGTGTATAGACCTTGTTTTCTATCATAATGGATCTCAAACTCATCATTATCCACTCCCAGCATGTTGATATCATCTTCCTCTATTATCTCATTTGTTTCCTAAACCTCACTTACATAGTTTTGATGAAAGGGAGGAGTGTTCTGCTGATCATCTTCCTTGGGTCTGTTTGGAGGTTGATTCCTTCTAAAATTATGAACCTGGTTATGATTTCTATTTTGAGGAGCAGTTTGGTTTTGGCTTGCTTCTGCTCTCTTAATTATGCTCATTTCTTTCATCATTTCTTCCATCATTTTTTCCATCTTTGAGTTTGAAGTAGAAGGTGTGGATTCCTCTCTAAAAGATACTCTCTTTTCAATTTTCATTCTTGCTCTCTTCTCCATTAAGTTGACTTCCACCGAAAGAGCACCTTTTTGCATATCTTTAAGAGTTGCAAAATCTCTCTCTCTCAGCTGATAGGTCATGTCAGAGTCAAACCCTTTAGGAAAATTGTTTAAAGCTGAGCCCTGTGGAGGTTTTAGTTCTGGGGAAAGTGCATTATACACACTATTGAATCTAGTGCAATAAGCTTGCACACTTTCCCCAGTGTTTCTATGGAGGTTCTTGTAATCAGAAAGGACTTGGAGAGGATTCTTCTTTACTTCCCATTTGTTTAAGAAAGTCTGATGGAAGGCTTGGAGATCATTAATACTATGGGGGGCTAAACCTTTGAACCATTTTCTTACTTCTCCCCCAAAGCTCTGAGCAAATAACCTAAGCTTGAGAGAATCATCATCAATTTCATTTCTATCAAAGTAGTCATTCATCTTATCCACATGTTGTGATGCAGTTGTAGCATTGCTGGCATCATATAATGGAATTTTGGACTGAGAGTCCTGTGGAAGATTGACTAATGGTGCAGGAAGGACTAAGGGAGCATACCATGTTGCCATGATATGTGGTGGGGGTGGATTTACAAGAGGTGGATTAACAAAAGGGAAAGTGGGCTGAAGTGGAGTGGTTTGAACAGTGGATGTAGGGTGAGAAGAAGTGGATGGACCAAGAATATATTGTTGAGCTGATCTTGGATGAGAGGCACCTAGGTTGTAAAGGAAATGTAAATCAGGAGGTGTTGTTTCTCTGCTACCAAAATGTTCACTTGTTTCGGGAGAAGAAAGTGAAGATTCAGAATCTAACTGATCTAAATCACCAAGATACCTAGTTCTAAAAGGATTCACTAAGTCAACTTGTGATTGTTGCAGATCTGAAAGATTTTCAGGAACTGAATTAGCTCTCAAGGGTGATCTGAAAAAAGTTGACAATTTAATCCTAGGAGACTTCCTAAGAATAATTTCTGGGTTATCAACTATCTCAGGTGGATCAGGGTCAGGATAGGCTCTAGTATGAATCTTTCTAGGAGCCACTATGCTGTGTTTTTCAGACCCAAATAAACAAGAAAAGTTCAACCAGGTATAACAATCTTTGAGAGGTTAACTAATCTGTTTACACAAATTTTAATCCTACAGTCCTCTAACTGAGTTTGAAAGATATTACAATGATAAGGGTTCTTCCCAGTGGAGTCTTAAGGTCTGTTAAGGATTGTGGAGTCACCAAGTGGAAGTTTTTAGCTCTTTTCAGAGGTAAAAGGTTTTATGGTCCATCACCATGTTTATTGAATACCAATCTGAAATATTTTTAGGTTTTCTGAGTTCTTTTTCAATTGTGTGGTTTCTAAGAATATCCTAACTTTGTTCAAAACTTTTCTACGGTTAAGAGACAAAGACAATCTACTCTTATGGCTAAGCCAGCTGATTTTTCAAGGTTAGATAAAGGCTTAAGAGAATCCTCGGGTTTACCTAGTTTTTCACTGATTCAAACAAGTTTTATCATGATTACGAGTTTCTTGATAGTGCTTGAAAAGGTTGCTTTTTACTCACAATGTTTTTGAAGGTTTTAAAGGGAACCCAAGGTGCAAATTCAGCTGAGTTCCCCAGCGGAGTTGCCAGAAATGTTAGGAATTTGTAATTTTAGAAGATTGGTGAGACTAAAACTGCAGAAGCAACATTATTTCAACCAACTTTGGGATTCTAGGATCTAGCCCTCTTGAATCCGGAGAGGGATATCTCCAATAAGTGCAAAGATAGATTTTTCTTTGAAATTTGGGGTAATGATATTAGGCTAGTTATGAAGGCCAAGGGTTTTGTTTGTTTTTTGGATGGCTGAGCATGAATATTACTTGAGGGGAAAGTTCTAAATGCAAAATATTTTCAAAGGTGAGAATTAGCAAGTGAATAGAACAGATTTGGCTAAAGAGATATATATAACGCTGGTTTTTATTCCATTGGGCTATGGAGTCATAACAGGGCTTTAATTGAGCAATAACATCAAGAGTGATCCAAGGGGAAAGTCATCTATATCACAAGATTATTGAGATTAGAGTGATGGAATGGAAACAATAAAGTGTTGGAGGGGTGGAAACTGATAATAATTTCACAAAGGATTTATAGTTAGTAAAAACAAGAAAAGCCTCTTAAGTAACTGTTTAAAACCAACCAAGAACAGGGCTAACCATTGACTTCTTAGGCAAGTTTGTAATAAAGAAGCTTAATTGACAAACAATCCAGTAATCCACATAATTACCTTCTGAAAGTATGAAAACATATAGGGGAAAAAAATGTAACTTAAGATCAGATAAAGTACTTTTAAACCTAGTTTGCTTTCAATCAACACCAAGGGAAACTTTCAGAATCTGCCTTTGGAGAAAAGAAGATAGAAATAGGGCAAACCATCACTTTTCTAGTCTAACTTTAATAAGCAAATAAGGAAAATAACTTTCAAGAAACAATGTTTAAAGCAAACAGTAGGACGAGGGAACTCCAGCATTCCTAACTGCTTAAACTGTATTAAATCATTCTTAAATAAACAAATTGGAGGAAAACATTGAGATAAATATTTTCAGTCAGAGAAGGTTACTTATATACAGTAGGTCCTAACTCTATAAATTCTATTCTTTATCAGAGAATAGTGAACAATATGACATACATAGAAGGAAAAACAATAACAAAGAAAGGGGCACTTCACTAGTGATATAGACCAAGATCCCAAGAAAAAACTTGTTTATTGATGTCAAACCAGTTACAGTACTCAGGTCCAATGTTTCAGTTCAGCAATCATCTTCACTATCCAGCCTAACTAATCTAACACAAACAAAGCTTCAAGGGCCAGTGAACACTATTTACAGATAGAAGTTTAAGCTCAAATATATTTCAAAGTTCTACAACCAACCCCTCTCTCATCTTCTGCATAAGTATATATAGAAGAATGAGGAGGTGAGATCTGATAAAAGATCTCCAATTACAATTAATACAGACTTAATGGCTTCTTGGCCTTTAAGGGGCTCAATGAAGAAACTTACATGGGTGCACTCTGTATTGAATGTTTTACATAAATTTTAAACTCAGTGGGAGCTTTTGTTGACCTTTGAGGCTCTGTGTGGCATCAAAGTAACTCTGCAAATGTTTTTCATTAATTTCCTTGGAAGATTTTCCTCTTTAGCTGCGTTTTGAGACAAATATCTGATCCTGATCAATAAATTCGGCCTCTAATTGAATACTTTGAGGTACAGGTGGCATTTTAGTAGCTGGGAGGAATCAATTTGCCTCAGATGTGGTGGTGGAAGCACTTCTGTTGATAAAACACTTAAGATATTCTTTAAACTGTGTTTTAAATCAGGGATTAGGCTTTTGATAAACATTCTTAGCCGTGATCCTTGGAAACATGTCTTCCATCCTCTGTCCTAGTTCATTTTGATCTTTGTCACTGATACTCTCTCACTGTGCCCGATTCATGGAATTTATGATATACAGGGCTACGCAAGGTTATGTGACATCAATGCTTCATGAAAGATTGATGAAAACGTTTTTTTAACCCCCTGTGATGATTTTATTTGGTGAATCGAAGGCAGGAAGATTGTCATCCTCTGCCTTCGAATTTTCTTCAAAAATGGCAAGAAAACCATTTAAACCCAGCAAAATACAAAAAAAATATTAAAAAATCCTACATATATAGGTTTATTGTTGCGGAGGACATGTGGGGGAAGCGTGGCCATTGGATGGCATCATCCAACGGTCAGGATTGATAGGAAGAAGTGATAGAGAAGGTAGAAGATTTGTTTAAATCAGAGCCGTCGATCGCATAGAGATCGAGGGTCGGGAGCGGAAATAGAGAGTCAAAGCGAAAAATGTTTGACTGGGCGATGAATCAGGGTGATGGAATATGGGCCGTCGATCTGTAGATTAGATCGACGGTGAAGATCTATTGAATGTCACGCTGTAGCCCGGTTAACTATAGGGCATCTATGGTGAGCGATAGCCATTGGATAGCTCGCCCCAGATCAGACGGTATACAACAATATCGCGCTAGGTTTGTTGCTGAATTTTAATGCGCGATGGGGGGGTGGTTTTCAAATAGTACATGGGACATGCGTCGGCCATCATATGGAATCACTGTCGATCGGGAAAAAACCACCCTTGCTCCAAAGGCGGTGCGATGAATACCGCGTGGTTTTGCAATCAGTTAGTGGTTGGCGGGGACCGCCGGGCTGACGGACTCTGCGCCATTGATCTGCAAATTAGATCGACGGTGGGGATTGAATGGGATTTTTTAACCGACGGAAAATTTTATAACATAATAAAAATAAAAAAATTCATATAACCAAAGTTTTTATATATATTTATAATGTGGCTTGGCGCCCGACTGCAGGGCCGACGGTTATATGAAGGGTAATACGAATGGGGTTAAGAAAGGAGGGGCTAAAGACTAAAATGCATATAAAACATGCATTTCAATGGTTTAGAGGGGCTCCGATAAGGCAAAGAAGGAGTCTTTAAACCTTATCAAAGGGTTTTGATGAAGGGGAAAGGGAAAAATCATGAAAATAAGGGATTTTTCATGGGAGATGAAAGGGTTAAAATGAGGTTAGTTTTGGAAGAAGGGAAGGGGGAAAAAGATGCTTGCAACAGTATTCTTCCTTGGGAATCAGCAAGATTTTTTAGTATAAGAAAAGCAACAGTAGTGAAGATTTGGACAGAGGAGAGGCATGAGGCCTAGAAGAGTCTTGAAGAGCCAACACTTTTTAGCAATAAAATTTGTTCCTTGAAGGCTCAAAAAATTTTAGCCACCTTTTGCTATAAAAAAATTTATAAGTGGCTAACACTTCATGCGAGAAGTGCATCACATGAAAGGGAGAAGAGACAAGAGCTAACATGACATAAATATAGTCATGCCCAAGGAGTAAATTAAAATCCAAAAGGCCTTGGACAACCATCACATCGATATAGATGGTTTTTCCTCCCAAAGTAATAAGAAACTTAGGAAGGATCTCTAACGGTTGAATGGTTACTCTGGTAAAAGCTAAAAAACTCTAGGTAATGGGCACAAGCTATGAAGAATCTAAATCTTTCTAGGTATTTGAGGACAAAATACTAACATATGAGCCTTCATCTATGATTGTTCCAGGTAAAAGTGTATTATAAGCTTGTACTGTGATCTAAAAGGGAACGTAAGAAGGAAGACAATATCCTACTAGTTGACTCCAATCAAAATAAGTGACCGTAGTACTTGGAGGGGGTGCCATGGGAATGGGAGAACTGTTCGCTTGTGTTATGGGAACATGAGGATCTCCCACTTGGACCTTGGGAATGAGAGGATTTCCCTCTTGTTCATTCTAATCTGATGAAACAAGAAGAACATGAGCAGTATGAATTTCAATATCTATGGGAAAGGTACGATCAAATAAATGTGGAATCAATGCAAACATCTTCTCAACCAATGGTTGGTAGGGAACAAGCTCATGGTATTCACTGGTATTGACTAGAGATGAATCCTAGTCAATCACTTCATCAACTAGTGGAGGATTAGGGGTAAAAATTTTATAACCAATTGGAAAACAAGGCTGAGAAGAGGTAAGGTTTTCCAACACTTTTGAGGCTTCATCCATATAAGGAAAAAGGTGAATAGGGTGATTCCCTGCACATAACCTATAAGGAAATTTTACTTTACCATTTTCCCTATGGACCTTACTATCACTAGTCAAGGGTTTATCACCAGCATGATCTCTAGAGGCTGATGACAAAGGCTGATTTGAGCATGTGGACCACACTTATAATACCTTGGGAATACCAGGAAAATATATAAGAAGTTTGTCACCCTTACATAACCTGCAAGGGAACTTCAATTTGAGGGGCTGATTGAAAGGTTTGTCCAAATTAGTTGCATCTGTAGCAATGATTTCTTGGTTGACACCTTGCTTATTTGGCTTCTTCTTCTTAGATTCCTGGTTACTAGAATCAAGACTTTCACTAGGCGAAGATGAATAACAGGAGGAATAAAAAATAGGTGAAGAAGGAAAAGGGTCAACTTTAGGATCAACATGAGGTTGGTTTTGTTCAGGTGGAAGAGAACTTGGTTGAGAAGAAGTTTGTACATTCAAAAACATAGGGGTCAAAAATAACCAAAGTGGAAACGTTTCCATATAAGGAGCACCAATATTTGGAAAAGGAGGAAAAGGACTAGGATTCATGTCAGAGGGGTTTCCTTGATTGGTAGACTCAGGAAAAGTTTCCATCATTATCAACCTAAGATATACTAAGGAGGTGTTCCATGAAGAGGATGTTATGTCATGGTCAATCAATTAATTTTAGAAATTAACAACAAAAATAAATCAAAGAGGGGAATATAGGCATAACGGTTTACTAAGAAACCATGAACTGCGATATACACCTTGGAAAATGAAGGAATTAACATACGGATGCGAATCTCCTTGAATGTTGTGTTTGGTGTATCACGGTATACAAGGCGGTAGACTCAGTTACCTATGGATGGATAGAAACCTATAGGGGCCTCCCAAAATATACTCGACGGTATATGGGAGTGCAGTCCATAGTAGTTTTCTCTAATGCGTAACCATTCAATGAGAGCATTCCAATATATTTTTCATGCGTGGAGCATCGTATGATATACTCGAAGGTATGTAGAGAACGGTCCTATACACTTCCGTACGTGGAATGGATTTCAACCCAGGGATGAAACATTGTCAAACAATGACAACTCCTATGTATAATGACGTCGGAACATGTCTCTAGCCTAAACGTCTAGATTTTTGCATTAATATTCCAAATTATCCTTTGGTTAATTGAGATGAATTTTAAAGTTGATCTTGAATTATGTTTCTATTTCAAGGCTCAAACTGGATGTCACATGACTACACCTACGATGCAACTAATATGAAAAAATGACTCTTTTCATTTTCAATGAAAGCTATCTAGTTTAGTCAGGAAGTGCAAACATGGATGCAACAATCCAATATGTAGAAAAAAAGAGCTTCTTGACTAGATATTTCAACTTCACAATTCCAATGCAACAACCGAAAAGTAATTGAATTTTAATTCACTAAAATTCACCTACATGAAATTATATTTAAAAAAAATAATAAAAATGAATGAATATGCACTTATCAGGTTTCAACATCAAGCAATGTAATCTATGATCAATGAAAATCTCAAAAACAACTTTTCAGTGTAATGTAATCTAATGAAATTTTAAGAAGTAATGATCAACTTTGAGATTAAGGCTTAACAAATGCAAATGCAATTTCTCTCCTGGTTTCCAAAAGAACAAAAAATTCTTATCAGACAACAAATCAGTAACACATGAAAATAGAGAAACAATAAATTTGATTACCCAAAGAATTAAAGATTCAACCTAATTTTGTTTTCACTACTTAAACAAGGAAAAAACTTTTGAAAACCACAAAGATATTAAAAACAATAAGTAAAAATTATATGCAAATAGAGCAGGATAAAAACTTTAGAGATCAAGACATTCTATACGTTTTGACAAAAACCCTAAGAAATCTCAATTTCTAGACCATTGTTACTATAAGAAGACAAATCCCTGCTGATAGGGTCTTTAGCACGATTTTAGTCAATAAAATCCATGCTGACAATGCTCTTTTTTCCAGAGAAAAATGTGTTTGACAAGAAACTGGATCAAATCAGGAAGACAGTGGAAGACATGGTCTTAAGTGTGACTATACACAACAATATCTGCACTGACAACACTATATTCCTCAAAGAAAACATGTTGGGCAAGAAAAACTTAAGAAAAGATAATCAAAATTGAAGAGAGATCCAGACTTGACACTCTAAACAACACACCACTCAAAATGCATATCCATAATCAATCAAAGTTATAGATCACTAGGAGGTTGGCCAAACTAAACAAAAGAGACCAAAAACAAAAGGAGATTTGAAGGATTATGTACTTCCCATTAGAGTCACTATTTTTTTGTGCAGATAATCCTTTCTGCGGAAAGAAACGATCTGTCTAGTCCTAGGAAAGGGTCTAGCAACTACAAAAGACAACTACATGTAATATTTCCTATTTTGTATTATAAAATGCAAAGGAGGATATATCTCCCACCTCACTTTGATGCTAATACCCTTGATGTCAACCTTGACTCTTTTTCTTCCAAGCTCACTATATCCTCTTCGTTGGTGTAGATGAGTGTCTGCAAGAAATATTCAAGTGGATACAACAAAACCATGCAAATCATAACATTTTATAATGAAAATTATGTAACAGATCAAGGAGCATTACAATAAAAGGAAAATAATTGACACATTTATGGAAATAAAATATATATTGTATTATTAATAGAATGAAAAAGGAGCATTAAAACCAATGAAGCCTTGAGTTTGGAAGTCTCCTTCAAGTGAGATTCCAAGTCCAAACCTTAGAATTCAAACACCTTTTTTCCTTTGAAAATGGGCAGCATTTGGGCACAATTCAACGCTAGGATGGAAAAAAACCTAGCTAGCTAACTCTCTAATGACCAACCTCACTAGCTAGATATGAATGTGACTAACCATTAGTGGATAGTGATCAATTGATTTATAGGTAAGGAGAGGGATTTGAGGATCCATGAAAAGAGGGAGGAGTTCCACATCTCAAGGGAGGGATCCATGGAAGGAAAATCTAGGGCCAGGAATGGGAGGCCTTGTTCCAATCATCAAGTACCTAAAACCACTTTTCCGTTCTCGAGCCTTCTAATAAGAGAATATTCTCTTCCATTTTGGGAAAAATTGCCTGAAGAGGACCATCATGGATTTTCCTTCTAAAAATGATGCTGGTAGCATGATTCATGTAAAATTCCCCAAGTTATCAGCACAGAAAAATCGTATGAAAATCGTGATGGGCTTGCAAATAAGGGATTTTGACAAGTTCTCCAGAATTATTTCAAGGCACATTTTCTTCCACTTCTTCAGGGATATTATTTTGATCTCCACAAACATGTTTCATGGTGAATACATTATTTTAGACAAATTTCATCACTTTGTGACACTTGTGGCATCAACGACACAAAGTTCAACAGTTCAGGATACAAGACTGGGAGTGTGAAAAAATAATGTATAACAAGACCTATGATGATCTCAATAAATATGACACTTCAATCATTCAACACACAATCCCCATGCTACCAAATTAAAAGCCAATTCAATAGACATTGAGGAAAATGCATCCTAATCTTGAACCTCAATTTAAATTTGAACTAAATAAATTGTTGAAAATTAATATTATTTTCCTGGTAAGACATTCTAAATAGATGTCTAACCTTATTCCAGCTAGGAATAAAAATGAAGATATTAGAATCTATATTGATTTTAGAAATATTAATAAAGCTTTAGAAAAGGATAATTAATTCTTCCTCCTATGGAATAAATTCTACTATTTGTTGATGGATCTGAGTTGATGTCATTTCTTAATAGATTCTATGGTTATAACTAAATATTAGTGCATCCCAAATGGGTCACCTATGATTATTAAAAAATTCCATTTGGTATTATAAATTCTTATGCAACATTCCAAAGGGAAATGGACAATGCTTTCATACGTTTAATTAATAAGTCAATTGTTTTTTATCTTGATGATATCACTATATTTTCTAAAAAACACTTGGATAGTTTACATAATTAAAAAAAATATTGAAAGATGTAGGAAATATGGAATGTCGTTGCATCCTAAAAAATCATTTATTGCACTATCTGAAGGAAATTTTTTAGGATTCATTGTTTCTAAAGAAGGAATTACCATAGACCATGATAGAGTTAAAGATATCTCATAAATATCACTTCCTCTTACTAAAAAGTCTATGCAATCATTCGTAGGACAAATTAATTTTGTGAGGTGTTTTGTTCCTGTGTTTTTAACAAATATTTTTTCCCTTGAAAAATATGATCAAGAAGAATCCAACGTTTAAATGAAATGGATTGGAAAAGAAAGCTTTTGACTCTATTAAATAGGAAATTGTCCAGGATCCCTCCTTTTTTTTCGCTAATTATAATAAGGAATTTATTTTACATACATTCTGATAAATCATATGAATATGTTTTCACTCAAAAAAATGAGGAGGCCATGAAAGTACCAATAGCCTTTAAAAATTCTATATTTAAAGGAGTTGACCTAAAATATTCAAATGCTGAGAAACATGCTTATGCTGTTTTCAATTCCATTAAGCACTTTAGAACCATTTTAATCAAGTCTCACACCAATGTAATTGTGCCTTATTTTGTTGTAATAACTTCTCTAGTTCAAAAATACCATGTAGAGAAAAGAGCTTGTTGAGTTACTTCTTTACAAGAATATGAATTGGAAATTAAGCTTGAAAAAATGATTCACGGACAAGGATTATGTAAGTTGGTCTCTCAAACTATTGATTCACAATCATAAACAAATTTTTATAATCAAGACTTTCAATATTCCCAACATGTATGTGTAATCCTTGATTTTTCTAATTCACAATGTGCATATATAATTTACTTTTTGACTCATGGCACAACAACATATCATTTAGAACCAAAGAAAATGCATGCTTTTAGGTAATAAGAAAATCAATACCAACTTATTAATGGAGTAATATTTAGAAATAAATATGATTTCATGGTTCTTAGGTGTTTATAAAAACATGATTTTGATAAAGTGTTGTACGATTTGCAGGATGGACCAACAAGTGTTTTTTTTCGAGGTGATACCATTGCTTATAAAATACTACATGCAAGATAATACTAGCCGACAATTTTCAAGGCTTCACATGTCTATGTCTGAAAATGAAAAGTGTGGCATACTTCTGCACAAAGAGAAAAAAAAATACCTCTACAAATTGTGATCATAGAGCAACCCTTTGAGCAATGGGGTCTTGATGTTATCAATGATATTGTTTTAAAATCTTCCAAGAAACATAAGTTTATTCACACCACTATATATTATTTTACAAAATGGGTGGAGACAACTCCATTGAAAAATGTTACTACTAATCAGGTAATATATTTCATAAATGAATTTATTATTACTAGGTTTGGTCTCTTGAATACATTAATTTTTGATAACACAACTTATTTTTCGGTTTTTTCACTCACTGTGTTATATCTTAAGAGACAATCCTTCGGTTGTGAAAGGAATAAGTGCTTAAGAAATT
The DNA here is from genome assembly GCA_034641835.2 of Pinus albicaulis. Classification (NCBI taxonomy): domain Eukaryota; kingdom Viridiplantae; phylum Streptophyta; class Pinopsida; order Pinales; family Pinaceae; genus Pinus; species Pinus albicaulis. The sequence continues at coordinate 1,279,478,673 of CM076582.1, read as the reverse complement.
TTAAAAGTGTATCACAGAAATGATTTTATCATGAGGTATTTGTTCTATCCCTCTAGAAACTAGTTTTATAAAACCCTTAATGGTATGGAAAAATAAAATATTTCATAATGCCATTCACTGCTAATATCTAAATGAAAAGAAGAACTGTAGGTGAAACTCAAAGTAATATGCTAAAAACACAGAATCTACCACTTTTAAGTTTCAAAGGAAATTCATGGAGAGAGATGATACTCGAAATAATATGCAGTAAACTTACTTTAAAGTTTCATCAGGATTTTTTGAAGAGAGGGGAAACTCAAAAAAATATGCTGTAAACACAGAATCTATTACTTTTAAGTTTCAGAGAGAATTTTTGAAGGGAGAGGAGATGGGTTGAAGGAGCACAAATTAAGGTTATTTAACTCTTACTCACAGATGCAATTAAGAGACCAGCTGCTACATTAATTCAATTCATTCAAGGAATAAGGGACACAAAATGGAACAAGAAACACAAATCACCATCAACAGTTGCAAGAAAATTACTGCTTCTTTTATTTACCCATCAGAAAAAGAAGTACAAAATGTAATCCCAAAGAGGTACAGAACTCAGAACCCTCTTTCTTTCTTTCTATCTACTTAAATACATCAAAAAAGTTCGTAACTGTTGAACTTCTTAAAATTACTTCGACTACCTAAACTATTAAAATACTTATTACATTGCAATAGAGGACACCATTCTAGCTTCAATCTTAACAAAGAAAACAAAATACACTTGGAATATAATCCTTTTGATGGGTCTGATTTTTTGCTGATGTGTTTCCTTCCATTTTGGTTGTGATGTCCTAACAATCTACATAAACACATCTCCACCCAACTCTGCCTATTCTTTTGTGTTTCAAACATTGTCATCATGTCACCTGCTACCTGACTCTACCCCTTCTGCGCGTGCTTGCTATGTTTAGTCTTCTCTTCTCCTTTGCTCTTCATCGGGTCACTTACCCGAGTCTCTCTGCTCGCTTTCAGACTTTCTTCCATTATCAAGGCGTTTCACCAACTTTATGTTATAATCCTCCTTTCTTCCTCCGATGTGATTTAACACAAGAAATGCCTTACCTCTACATTTGAAAACCTTTGGAGTTCACTTTTGAAACTACATCGCACTTTGCATGTCCTTTTTTTGAAATTTTGTTGAGCACTTAACCTTTAAACTGCGATGTGCGATATGTGACTGGGTCCCACCATCATCGCATATCACACTTTGAAAAATTTAACACTTACCTCCGCACTTATTCATTAAAAATTGCAATTTGTGATTTGCAATTGTGCCCCACCGCATCGCATATTGCACTTCGGTGAGTATAACTCAAACCTTTTGCACCTAACTTTTAAAACTTGTGATGTGCAGTATGTGGGCTAGGGCCACGTCATCTTCCATGTTAGCTTGCCACATCACTGCCACATCATCATAAATTAACTACGATCTGTGGGGTCAGGGCCACATCATCTGCCACGTCACCTTGCCACGCCATCGCATATCGCACTTCAGCGATTTTAAAATTTACCTCCCATGCATATCCTTCGAAACATGGGATTTGCGATTTAATCTCCATTGTCCATCTCTCCTCTTCAAGTCTGCGCTTTGATCTGGACCGTCTATTTCCCCTTTCTTCCTCCTCCAAAACCCTTAAGTTATTTTAAGGTAAATACACCATTTCTTTGCTTTCTCTGATTTAAAATTAAAGGGTGTGGGCTCAAGCTATCACCATGTAATGTCTTCATTGAAACTTGAAACCACTTGCGGTGTCACTTAAGTGGTTTTTAGAATTGGAAGAGAGTGTTCCCATAGTTGATGTCAGCCATTGATTTGCAGGTGAGCCGATTTAACGAGACTACTTCCGGGGGCACTCCTTGGTATAAATATTGTGTAATTTGTGCTCCTAGGTTACCGTTGGATCTAGGCGCAATGAATATGAGCCTTCGCTGTACTCAAACTTGGAAGAATGATAACCTTGACCAGTGTGTAATGTTCTGAACATGCCCATCGGCCCAGATCTAGAACTGTTATGCACACGAATAAGCCTGACTTGAACCCTCCTATACACTTTTCTCTTTGTTGCTCCTTTGGCTTAGATTACACCTCCAATTCTGCTACTTCCTTGATTTTGGTTCTGGTGCACATGTGATGACTAATCCTCGCTAAGCTTGTGGTTATCCTTTTGAGCATATTATAGGTCTTCTTGAAATTTTAACAATTTTTCCTCAATAACCTTGAATTGCTCAGAACCTCTCTTGACTTTTAGCTGAGTTGAATTAGGCTACAACATCTGGCTCCAATTTGGGACAACATTTTGGTAGCAAAGTGCCAAGAACTTGTAGATTAGTAGCCTTTATTGGGCATAGAGTCAAGGAGCACTTATAGATCAGCAGCCTTTGTTGGGCATGGAGTCAAAGAGCACTTTTAGATCAACAAAATTTTTAGGCATGGCCTCAATCCCAAATCGGAGATGATCCAGTATGAAAACATCCAGAAACCTGCTACACTTTGGACTCCTTCCTTTATTATTAAAATAAAAATACCGAAATGAAAATAATACAACTAAAAATTCTCAACTTCTGAGATTATTTATGCACAACTCCTATCTATATACATGGTTGAACTTAATTGGGTGAAGTCAGCCTTCCAATGGCACCAACCGAGCATCTGTGTGTTAGAATTAATGCCCACATACTGTGGAAATTTGAAAATAAAAATAGGGATGTACAATGAAATTTTTTTAGATACAGAGCTTTGCACATACCCTTGCATAAATGCTCGTTGTTGACAGAAGAAAGTTGTCATATAGTCAACAAATGGATCATAGAACTGATGAGACAAATTTTCAGTTGCTTCATTTCCTTGAACATCTTGCTGATGTAGAATTCTTTGAACAGGGTGTTGGGGCCTTTGTTTTTCAAAAGAAAAAATTTTTAGTTGCAGAAGGTTGGAGGACATGCGGTGGAACACAATCAAGGTAGACAAGGAATTGTCACAGTTTCGGAAAGATGGAAGATATGTGGCACAACATTAGCAGAGAACAATGTAGATGGAAGATATGGGAGATGAGAAAAATTAGTAGAACTCGCAGTAAACAAGAAGAAGTGGGAAGAAGCGAAGCAGGAAAAGAGGAGGGACTGAAAATCACACTAACGGAGGATCAAATAGGCAGTCAGCCAGTGGAGGAGCAGGGTTGGTTATATTGGTTAGTCAGTACGCTGAGAGGCTGGTAGGGAGGAACAGAGCCTTAGGAGACCTCTGTGAGAACTCTATTGTACTGAATCAAACTGTAATAGACTCTGCGGCATAGATGTATGTTGTTCTGTTATTGATCATGAAATATAGTTGTTGTTGTGTGTAATGTTATGAGTTGATTGATATTTATTTTCTTATGATGAATGTATAATCAATTTAAATTTTAATTCGGCCTCCTAAACATGCTTTAATGAGTGATAGCTTATACAGAGAGTTGAGATATGTTTTTTGCTTCCCAGTTCCCATAGTAGTTCCATATGGTTTCATTTTTTTTCTACCTGATCTAGCTTTTAATATTACTAAGGTCATAGAATGCCTCAGGTGAGATGCCTTACTCTCTGGAGTAGGGTGAAAATGCCGGTGTTGTGCTAGACTACTGTGCAAACCTTGTTGGCCTCAACCCTGACCCTGGGTCTTCCCCAAAGTATTCCTTTTTCACCAATAAATGGTTCCCTTGCCAGGACTTTAAAATTTATTTAGGAGTTAGATCATGGTATCATGGATATTCGAGAGGGAACTATGAAGGTGGTGGTATAATCATTTAGACTGGTTCATATCGCAACAAGAGGAGCTTCGACAACAGAAGGAAAAGACTGACAAAGATCGGGTCCTGTTTTCCGAATTTGTGAGTGACCTGTACGAAATTTTATGGGGAAAGTTTCCTGAAGAGATTAATAATTGGTTGTGGAGACTACAAATCAATTCACTCCTAGGAGGATCATGTAGAGTATGCTGCAAGTGGACACACATTGATCTAGTAGCACTCCATTGGTTGGACACTGAGCTGACCTGAGCAGTGGATTTTTGGGTACAATTTACCTTGGAAGGATACATTGTAGAATTTGCAGATGAGTGTTACCAATATTTTACAAAAGTTAAATATATATTCAGATCTAGATTTCGGGGAGAACTATTGAAGTAAATCCCATTGTGGATCAAACCTTTAATGGTGGACGAGGGTTTGATGGAATTTCAAAGTTCTGAGATGGAGACTTAAACCTCCAGTACTAGGGGAAGGAACTGAGGGAAATATGCTACAAGTAAGTAAGAAGGGGGAATAGGGATATGGATGCTGGAACCTCTAGTAGATTGAGAGATTGAAAGCACATCAGAGGGCGAAAATTGTAGAGAAGTGGTGGGGAAGGGTGATGAAAGAGCTTGAGAAGTAGGAAAGTAATCGACATAACAAGGAAAAGGCACCACAGATGATAGAAGAAAGGGAAGGTTAGTGTAATATTCCAAAATTTTCACACAAGCAAATTGGAATATTAGATTTTGATTTTTGGACCTAGTAGATGAAAAAATGGGAAAGGACCCATTTTTAACTTGTATTGACATAAAATCCCTCTTGGTATGAAAAGGGGATAACTTGGTGGCTATATTTTGCACTTCCCATGTGTGAACAGGAAGATGATCATGAAGATTGAGTCAAATTTGACCAAGGCAACAACGCTGCCTAAAGAGGTGTGGCTTGCTTGAGAAAACAACACAGTTTACATGGGAATGTATTCACTTGGTGTTGGAAACCTTAATAGGTGGGACCCAAGGTGAGGAGGCTCACAAACATCATAAGGAGGAAGATGGCAGAATTTTGGGGTTAGCTTATGGATTACATTTTCATGTCTTCTTAGACACTTGAGCATTCTTCAGCTGTTGAGCTGAGTATGCAGTGTTGTTCAGCACAAGGCATTCATACCTAGAGATTCCTTCTTCATTGAGAGATCACTTGGAGGAGTTTTTTTCTTCATTCTCCCATATCCGAGCTTGAGGCCTAGCACCTCCTATAGCTACAATGTTATTCTTGCATTAGGAAACACTGTGTTGTTGGGTGTGCAGTGGGAGATTCACAACACTGTTACAGGTCAAAATACCTCCTCATCAACTCATAGGAGAAGACAAATATGGAAGGAATAAAAAGACCTAAATTAAACCTATTTCTGCCAAGGTAACGCCTCTCTATAACAACACAAAAGTGTTATAATGCAGCTGATCAGTGAATGGTCACTTTAGTGGCTAGGCCAATTCTTTGTTTACACTAGAGGGCAGCGTTACCCGTGTTTTAAGTTTGAAATGGGAAAAACCCGTGGAGAATGATTTGAATCATTGTTGTAGTGTGAAGGTCAAAGGTCGAAGAGGTTCATTGAGAGCTTGTTGATCAAGACATCACCACTTTGAGAGATAGAGAGATTGGAAGGCCGAGGAGGGCTTGGTGCAACCGACGTTTGTAATCCTCCTTTTTACAAATCAATAGAACTGTATCTATTTTGTCCATTCTATGCGTTGATATTGTCATTATTATTTTAATCACTTATATAGCATGATATGAATGGCTTAGGTGTGAAAAATTTAAATGTTTATTATATGTTGGCTTAATTGATAGGGAATGTATGTTATGTTAGAAATTACACGGGTGCTTTAATTGATTGCAGGATCTAGATTTGGAGCTCGTGAAGGAGGAACGCTGCTTCGCTACTTAGTGCTCTCCAAAGGGCTCCAAGATCATTAAAGAGGTAATTCTCTATCTTTTTCCATCAAGTGGTCTTAAGTTAATATGAAAATGTGTATGCCATCTTTGTGAACTGTACATCTAATCTTACTGTTTGCCTCGGGCACCGGAAAGCCCTGAGAGGGATATACGATAACCAACAACCCAAGCATTTTACCCTATAGCAGAATTGGCGACTCCACTAGGGAGTTTCCCCATAGTTTCCAGACTATTTCTTTCCTCCTTTCTTCTTTCATCTGTTCACAAATCCTTCTGACCAGTACTTTTGCCTAGTAGACATTTCAAAAGCTCGCAAAGTTCAATCCTGTTTCTGTTTGACCATCTGAAGAATTTTTCCTTGGCTAACGCTACCCCTGTAGGTTTTCCAGTGCATTATAATGCTAGATCTACTTAAATACAGTGCGTTAGTCTCTGTATTAACGTTGTCTTTACTCAGAGACAGTGCGTTACTCAGCCAAAACTTGATGTTCACTGCTGTGATTGTGTTTTAGCTACAGAGTTTTTTGGCCATCAGTATATCTCCTTAACTGAATCCCTGTGCTTGTTTACTAAGCTAGAATTTTTGTTTGTTTTCTCTTGTTTGAAAAGTTAGTGTCAAAAGAATTTACTTTTTAGAGAAGATTTTTTTTTTGTTTTTTTAGGTTTTTCTGCATCTAGCTGAGTTAATTCTAAAATTTTCAGTTCATAGACTATTAAGAAGAGGTAGATAGAAGTTTGAATCTTTAAAGCTAAATTGTGTTATTTTAATGTTAGTGCATGGATGTTGAAAAGAAACCTCTCCTTGTAGAAATACTCTTCATCTAATTGAATATTTAGAACATGTTTTGCATGGTTTCTTGAGTTAGAGTCTCATTACATTTCATACGCCCACTCCCCCTCTGCAAGACTAATAATCAAGTACACTAAGAATCAAGCGATAATAAAATCAATCAAATTACTCTTTTTTGAGATCATACAAACAGTAGTTCAGGCTAGGATCTTGGGTTAGGAAAAGTGAGAAAATCACCCAAGATCTCAAAACTTGAAACTAGAGTCATTAACGAGCGAAATCCTACTGCACTCATATTATCAGGACCGTTACTTTATCGGAGCTCAGCGTGAGACAACACTTGGGTGCACAAGAAGGTAGCCCGCCTTCGACTACATCCAGTGGGTGTGTTATATATTGGGGTTCCCTTCGGGGATGTCGAAACTAGATCAAGGATCTAGGTATTCTGCCCATATAGCACACTATCCTTGACCGTGGACACCCCTGATGATGTCTGTGATTTGAGGTATCTTTAGTGGCCATACTTTTTAGGGACTTACACAAGGTGACTGGCACGAGCTGTCCTGGTACCTGAAACAGATAGACCCACTCTGTCATTGGTCTTTAGGAGGGTACTCGTCTTCATGAGAGTGATTACACCTATCGTCTGAGGTTCAGGTGAAGCTCTAGAGTGACCGTAACTATACTTTTGACCAACCCTCTTTGCATACTATTTTGATACTGGATTTCGTCACCAGAAAATGGTAGTACTCAGACAGGGCACCCTATTCTGGCTGCTTCCTGATTGATTTTAGAGAGTCATTTTTTCTTTTTTAGGTGTGTGGTTACTGTCATTGAGACTTTATAATACATCAAAATTTATTAAAATTTGTTAAAATTAAACAGGTCACCGTGGCGTCCCCCGACCCACGCCATCTGTCTCGATGACAGCAAGGTCTACCTCCTCTCACTATTAAGGAAAAAATGAACCTTGGTGAACCCGTGCCTTCTACGGAAGAGCAGTCTCCACTGACTAATCTTGATTTTCACATAGCCTCATATCATCCCAAATTTCCGAAGGACCCTTTCACTGAAGGGGTTGTACCTCATTACAATCCTTTGCTCACTGATCCGTTGGGGCCTGTGATAACTCAGATTCCACCACGCCAAGATATGTCTTCGACTACACAACCATCCATTTCACCACCAGCATCCACAGGGTCGATGCCAATGGCAACCATCCTAGGTTCGCCACCATCCTCCCCACCAGTGGTCAGTTCTATGCCATCACTGGGTAATCCCAGTAGTCAACATATACCTAATCCCAACCCTAATATCATCACAACTATCAGCAGCTCACCGAATCCTTCGGCATCTACCCCTACCGTGACCACGTTGGGACGCATGGTAGCTCCTCCCACGAGTATGAATACTTCGGTGGAACCCTCTGCTGAGTTCAAACCCCTTGGCCACTATACCAGGGGGCAGTGTCACTAGCACTTAGGTAGCAGGGAACATTTCACTTCCCCTACAATCCTTAGGACAAATGGGACAACCTATTTTCAATAATTTTCCCTTAAGTGGTTCAAATATAGGTGTAGGGTCTATGTCATTGCCAAACTATGCAAGTAGTAGCATGCCTCTGAGAAACTCTATTGCATCCATTTGGACTAACCAACCCCAACCTCCATCTAGAATGGGAGGGCACTTTTATACTAGGGGCAACCAAATGTTCGCCCCGCAATACAATATGCCCTATGGACAGTAACAGTATGTCCCTACTCCTCCACCTATCAGAATTTTTTATCAAAGTCCCACTTATCCTCCTGGTAACACATTGATGGGTGGACCCTATGGTCTAAGTAGTCAGCCCATACTGCCTTGGTTAGATTTGGGGGCAAATCCACAATTACCATTTTTGGCAGCTTTGGACATCCCCGATATCCATAAACTGATTAACGACCCCATCAATAACAACTCGCTTTGGCCTCCAGTACCGCATAAGATTCCTTCTGACATCTCGAAGTTCGACGGGAAACAAGGGGAGGACCCAGCTGCACACATCACTACCTTTCATCTATTGGTCCTGTCAGCTGGCGGTGGTCGTGGTGTTCGGCTTCGGCTTGTTTCCGCACCCTTACGAAATCTTTGCCAAGTGGTACACGTTGAATTTCCCGCACCACCATCGATAATTTTGGGCGCTTTGCGATGGAGTTCTAAAGAAATTCGAACTTAATTGAATTTAGCTTGAACGAAATTTTTAACCTCGCTGTTGCCAGAACACTACCACCCACATCTCAGGTCATATTCATGAATGGAGACGTACGAAGAGAGCTTGTCGAAAGCACCAATCCGGATATACTAGCCAATTGGTTTTATCGTCTTTACCCACATCTCTAAAGACATTGGCCTTTCTAGTGCGGTTATAGAAGATCAATGTATTCATCATGTGACATTGGATTTAATCTGTTCATAATCGGCATGTTATACAATCTACTCCCCATGCCCACAGAACCCAAATCCTGCGTGCGAGAAAACCGGAGCACATGTCGACGGTCTCGTTGGCACAATCTCTGGTTTAGCCCTGGCAGTCTAGGAGGCAACCTCCCCGGCCACCTTCGCTGCCCACGCCCCTCACCAAACTACTTCTCTTCACACGCTAGGTAGATTTCTGTAAACCTCATAAAAACCTAGCGGGAAAAATAAGAAGAACAAGAAAAGACATCTTCTTCGGAAGAGCGGTCGGATAATCGGAATAGCCTAATCGGAAAAACGCGCAAAAATGACCTTGAGGAAAGAATAAACCCATGAAATTTCCTTGCAAGATTTGTGCGGAGGACCACTTGACATACAAATGTCCTCGGCTTGCAGGAATTCACCAATTTTATTAGCCAACCAAGGATTATGGGCAAACACTTGTCGTTCTTCATAATCCCCTTTCCCTAATCGGCGGCGGCAACATCAACACATGAGGTTGAAATCTGCCACAACCCCATCCAGCGGGGCAGTAATTGGTTCACATCCTTCGGTGAAGGACCATCCACCATTTATGGCATTGAGAGTGTTGAATTTCAAACTCAACCCGGAACTGGAAATCCTACCTGCGTACTCAGAGCACGGCCTGGTTCAAATCCACCGCCGCTATGATTTTGCATAATATCGAACGACCTACTCCCCGACCATGTGATTCGTCCCCCAAAGGGACACTTCAACGCACAACTCACCACTCGCACGTGCCTTCCAAAACTAAAACATTGTGAAAGATTTGGCACAGGCTGCATCAATTATGTACGCTCACCGAAGTATTACAAACTTTGTCCAACACAAGGAAAGCCTTGCTTTCGGCCATTGGTGGAATGAACCCCGGATTCAAACTTTAGCTATCTTTGATATGGAAAAATCTAAACCTCGCCTCTACCAACTCACATTCTGGTGGGAATTTGTGTCGAAAGGGAGACCAATCCATCGCACTTTCATAGACGAAGGTGCTTGACCTGGGCCATATACAAGCACCAACGTGTCGAAAGGAGACAATCCATCGCACTTTCATAAACCCGAAGGTTCTTCGACACACGTTATGTCACAAGCTTCTTTGACTCGCTGAGTTCTCCTACTTTAACACCACGAGTAGATTCCCTCAAAGCTTTCGATGGCCACAAGTTATCCCAAAGGGATACGCGCTGGCTTCCCATCACTGCAGGTAGGAAAACGATGAAACATGGACATTGAAGTCGTGGCGCCTTGAGCTGTATTCTATTGCTTAATTAGCAGTTGGTCTTATGCATGACTGCCATTGTGTCTTCGGTCTTCCAACTCATCCTATTCCCATTGGATGGGAAAATAGTCCACGGTGGATCGGCCTGTCCTTTGCCACAGGATTATGCCACACACATTACAGTAGCACTGTACCCCTAATAGGAGGCTTTCTTTGACTCTTACGTCGTATCGATCTGGGTCTTGAAGGCTTCTTTCACTTCTTGGGTTGTTTTCCTCTCCGCCGCCACGGATCCCAAACATGGTTGCAATGATATCTCTTTTACCACTTTGGATGGCTCTGTCGACCCATGGATCGTTTTTCACCTTCATACATTGATTCCTACGGAGATCGGATGCTTTGCTCTCCTGGTAGGGAGTTGGCTTACCAAGCCATCCAAATAGCATACGAACCCTCCCCTTTATGGTTTCGAACGAAGGACATCGCCTCCTCCATGTACAGTTCTCTCTAAGGATCTCCCTCAATGAAGTCTTGCCTACGGATGAAGCTGTCGAGAGATCATGTGCCTAGAAGAATGACCTTGGGGAGAGTATCACCATCGTGCTTCGATGATTGACTCGAGAGCGATCAAAATAGAAATCCCATCTTTTGACAAACCTAGATATTTCCCTCCACTTATACATTTATTTCAAACTATTCGTTTAGAATGGAACATGCGTAATATTTCTGAAAATTCTCATTGATATCTCGATCAAAACGGGTATCATGGAAAATATTCGATTGGGCGAGAGCGCAATCTGGGAAACCAGGCACTTCCTGTCCGCACCAGAGTTTCGCGATGTGTTTGCTGGGTCTTATGACGAAATGTCGACATAGACCCATCTATCGTCGAGCGTTCTTTTATGATATTTTTCTTGCTCGTTAATCGAAAAAACCTCGAGTTCCTTCTTCGGACTCGTTAAACTTATACAAAGTTGATGTCATTCTTTTATGGTCTTTTCTTGCTCGTTAATGCGGAAAACCTAGAGTTCTTGTCTTCGGGCTCGTTAGGTGAAAGACACCTTTGAGCTTTCTTTTGGAACCTTTTTCCAACTCCCATAAAACTGAAAAAACCCCAAGTTGACTTTGTCGGGCTGTTAAACCACGACGGAAGGAAACGAGGAGCCATTCTTTTCCTCTTTTCCAGCTCCTTAAGCCGAGAAAAGTAACATAAAATCATGTGCTTCGTTTTCAGTTACTGGTGGGCTGGGTGTTGTCGTTTTCGCATTTATCGTGAAACACTCGCGTTTTTCGTGCCACTTCACTTCTTTAATTCACATTTGTCTTTGCGATGTTTATTTTCACCAGTTTTTGTTTTCATTAAGCTACCCATGCTTACTATAGCGCCTTTAATCGTAAATATGCATTTCTGAAAGCACATATTGTATCTTGCATAATCATTTAAGTTCTTACATAAAATATTGTCATGCATACAATGTCGTCCGCATAAAAGTATATACAAATATTCATTAATCGTAGTAACATCATCTTGATTAGGGTATGAGTGAAAAATTTCAATTCCCATAATGTTCTATTCAATAGGTAGAACGGACAAAGTAATTATCATAATCCTAACATTCACAACTTTCAAATAGCTTTGAGTAAAATGGATGTGCATATAGGTTTGCTGGTTATTTCAATGCTGTAATCATTATGTATTTAATGCATCCATGACACGAGTCACTCTAAACTAGTCACTCCATGCCACTAATAATTCCCAATGCATTCATGATGACTCATGCAAAAAACTAGTCGGTCAACTAGTCATTTAGTTAAATCTCCACAACTTGACCCATTAAGGCTTTATTCAATTTAATTTTAACACTCTATCATCCTATATAAGAATTTCCTCATATTTTCATTCATGCATTAATTTCACACCCCATCACTATACATTTATCTTTTTAAAGTAGTGCACTTCAGTAACTTTAGAAATTTTATTGCATTCAAAATAATTACTTCTTTTCAAACTCAATTTAATTATTTATTTTCTTTCATTATTTTTATATATATAAAGAAATAAAGCATAATACACATATTAATCTCATATATATATATATATATATATATACATGCGAAGAAGTAGTATATTATAATAGCATGTACTTTTTTAAAATTCTCTTAAATAGAGCTAATCTCATACGTGTATGTATATAACAATTCATTTTAAGAAATGAACATGCATATGCATACTTCTTCACCAAATAAAATAAAAAATAAAGTATTTATCTTTTATTATTTTTTTTTTTTTTGAAGAACTTCTCTCCTACTACAGTACTCATCCCCATCGGGAAATTCACATTTCTCCCTACCTCTAAAACAATGTTTATTTTAGCGACATCGACAAGATTTTGCAGCATGATTAGATACAAGCCTTAATCAATAAATAATCAATCTCTGAGTGATCCTTTAACACACCTATTCTCATATGTATAGATGTGAATACAATGTCTATGCTTTCTCCTAACATTTCTACATTAGTGTGAGTACCTAATTATCAATTCATGTCAAATAACTCCCACATTATTATGACATTTTTTCACTGCCTTTTTAGTACGTACAAGACAAATGCTATGTCATTAAGAAATTTTACTGACTGGAAAATGACACAATGTGCATTCTCTTTGTAAAACTTTTACAAAGACCCACCACTTGTTTGCCTTTGGAGCATGCAAATATAATAAAGCTAGCATTTGGCTATTGTTCCTATGCATACAATGCATAAAATTCTAATCTTAATTTCCCAACAGTACTTAACATGATAAATTGTGGCTTCAAGTTCTCTTTGGGGACATATAACATAATAGGCATACCATATTGTATGGTTTTGTTTTCCATAAAACTAATGGAATAAAACATAAAAATGAAATTTCCTTATTCTCTCGAAATATTATACCCACATTAGCCATGTATATATTTCAGAAACTAAGCATACTTTAGTTTTGGCATGTAATTCATCTAGCAATGTAGTATATTAGGAGGTTATTCTCTTTGCTTCTATTTATTTTCAAGAAAGAACGTTCCTTATTATTTAACATAGGTACGGAATCCTTTTAAAATAAAACAAGCTTCCCATCTTTTCTTAAATAAGATATATATAGAGCAAAACCAAGTTTACTTATTTATGTTTTACTACTGCTCACACCTTTCAAGATACATACTAGTAATCTTTGTAAGAACTCACATAGGTTCTTCTCGGCCAAAACCAACACTGTATTGGTTTGGTCTTTTACCCATGAGTATATCTCTAGGAATAATATATTTCTAAAACATTAACATAATAAAAGTATTTTCAAGAACTTGCATTGTAAGATTGTCTTTACGTACATGGAAAAGATATATCATTTTTAAAGCCTCTAACTTCATTGCTATTTTTCTTTCCTGCAATGCAATAACTATTGTTTCAGAAAAAGAAAGATAATAATACTTATCTCTTTGAAACTCTTTGTTCAAACTAGTTAGAGATGTGATGCTTCAGCCACAAATGAGCACACTTCATCTTGGTCCTCTTTAGAATACGGTTATAACAGCCACACTAATTTAGCTTTCTTAACAAATCCCAAAGGCGCCAATTTTGCAACCTTTAGCTCTAATACACTTGTTACATACACGATAACTTCACATGGAAATGTAAGGTTAAAAATTTTGTATACAAGTTACTCATGAGTAACTATCATTCCTATTAAATATTCCTTACTCATCATTACATAGAATGTTTACCCATTTCATAGTGTAACTGAATTAAGAAATAGTAACTCCTTAACCATTAACAGCATAAAACACAATACATTAACATAATCTTTTATGATGTAACTTCATTCATTTCATTATACATGTAGTCATCACATACTTGCCATTATGAACATCATAACAGGAAAGGAATCAACATCATTAACTTGACACAATAATCAATCGCATCATTGAACACCAATATACCCTGGAAACCCCGTAGGGTGAAAACCAACAACGTTTAATTTTTTTATTAAATGCTCATGAGGATGATCAGCCCTCACTCAATGGCTTATAAGGGAGACCATCCCTTAACCATCATTTATAAATCTTACAAGGAAATATACAAAAATCTAGCTTAAAGCCATTACAATAAATATGATAACATTTACCTACTAATCTTCATATCTTCATATCTTCATATCTTGGTGGCATTGATGCCCTACAATGGACCATCGTACATTGGATCATCCTGCAGCTCGCACTTATCTGCATGAACCATAATCATTTACCTACCACCAAGTTAAGCATAATATTTCCTTTGTACAGGTCACCATCATTCCGTGCTAATGATGCCTTCAACATACATTGATGTCAAGTTTCATAAAGTATTAGTAAACCATTTCATATACCTATACTAGAGAGGCTTCTCCATCTACTCTTGTATATTCATGACATGAAAGTAAAATACCTTGACATTCTCCCTTTAACAACACATACTGCATATGTGCTAGTTATAAGTAATCACATTAACTAATGTTTCTCTCACATAAGCACACATTCCTACAAGACAATAGCTATATCTCCCCAGTATTTCTTTAAAATAAACTGATATATCAGTTACGATATTCGTGCATGCGATTTATATCAATTTAATCAAAATAGCTAACCCTTAAGCTATTACTTTTAGTGCATGGAATACAAGCTAACATAACAAATGTTGCTCCCGTGCATGCAAATGCATATATATTCCAAAAGAGTCTCCCCAAAGGAGTGCTTACACAACAAAGCACATAGCTTCCTTCACAAGTCTTCCCAAAGAAAATATCAACACAAGCGAGCACATAAACATATGTTTTTCTTTTTTGTAAAACTATGCAATTAAGCATACAAATACATATCATCTTTTTCAAAGATTATACTAACAATCATTTCCAATGTAGTTTAATACAACATGCTATCTTTCCCACATACAAATATGTATATTCTTTCCAATGAAAGTTAATACATATATTTCATTCCTGTGCATGTTCTTCTTCCAAAAGGAATTAACATCATAATCATATAATATAAAAGTAATCACAAATTTTTCTCATCTAAAGAAATAAAACTAAATAGTTCCCTTATCCATGGATTTATTAAATAACTAAACTTTACCAACACCATGGTAATATATTCATGGATTTATGAAATAAATAATATTTACAAACACCTTGGTAATCTACCCATGGATTTATGAAATAATTAATCTCTATGAATACCATGGTAATATATTCATGGATTTATGAAATAAATAATATTTACAAACACCCTGGTAATCTACCCATGGATTTATGAAATAATTAATCTCTACGAATACCATGGTAAACTATCCATGGATTTGTTAAATAATTAATATTTACAACATGGTTAATGTATAGAATATTAATGTGAGAAACTTCTCTTTTCTTCTTCACTACACATGAAAATATTTCAAGAGTTACCCTCTATATTCATTCTCAAGAAAATACCTCGGATTTGTTCTCATTTCCTAAACTAAATGAGAACAAAATCCCTTTTAAAATAAAGATCATGCATCTTCTATTTTATTTCTTATACAATATTATGTAAATATGTATATTAAAGACTTACCCTCTTTAATCTATTCAAGAAAATCTCTTTTAAAATAAAGAGCATGCATATTCTATAGGCACTAAAATATCTTTCTTTACTAAGAAAGATAACATAAGTTCTCTATAGAAAAACTAAAGAATTATTTCACTAGAAAATGAATTAACTTATCTTTGAGCCCACTACACATATCCAAGTATTAAAATACTTAATTCAAGTATTAAAATATCAAACTATTCCCAAATAAAGACATACTATACTATAAGTGATTATACAACTTATCTTTCCAAAACGTGAGTTCTTGGTAGCATTTTTAATGCAAATATTTCTTGCATCAGCTCTTACATCTGTATGTGTAGGAGTACATTAAGGGTTCGGTCCAAGATGCCATTTTTTCAAAGAAAAAGAGACAATTTTCCATTTCTTTCGTATGGTGTTTAATTCGGCCTATCAATTTACTCAAAATGCATAATGTCAGTTTTATTTCCAGTTTTAGACCTTCGAACTACCCAGCTAAGGCAACTCACTTGTCTTTCGTATCGAGAATAGGTTTTTTTTTTATACTGCCTACAGTAGTACTTCATTCCTCGATATAATTGTGAGTCGATTTATTTACCCCATTTATTATAAAATTTAACCGTACATGCATTACAAATTATTAAAGTAAATTCATAGTTACAGGCAAACCCATCAGTATAGTAGGTATTACAGTTACATGCTAACCCATCCATTGCTTCATAATAACAACATATCTGATTCACTCATTTGATCGATAAAGAAAAAGACCTAGTGGAGGCTGAATCTATTGACCAGGATATTAATGTGCAGAATCTGTCTAATCATGATTATAATCTCTCACCTAGAGAGTCCATCATTTTCTCATTTGCGATCAAAACAGGAGGAAGTCCAAGGCCAGTAGCACCCTGCGATTAGAGCAAAGGCTACGGCGGCCACAACATCGATAACCACAAGCCAGAGTAATGATAAAGGAAACAAAGAAAACATCCTGCTCTTCCAAACTCAGTGCTACTATCATAACCATCCCTCCCGTAAGTAGAGAATTCCATAGATGGTATTCAAGAATTATCAAGAATTTTTTTCCAATGAATTCTTGAATAAACAGTTACATTACGTAAAATTAATTCACCTTTAGTTGGTTGGAGTACGTGTGTTACATACTCCCCCCCTTGAAGATAACACCGTCCTCGGTGTGCTTCTCTCACTGAAACTTAATCTTATACTCATGGTATAACAATATAAACAACCCAAAGGGGTCCTTCCCCTCATAATGAAACACTTTCATTTCCTTAAATTCCATTAATTGAGACAATAATGTTTTTATCCATATTCATAAGTATGTATAGCACAAAGAATATTTAATTTCCATTTTTGTTTACTTGTCTATTTAATCAATTCATAAAAATATGGAAAAATCTCTATACGAACTTACCATTACTTATCAATTACTATTGGAAGTAATGATGGCTTTTACGCATGCTCTCTGAGAATTGTTGAACATCACATCAACACTCAATGGAAAGAGCCTATAATGTATGACTAACAATTCAATCACATTACTCACATAGTTTCAATCAAATTAAAATACTTGAAAATATCAAAAATTCTTGCAATATCAAGAGATGTTTTAATCAAAGTACTTCCACAAGTACTCAGAGCACACCAACCCTCTAATCAATCCATCACGTGGAAATTGTCTTAGCTCCTGCTAAAGACATCCGCATAGTGCTTCAAAAAGTACTCAGAGAGTACCTAGCTCTCTAATCATAATAATGGTCAGTTAATGCACCATTGGCATATCCTAGCCTTTGCTAAGACATTCAAACAAATTAGTAAATAAATGAACTTATACATTCAGTAATTCATTTTCTGAGCGCTAAACTCCTTTCTTCTTAATATCTACATAAGATATATAAAAATTCATTTTAATATAACACATAACTTTTACTTAAATTGTTTTGTTATGAAAACCACAATGGTAAACAAAATGCTCCTCCTAACTCATAGGAGTTGGTTTCCACAACCAAATCGAGTCATTTTCACATCTATATAGTCAATCTTTCCATATTAATTCGAAATAACACAACACACTAAAAGGTCTTTATACTAATCTGGAAATTTAGTCTTTCAAGATGTGGTCCTCCCAACCATCAAGGGAGGCTATTACATCCTGCACTTTCCCCCTAGCTCTAGAATCTGGACGGTGCCCCAGATTAACAGTGGAATAAATTATCTTTCTGTTATGACCTTTGGATGGCCAGTCCATTCAAACTCAGAAAGTTTGGTTTCACAAGGGTTGTTGTGAGTTATTTTCAACTGATCACAACTATCTATAGAAAATACTCCCCTTTACCATTTCGCACAGAACCCTTACTCCTCCTCTGCGATTCAGCTTTATCCTCAGAGGAGTAGGTAACTGTCTTTCCAACTATCTCCAACTACCTCCTATTCTTGGAAACATTTTTACCATCAGCTTAAAAGATTTTCTTTTCATTAATTGATTTCAGCAGTTAAATTATTTGTTTTATAAACAGTGATGATTTAAGTTTTTCTTGCCAGATAAAAGAAAATTAAACAAATTGTCTTTAACTAGTTAATACTAGTTAACTTTAATGAAGCTGTCAAACTTCCCCCCTGGATGTAACATACATGTGCTGTACATTATTATTTCCAAAATAGCGAAATCATGCACATTAAAACATGATATTTTAAAATTTACTGTTGCAATTCACATTGCAATGTTTGCGATATTTTATTTTCATGGATTTTATATTTCCATTAAGCTACCCATGCTTACTCTAAGAAACAATGCTAATCATAAATATGCATTTCTCAAGCACATATTATCTTACGCAATCATTTTAAGTTCCTGCATAAAGTGTTGTCATGCATACAATGTCGTCATGCATAAAAGTATATACAAATATTCATTAATGCGTATGTGTCAATAACGATTAGGGTATGAGTGCAAACATTTCCAATTCCCATAATGTTCTATTCCAACAGACTGACACACAAAGTAATTATCATAATCACTTGTTCACAACTTTCAAATAGATTTAGTCAAAATTGATTCGTGCATATAACTTCCATTAGTTATTCATTCATAACTAATCAATGCTATTAATAATTTTAATTCATCCATGACACGAGTCACTCTAAAACTATTCATTCCATGCCAGTAATAATCTTAATGCATTCATGACGACTCATGCAAAAACTAGTCAGTCAACTAGTCATTATAGTTAAGTCTCACAACTTGACCCATTAAGAGGCTTCATTCAATTTAATTTTAACACTCTATCATATTATATAAGGACTTTCCTCATCTTTTGCATTCATGCATTAGTTTCACACACCATCACTATACACATTCATCTTTTTAAAGTAGTGCATGGTAACTTTAGAAATTTTATTGCATGCAAAAACAATTACTTCTTTTCAAACTCAAATGAAAGGTAACCCTACAGCAGTACTCATCCCCATTAGGAAATTCACATTGCTTGTCTACAACAATGTTTTCTTTTAGCAGCATCTACAAAATTTTGGGAGGAAAGCTTTCAGAGCTCTCAGAAGATCGGATTCTTTGCCAAGCTTTCGTTTGACAGGCCTAAATTTCAGCTGAGTCAAGCAGTAAGCTAAAACAGAAATATTGATAGCAAGGTGCAACATTTTGAGTGCCATTAATATCTTGCAATGAGTGTCTCGAAAGATGGATATCAAGCTTTAACATGTCGATGTCATTATGTTCACTAAATGTATGAGTAATATGTCATATAACCATTGTTAATAAACGCCTCTCACTTTCACTAGTGAGTACTCAAGTTGTTCATAAATACAACAAAGTTTTTATTGTCTTTCATCCTCAACAGGATTCCAATGTTATGAAAACGGTTTTGCAAAAAAAATTATTACTCATTACTCTTTAATGTAATGATAAACATGAATCACACATCTCATGTCAAGAGTATACTACTGTATATATCATTCAATATGTAAATTTCTAGATTCATATATCAATTAATATGTAGATTTCTAGAATCATACCTTAACTGATGTCCATTAATAGCATACCTCAATTTATTTTCGCTTAACAAATCCCAAAGGCACCAGTGTTGCAACCTTTAGCTCTGATACCACTTGTAACATATGCGGTTAACTTCAAATGGAAATCTAAGGAGTTAAAAATGTTTTATACAAGTTACTCATGGGTAACTATACATTCACTATTAAATATTCCTTACTCATCATTAGATAGAATGTTTACTAGTTCATAGTATAACTTTTAAAATAAGAATAGTAAGCTCCTTAACCATTAACAACCTCCATTACAGTACATTAACATATTACTGTATGATGTAACCTTCCACTCATTTCATTATTCATGTAGTCATCACATACTTGCCATTATGAACATCATAACAAGAAAGGAATCAACATCATCAACTTGACACAATAATCAATCACATCATTGAACACCAATATACCCTAGAAACCCCGTAATGTGAAAACCAGCAACGTTTAATTTTATTATTAAATTCTTGTGAGGATGATCATCCCTCACTCAATGGCTTATAAGGGAGACCATCCCTTAACCATCATTTATAAATATTACAAGGAAATATACAAATATCTACCTTAAATCCATTACAATAAATATGATAACATTTACCCACTAATCTTCATATCTTCATATCTTGGTGGCATGGATGCCCTGCAATGGACCATCACACATTGGATCATCCTGCAGCTCGCACTTATCTGCATGAACCATAATCATTTACCTGCCACCAAGTTAAGCATAATGTTTTCTTTGTATAGGTCACCATCATTCCCTGCTAATGATGCCTTCAACATACATTGATGTCAAGTTTCATAAAGTATTAGTAAACCATTTCATATATCTATAGTATACAGGCTTCTCCATATACTATTGTATATTCATGACATGAAAGTAAAATACCTTGACATTCTCCCTTTAACAACACATACTGCATATGTGCTAGTTATAAGTAATCACATTAACTAATGTTTCTTTCGCATAAGCACACATTCCTGGAAGACAATAGCTACATCTCCCCAACATTTCTTTAAAATAAACTGATATATTAGTTATGATATTCGTGCATGCGATTTATATAAATTTAATCAAAATAGCTAACCCTTAAGCTATTACTTTTAGTGCATGGAATGCAAGCTAACATAACAAATGTTTCTACCATGCATGAAAATGCATATATATTCCAAAAGAGTCTCCCCAAAGGAGATCTTACACAACGAAGCACATAGCTTCCTTCACGATTCTTCCCAAAGAAAATCTCAACACAAGCAAGCATGTAAACATATGTTTTTCTTTTCTGTAAAACTATGCAATTAAGCATACAAATACATGTCTTCTTTTTCAAAGATTATACTAACAATAATTTCCAATGTAGTTTAATACAACATGCTATCTTTCCCACATACAAATATGTATATTCTTTCCAATGAAAGTTAATACATATATTGCATGTCTATGCATGTTCTTCTTCCAAAAGGAATTAACATCATAATCATGATAATATAAAAGTAATCACATAGTTTTCTCATCTAAAGAAATAAAACTAAATAGTTCCCTTATCCGTGGATTTATTAAATAACTAAACTTTACCAACACCATGTTAATCTATTCATGGATTTATGAATTAAATAATATTTACAAACACCTTAGTAATCTACCCATGGATTTATGAAATAATTAATCTCTCCGAATACCATGGTAAACTATCCATGGATTTATTAAATAATTAATATTTACAACATGGTTAATGTATAGAATATTAATGTGATAAACTTCTCTTTTCTTGTTCACTACACATGAAAATATTTCAAGAGTTACCCTCTATATTCATTCTCAAGAAAATACCTTGGATTTGTTCTCATTTCCTAACTAAATGAGTACAAAATCCATTTTAAAATAAAGATCATGCATCTTGTATTTTATTTCTTATACAATATTATGTAAATATTTATATTAAAGAGTTACCCTCTTTAATCTATTCAAGAAAATCTCTTTTAAAATAAAGAGCATGCATATTCTATACACACTAAAATATATTTCTTTACTAAGAAAGATAACATAAGTTATCTATAGAAAAATTAAAGAATTATTTTACTAGAAAACGAATTAACTTATCTTTGAGCCCACTACACATATCCAAGTATTAAAATACTTAATTCAAGTATTAAAATATCAAACTCTTCCCAAAGAAAGACATACTATACTATAAGTGATTATACAACTTATCTTTCCAAAACGTGAGTTCTTGGTAGCATTTTTAATGCAAATATTTCTTGCATAAGCTCTTACATCTGTACGTGTAGGAGTACATTAAGGGTTCGGTTCAAGATGCCATTGTTTCAAAGAAAAAGAGACAATTTTCCATTTCTTTCGAATGGTATTTAATTCAGCCTATCAATTTAGTCAAAATGCATAATGTCAGTTCTATTTCCAGTTTTAGACCTTTGAACTACTCAGCTAAGGCAACTCACTTGTCTTTCGTATCAAGAATAGGTTTTTTGCTTTATACTGCCTACAGTAGTACTTCATTCCTCGATATAATTGTGAGTTGATTTCTTTACCCCATTTATTATAAAATTTAACTGTACATGCATTACAAATTATTAAAGTAAATTCATAGTTACAGGCAAACCCATCAGTATAGCAGGTATTACAGTTACATGCTAACCCATCCATTACTTCATAATAACAACATATCAGATTCATTCATTTGATCGATAAAGAAAATGACCTAGTGGAGGCTGAATCTACTAACCAGGATATTAATGCGTAGAATCCATCTAATCATGATTATAATCTCTCACCTGGAGAGTCCATCGTTTTCTCATTTGCGATCGAAACAGAGGCAATTCCAAGGCCAACAGCACCCTACGATGAGAGAAAAGGCCACAGTGGCTACAACATCGATAACCACAAGCTAGAGTAATTATAAAGGAAACAAAGCAAACATCCTGCTCTTCCAAACTCAGTGCTACTGTCATAACCATCCCTCCTGTAAATAGATAATTCCATAGATGGTATTCAAGAATTATCAAGAATTCGTTTCCAACGAATTCTTCAATAAACAATTACATTACGTAAAATTAATTCAGCTTTAGTTGGTTGGAGTACGTGTGTTACAATCTATGTTTGGGACATCGTTAGGTGAGAGAGTATGCTTGTCAGCCATGAACATTGTGGTTGAATTGGCTTCGTAGCTATGGACATGGATCACATGAGAGAGAGGAAGATGTAATATATGAATACAACAAATATTTACTAAGAGATGACGACGATAATGGCTCAAGCGCTATTGGAAAGTAATGAGGTTAAGGGGAATTTCTCTTAATGATGAATGCCTCCAACTTTACATGAAGACCTATATAGGAGAATGAAGTGAATTGAAAACCATTTTGACCTCTCACTATACCTAAGAATTGATACTCGGTATGAAAAGAAAAGCCATGCGATACATGAATTCCTGTGCTTTAATAGTCAATGCTGGAATTTGAAATACTCAACCCCCCGCCATCCCTCTCTTCTTATTGCATTTATGTGGTTTATGCAGTGAGGGCTTTGTTCACTTCTATTGTTTTTTGGGTGACATTGAAAGATGTTAGATCAGTGAAGAGTTGTTCACTGTTTTCTATACCCCCACCTCCAATAGCTAGTAACTGCAATAAGAATGATGCCTTACCATCGAGGTGGATATTTAAGACTCTCCATAGATTCATGCTCTATAACTCTTATTATTATATTTACTAATTTATTAGATAAATAGTTATAATTAGATAGATATCATCCAATGAAATATAAAAATAGTGTTAATATTTTACTTCCTTAAGTGAGACAATTAAATCTTATAATTCATCCCTTTCTCAAATGGCAAGAAAACCAAAATTGAGATATATGTATACTTTAAAAAAAAAAAAAAAATTAATGAACAACTAACATTTTAACTCAACGAAAAATGAAAGGATCCCACCCTTCTAAAGATTAACTTCCTAAAACTCATTTCTAATGAAAAATATCATAAACAACAAAATAGTTAATTTCTTGCCATTTAGTATCGTGAAAAACAACTACCGTTCCACTCATTACCATAGTGAGTTGACTGTGTCGTGCTCTGGGTCAACCACTTGTCTCATCATGCTTCATATGAAGTGGTAGCTGCTGTACCCTACTCGTATGCCATACCAAGCATTATGACATACTCCATCACGGAAATTTAGCATCCAATTTAATACTAAAAATTTAAATTAACTTTAAATTTAATGGTTAAAAAAAACTAATAATAAAATATACTTAAATTTTTTACATAAAATTAATAAATAAAAAAAATATATAACATTAAAACGTGTTTTGGAAAATGGTTTCTTCATCTTTAATTTTGATATTTAAGTTTTTTAACTTAAATTCTATAAATTAAAATTTTAAATTTGATTTATTAAAAAATAATATTAATATTAGTATTAATAATTATGTTTAAAAATATAAATAATATGGATAAGAAAAATATTTTTTATGGAATATATAAAAATATTTTTAATAGTAATTACAAAAGTATATTGAGATTTATTTCAAAAATAACTATGTATTTTCTAAATTTTAAATTAAATTTGCTAATTAAGAAAAGTCATATTATTAAAATATTATTCAATTTCTTTATTAAATATGTAGATATTTATCTTATATTAATTATTTATATAACTAATAGTAATAATATTTTTGAACAAAATTGTAGTTTAATTAATTTTTATGAGTTTTTAATTTGGAAATGTATCATGAATTTGATGATTTAATAACTCTCTAATTATATATTTTTATTAATTTAATAAATATTAAAAAAAAAACTCATTTTATTTTATTTGATTAATTACATTATAAATAGTTATGAGAGTTAGCTTAGTTGGTGGCTTCCTTATAGTTAAAGAAACTCTACTATTGAAAAGTCATGATTTCAATTCTCTCTACACTATTTAAGTCACAATCTATGGTTGAGCTAGCAACCCCATCCAATGTCCATATCTACAACCCCATGGTGAGGATCCATGGTTTAGCTATGAACCTCATCCAATGGACATCCAATATCCATATCTACAACCCCATGGTGAGGATCCATGATTAAGCTAGTAACCTCATCCAATGCCCATATCTACGACATATACTGCAAAACTTTAACAATTATTATATCGGTTTAATATGTTCCCATGTCATGACCTATAAATAGAGTCAAAGTGTGTGTATAAATAATAAGTTATGTTTTTTCTTGTTTCTGGAAGTTTTCACTGCCCCAGGGTCATGATCCATGGTTGAGCTAGTAACCCCATACAAAGTCCATATCTACGCCATATACTCCAGAAATTTATGAACTATTGTATTGGTTTAATATGTTCCTATGTAATGATATATAAAAATGGTCAAAGTGTGTATAAATAATAAGTTATGTTTTTTCGTGTGTCTTGAGGTTTTCACTACATGGAAAAAATATAATATTTATTGTGTGTGAAACAGAGTCACGAACTTTGTACATCTTTTATTATTGTGGGTAAAAGGAGAAATAACCTCCATTTTTGTTTAAATGTATTTTCACTATTGAAAAGAAAAATCCAAATATATGTTCATTGGGAATTTTAATTTTTTTATTGAGATATGTGCAATACTCTGTTTTGGTCTTTTTTGGGGGGGGGGTTCCTTTTCCTTTTTTTTTGACATGGTATCCAAGTAGGTTTATTATAAGTTGACAACGACCCAAATTTTTATTAGATTTAGACAAATCAAAGGTTTATAACAATGTGAAAGGGTAGTTTTAAGCACAATCTTGAAAAATTATGCAGCTAAAAGGCCGCTTTACCCACATACGCAGAAAATTTATAGTTTCTCCCTGTTCCTAAGATATAATACTTGTCAAAGAGTATTCAATTTAATTTATGCGTAGAAATAAACTTTATCTTTATTGTGGTTGAACCTTTACATTACAGGTGGCATCGAATATGGTATTACCAACCATATCTCATTTCTAATTTAACCTGTATCACATACACGATATCACATTCACAATACAACCCTATGGGTTATGGCCCACCCAAACGGTGACAAATCGCACTGATTCATGCCTTTTTTAACTTATCGCAAATCACATAACTTAACGTTTAACATTAAGCATAACCCTTATTCTGTAGGATATGGGATCACATCGCATCACACCAAAAATAAATTATCATGCGAGATCTTAATAATAACCACAAAAATTTGCGATATGCGATATGCGCTAGAGCGCTATGCCAACACGTGCCTCCCCTTCACTGCATTGCAAACAAATTAACTTATCACGTGATGCCTTAGCGCTAAACACTAAAATCTCTGATTTTCAAAATCGCTCTAATGCGATTTAACCTCCACTGTTGATCTGTGCCTAGATCTAATGTTTCTACCTTGTCCTTGCTAATCTCTTTTTCATCGCGATAGAAATACCTTTCCTGCCAAGTCTTAACGTTAAAACTTAAAATCTTTGATTTGCGATGTGCGCTTAGCTACTCCGCCCAACCTGTTTCCACTTCGCAAATTCACCAATTTAACTTACGAATTCAATCTAGACCATCGGTCTTGCTCGGACCTTTGCGATTTAATCCTCACTGTTTGTTTCCCTTCCTTTGGAAATATTCTAAAGGCTTTTGCTTCCTTAGTCTTTTCCTCAGTTTCTTCAACTTCTCCACTCGCCACTCCTCCTGATCTTTAACTTCTGCTCATTCGCTCAGATCCTTAGCATTCACGCTTGTTGCATATATTAGCACGCTTATTTAATCTTGAATACAGAACACCCTCTATATTTTCTTCTCCAAATCTCAATTTAGATTTATTCTCATTCTCGACCTGCACTCAATTATTATCTGCACTTCATTTGTTTTCGCACATCATCAGCAAATTAAATCCCAGACTGAAATCATACAGATTCTACCGAGCCAGTAATTCAGATTCACTCAGAAGACTTATTCATTCATTGAGCATTGATACAAAAATGGTTTAAAAATACACATAAACTAGTTTAGCTCGTTACATATCACTCAGCTCGTAAACAAGAAACAAAACAATCATATGAATTCAATTTTCTCATTGATCAAAAAATGTATAGATACATTAAACTGCTTACAGTCAAACTTTGTGTGCTGCTATCTCACGACTTCTCCTCTCTATAAAACACTTTCTACTCTTAGGCTCTCCTCTCTCTCCACGGGCTTACCTCTACCCAATGAAAGGCTATCCTTTAAATATTTATGAACATATTCCTAAATTTTAGTAACTAACACCTATAATTACAAACGCATACCTAACTCTATATATGACTCATTCACTAACTCCTTGAGTCATCCCTCCATATTAGGGATTTGTTACATAGTTTATTATGACTAATCTCTTTGACTAATGAGTCAACACCTATCTAGAACCTTCTAGACAAATACTTGTGAACTATGAAGTTTTTGGAAGACTTTGCAATGATTATATAAGGAAAATGTCCCTCTTGGACCAATTTCAAGACCTTAGCCTTGAATTACATTACAAATTTAACTTGAGGCCAGATGTTCCTACATAAAAAAAGATACATATTCCTCAGTTTAATGAAAAAAACTATGATTATTGGGAAATAGAATTTAGGTCATTGTTTTGTTCCCACGATATACATGATCTTCTATAGAATGGGTTGTAAGAACCAACTAATGCAAAAACATAAAATGAACTTACACAAGAAGAGAGAGATCTGTTGGGAGATAGAAGGACCAAGGAATCCAAAGCCCTCTTCTACATATTCCAAGTAGTGTAAGAGAGTATTTTTCAAAGTATTCTAGCAACAAAAAATTTAAAGCAAACATGGGACATTATCTAGACATCGTATTAAGGCATGTCAAAAGTCAAGAAAATAAAATTACAAAAGTTGAGAAGGGATTTTGAAACATTGTATATGAAGGAGGCTGAAACAATAGATTCATTTTTTACACAAATTATTGGACTGGTATCTCAAATAAGATTTCATGGTGAGACACTAGAAGGAAGGAGAGTGTTTGAAAAGATTCTAGGAAGTTTACTAGCAAAATTTGATTATCTTGTTGTGGAAATAGACGAGATAAAGGATCTCTCATAGTTCTCCATAGATGAGATCCATGCCTCTTCGAGGCCCCAAAATTGTTGTGACTAATGCATCATTTTTCCCATATGAAGCCTCACTTATTCCCTTGTTTTACGAGTTTATGAACCTTAATCTCGCACTTATATGTTATTTTCATGCAATAGTGAAAATTTACATTTGTTTTTCATTTTATACCTTCGTTATATGCATTTTTTATGATTTTTTTTCATTAAATGTTGCTAATGTAGGTCATGCACTCCATAGAGATCCTACACTAGAATGGAATTATATGGGACCACTCGATCATTTGAGATCTCCACGGAGGAAAATGATAGATGAAATATGTTTATAAAATTTTTGGATCCTCTTTTAGAGTCATAGGTGCACTTACCTTTCATTTGCATCTCCTTGCACTAGAGGGAAACATTCCTACACTAAAGTGCAACGAATTTCGGGAATTGATGGTTTTTGTCCAAAATAATTTCTTAGCACTTACACTTGAGTAATATTTCATGTAGGTCACATGTGTCGGTCTTTAGTAATATTTCTCAAAATTCGCTCAATTTTTTAACTGCCAACATTGAAATCGATTTGCGTGCATATGGAGGAAAATCTAAAAAATATGAGCATATGTGTTCTGTTCAAGTATATAAAATAATCCAAAGCCATAATTGTTTCCAAAACTTCACAATGGTTAAGAATATATATGAGGTTCTTTGAGGAAGTTTAATAAAAAAACATTTTTTCTTAGGATGTTGCCGAGATTTGCAAAAAAATGGGAAGTTCCGTATCAAATATATATTTCCTTGATTATTTAATGGTCATAATAGAATTATATTTATAAAAATTTGTTGGGATCCAAGTTTCCATCTTGTTTGCAAAGGATCGACTTGTCCAAAGTGAATTTTGTAATGCAAAAAAATATAGAAAAAGAGTTATGATAGAGAGAAGAGAACATGCAAGTAATTGTACTATCATGTTGTTGGATTAAGTTTAGGGGGATCTCCCCCTTCCGTATGGTTAGTTGGAGCTTTTTCATTGAGCTCAATATGTATTGAAATACTGAAATTCATTAATATAAGTTGAATGTCAGCTTCCTTTTTTAGATTTGTCATTTTATTTTAATGATCTATTTAATTATGTAATTTCTTTTCATTTCAAGAGGGTGTCAGTTGGATGGTTAGGGCCCAACCAAACCAGATCGACATATCTCGATTAAATTAGTATCGTGTGCTTTATCTATTCTAGATATCATACTGGTTTTAGTGTGTCTATATTGTTCGTGTGTTGTATCTTTATATGCTTTAACTCTTGTGAGGAATTTATTTTCATGCTATTTCTTTTTACAATATATGTTTCACGCTTTAGATTTTGGTTATTTGGCATTGAAAACTGACGGAGCATCCCTATAAGTGCGTGCAATATATTTAATTCCTCTTTATTTTCTCGGTGGTGATGGTGATTTGGCGAAAACTCCTTTGTGAGTTTGGTAAATCACACAATTAAGTTATTTTTTATGATACATTGGCTTATAATTATCATTGTGTGGGATCTAAATCTTAAAACCTTGATTCATTTTAGACTCAAGAGCTAAAGAGAATCCCAATAAGTGTATGTAATATTTTTAATTCCTAAGATTTATGCATTTTAAGAATGACATTTCTAGAAAATATAAGAATAATATGTGATTCTAGTGATTCACATAAGTTTTTGAGCTTAAAATCTTCTTATAAATCCATAGCATGCTTATGAACATAACACTTACCTTTTTTGTCACGTCATAAAGCACATAAGAACTTTGTTTTCTTAACATGAAGTCTGGAGTTTTGAGGATTGGTATTGATACCATTCACAGTAAACAAAATTATCATTGAGATTCATTGATTGATTCACTTATAAGCTTGTTCACTTTGTGATTTGATCTTTCAAGTATATTTATATATATTTGAACAAGCATTTTGTAAATGTAAAGAGTATGTGTTCTGAATGTTGATAGGTTGTTAAATTGTAGAAGTCGTTATTACGAAGGAGTTTGTGATTCATTTAAAGAAATATTAGATATAAATTTTATTGCAAATCTTTGTCTTCCTTATTTCCTTGAACTAAACATCGATTTTTTTCAGGATTCATTGCTAGGATGCATCTCAAATCTTGAAGAAATGTGAAGGAAAAATGTGATTATTTTAAGCATGTGCATAATAGATGTTTTCACAATTTATTGTTGTTGATTAAATATGAATTCAAGCCACACTTTTACATTTTAATTGCATGAGTGAAGTAGAGTTAAAACCTAGTGCAAGAACGTTGAGTGAGTTTTCATTTTATTATTTTTGATTACCATTAAAAACATTTGGAATGTTTGGATTTTATGTTTTTATGGTCTTTAGATTATCAAAATAATATTTATTTTTGAATTGCTGAGTGAGAGGAATTTAATGATTCTATTTCCAGTTGATTAGTAGTTAGGTTTTTTCTATGTTACTTTCAATATTTAGGGTTTGTTCCTTAATTGCTAATAAGTAGTATTCACTTACAAATTTTTGGTTATTTTCACGATTAGTTTTTATAGCTTCATTTATGAAGAATTATTTTGAATGTAGTATTAGAGCAATGATCAACTAGTGTGATAATTTGAAGTCGTGAGCAGTTTCTAAGCAATTTATGGCATTGTTTTGTAGGTTGGTAGAGTCTTCCTTTGGCATTTCCAATGCTACGTCTCGAAGTCAACAAAGCATGGATTGAAATTAAAAAAATTTCCATTAATGCATCATATAAGACACCCAACATCGTCACTTATTTCTCATGAACGTAGGTTGAAGAGGACATCAAATCCTTCATTGGAACACAATTTCAAGGGACAAATCTCAGTTGGTCAAGGTAGAGGAATGATTTCATATAGATGTGAAAGAAGTATCTCCTTAAGCTTAAGTGCAAGAGCCAACACTCAAAATCCAAGTCAAAATACAACCCATAATAAAAAACAAGTTCAAAGGTATGAAAAATATCAAGTTGATTTCCAGTGTTAGAAGAAGTATGAGCATTATTCAAATGAATGTAGAAGGAAAAAATATAATATTAGTAAACCGAATGAAAATTTCACAGAGGAAAATAAAAATGAAGACAATATGTTCTTAACTTGCGATTTAGCACAAGAGGGAGAAAAATGTGTTGATTTTACACTTAGGTTGTACAAATCACATGACATGGAACATACAAATTCTTTCTTATTTGGATGAAAGTATAAAATCTGAATTCACATTAGGGACTGATAACAAATTTTTTATCATGGGTAAAGGAAATTTCAATATTATAACCATGAAGATGGAGAAAAGGCATATTTCAGATGTGTATTTTTTTTTGGCTTGAAACACAATATGATAAGTATTAAAAACTTATGAAAAATGGTTATAGAGTATTTTTTTTTTTAATTGAGAATGAACAATTCTAGATAAATTTCCAAGTTAAAAACTCATTGCAAATGTCCAAATGACAAGTAATAAAATGTTTCCCCTAAGGATAAAACCATATTTGAAGGTAGAGGTTCCTCAAGAACAAATCTTAAGGTACCTACAAGAAGATGAAAGAAAAATTGCAATAGTAAGACAAACAAAGTTTCAAGCATAAATCAAATAGAAAAATTGTTTATGACATCTATGTTTTGGGCATCTAAATTTTGGAGGTATAAACATCTTACATAGGAAATGCATGCTAAAGGGTTTTCCACTTATATAAAAACTAGACAACTTATGTGAAGGATGCATCTTTAGAAAAAAAAAAACAAAACATAGGGAGTCATTTCTACGAGGAAACTCAATAAGGGAAAAGAAATATTTGGAGGTTTTCCATTCAGGACCAATGCATACACCGTCAATTGGTGGAAGTTATTATTTATTGAAATTCATAAATGATTACACAATAAAAACTCAGGTATGCTTTATAAGACATAAAAATGAAGTGTTTGAGCACTTTTATGAATTCAAGGCTCTTTTTGAAAAGAAAAGTGGGCATCGCATTAAATATTTGAGAGCTGATAGATGTGATGAATATATTTAAAATGACTTGTTACGTTTTTGTAGGGAGCATAGAATTCACAAGCAATTCACAACAAAGTAAAAAATTCAAGAAAATGGTATCATTGAAAAAAAAATAGAACAATTATGGAAATGTCAAGGATTATGGTAAAAGAAAATCCAAATGACTATTGGGTTGAAGATATAACATGCACAACGTATATTACAAATATATGTCCAATAAAATGTGTAAATTAAAAGGTTTCAGAAGAAGCAAGGAGTGGAAAAAAACATAGTTATTATTACACGAGAGTGTGTGAATGTGTGTCTTATATGCATATACCAAATGCATTTGGGAAGAAATTAGACAACAAGGGAGGGAAATGCATATTTTTGTGTTATAGTGATGAATCTAAGCCATATAGGCTATACAATCCTTTAAACAAAAAAGTCATAATCATTAGAGGAATACAATTCATAGAAGAGGAGGCATGGGATTAAAGTTTCAAGAAGACAATTAATGTAGCAACCAGTCTACTATAAGGAGGAAAGGAGGAATTAGCAACAAAAAGTACTTCTACAATGGTGATTCCTGCCACACCTATTCAATCTCAACAAAATAGTACTCAAGTGACACATTGAAGATACAATAGGATAGCCTAATGCATTCAATCAAATTATCTTCCAACTCGATAAAGAAGATCATCAAAAATAATAATTCTTGATGTGGGGACAATAAATCCAAATTCTTCAAGTTCATATTGAGATGAAAAATCGAATCTAAATTTATCAAGTTTCACAAGACAAAAATTTGAAATTTTATAGATAGTAGTGAGAAAAATGAAGGTGAAAGAAAAGTAGCTCTAAATTCCCTTTTTTCTTCATTTTCCCATATAGATGATCCACTTAATTTTAAATATAAAACTGACGGAAATGTTGGGAAAAATACTGAGAGGGAGGGTGAATCAATATTTTGAGCTTACTGATAATTTTATCTTTTTCTTTACTGAATTCCATATGTCACTGTAATGAACCCAACTCGTGTATGCACATGGATATAACAACAGAAACTTGTGTATACTAAGATATATTTATTATTAGATAAACTTTCATAAAAAAACTTTAACTCAACTTATCATTTATGCATCAATTAGTTAAGAAATACATATGTGTAGTAACAACATAATAAATCATCATATAAGAGCATCAAACATGAAAACCAAGATTTAAGGTGGAAATCCAATTCGAGAGAAAACCACCGCTACTTTTGTGTTTGTCTTCAATATCTATTATATGGAAAAATATTTACAACTTTGTACTGATGCAGACTCATATCACTATGCAGGCATCTACCTACAGAAGGCTGCAACTAGAAGGAGCTACAACCCCGTGATCTCGTTTACCAGCTACTACTAGAAGGGAGCTTCAACCCCTTGATTAGAACAACAACTTCTATTGGCAGGAAGCTTCTACTTCCACCCTGAAGGCTCCAACCTTTAGAACCACTGCAGACCACGTTTCATCAATTTTCATACTGGATCACACAGCTTCAACACAACCCTTCATAAACATCAACAACAATAAACTTCACCCAATACATAAATCAAAGCAGTGAGATCACTATCATGAGAACACTGTAATAACCAGATTTTTAGAATGAATATGCAGAATAAAATTCAACCCTGAACATTTATTATCTCAAAAAGCAAATGCTACTTTGCTTCATTGGACCTGCGTGTATACACGCTTTCCTTCACACCAACCTGCGTATACATCTATCAATATTGTTTTTTAGAATATGGTCAATCTCAGATTGAGATCTGAGTCTTTCAGTCAGATATATTTTTTTGGTATTGTTGAATCCTTGATCAGCCAAACATCATAAAACATATTTACTCATTCATTGATTAGATTCATACATAATCAACTAAGTATCATATACAACATTCAAGAAAACTAGATCTACATGAAGAATTGATTGACAGACAGCAGAAATACAACAGCATTAAACAAAAAACCTTTGCAATAAGATTCATAAAACCCTGACTTCCTTACGTGCCTTTTTTGAGACAAAACCACATATATACACGCTTTTACTAAGATGAAATAGTGTATATATTTGTCAATATTAAATTTGCAGAATGTTTCATATCTATAGAACTTACCTAGATTTGTCTACTTAACTTCAGCAAGCATGCACCAGATCACAGATCTAATCATTTCTTCAATAGATCATGTAGGAACATAGTCATTTTAGGTCTAAAGATCCGGAACCATCATTGTATGGAAGGGTGCATCATAGATTCATATCTACCAATAAGATAGAGTTCATCGCATGCAGGTATACATCAGAGAGTATTATTCAGTGACAACCCTTACACATGCACAAATTTACACTATGATCTTCTTCTCCTTATATAGATTTAGCCTTTACCAATACCATGAGTCAAAACCACACAATTTATGATGGTATTCTTGGATAGAATCAAATAGACGACACAACTCTTGATACTGTGGGCTAATACCATGGTAAAGCCTCCTAGTATCATATTTTTTAGACCACAAAAGGCATATGCTGCTTGGATCGTTCCTATCAGTGTGTATACGCAACTTGGCCTGTACAAACCCGCTTATAGAAACTGCAATATGAATATTAACCAATATTCTATTGGAAATTACACATTTCTTCTGATAGACTACTAAGCTTCTCCACAAGACATATATGCCATATTTTATCACAGATTTTCCATCAAGGACAGCATATTAAGACATAAGAATCATATTGCCAACAATCTCCCCCTTTGGACTTGATGGCAACCATGAAAACCATGATGTTGTTTGATCACTACAACAAATAGATGCATTACACATAACTATTATTCAAACACCCAAAATACTCCCCCCCTTTGACATCAAGGGAAAAGGGCACTATTTTTACCATGCTTCCCCTAAGGTCATGCTGATTCTCCAGATATATATTTTAGACTCTATAACTCAACCGAGTATGATCACTAAGAACTCATATATACATCAATGATCCAATCAAGTGGAATTACATAATTGAATCATCTACCCAACCAAGTGGGTTTACAACTTAGAACAATTCCTTACATGACTGAATGTAACAATTCACATCATGAGTGTCAATAGTCCCTTTTCATCAAATTACCAAAATAACTATTCATAAACAAGACCAAAAGATTTCAAGAGAGAGATCATATATAAGAAACCAATCAGAATGTCTACAATGCATCCTTTGAAGCAAGTCAGGTGACCCCCCTAAGCTTATGCATCCTGAACACCTTCAACAACCAATTCATCATAGCATCTTCATTAGAGAAGGATACATAAATATGAATACTAGAACAACAACAGAGATTACCCAACAACACCACAACTTTTCTGACTGTTGACCCTGAGAATTTATGTCAGCAAAACCCATATGAAGTTTTCTGCATAGAGACTCACATATATACGTGATTTTTATATATGAAACCAACGTATCAAAATTTAATTTCTGAAATCAAGCATATTTGATCAGAGAGGTAGAGATAACTCCTAGCTTCTGTCTGAGATATTCAAATTCTTCCCTAGGAAGAGGTATAGTAAATATATTAGCAACTTTTTCTTTGGAGGGAACATACTCCAATTTAACCTTTTTTTCAAGAACTTGTTCAAGTAGGAAGTGATACATGATAGGAATGTGCTTGGTCTTGGAATTCATAACACGATCCATTGATATACTAATGGTACTTGTATTATCACATAAAATGGAGATGGGAGGTGAAAATTTGATTTGAATGTCTTGTAGAGTCTACATCATCCAAAGGAGTTGTGTGCAACATGATGTGGCAACCACATATTCTACTTCTGTTGTAGATAAGGAAATAGAACTGTGTTTCTTGCTCAACCAAGATACTAGTCGGGGCCTCACATAGAATGCACCACCACTAGTGCTTTTTCGACCATCAACATTTCCAACCCAATCCGCATCTGTGTAAGAATGAAGAGTGAGATCAACATTCTTTGGATACCATAGACCAAAGTCTTGATTCCCTTTTAGATATATGAATATTATTTTTACAACCTGAAGGTGAGACTCTTTTGGATTAGCTTGGAATTGTCCAACAATCCCAACTGGATGCATAATGTTTGTTCTTGTCCTGGTTAGATAAAGTAGACTTCCAACCATGCATCTATATTCTGGTTGATTCACCATGGGAGAATCATCATGAGATCTGAGGTTACATCTAGTTACCATTGGCGTACTCATAGGTTTGCAGTCTTCCATCCCATAATTCTTCAAAATTTGTTTAGGATATTTTTCTTGCGATAAAAATATGCCATCTATTGCTTGTTGCACTTGTAAGAGAAGAAAAATTGTTAGTTAAAGACATTTCAAATTCTTGTTGCATAACAGAAGAAAATTTATGACTCATGGAATCTTCATTACTTCCAAAAATGATGTCATCAACATATACAACTACAATCAATAGTTTATCATTCTCAATTTTTGCGTATACGTTACTATCAATAGATCCCTTTGTAAAACCTTGCTCATGAAGATATTTTTCAAGACAATAGTACCATGCTCGAGGAGCTTGTTTGAGACCATATAAAGCCTTTTTAAGTTTGCAAACAAGTTTTTCATTATTTCCCAGAATGAATCCCTCTGGTTGTTCTATATAAACTTCTTCTTCAATATCACCATTGAGGAAGGCATATTTAACATCCATTTGATAAACTTTGAGTTGTTGAAAACTTGAAAAAGCTAGAAACATTCTTATGGCTTCAAGTCTAGCTACAGGAGAAATTTTTTCTTCAAATTCTATAGCTTATTGTTGAGCATACCCCTTACAAACAAGTCTAGCTTTGTTTCTAATAAGATCTCCATTTTCATTTAACTCATTTTTGAATATCCATTTTTTTCCAATCACATTTTTATCATGAGGTATTGGAACCAATTCCCAAGTGTGAATCTTTTCAACTTGATCAAGTTCTTCATTCATGGCTTGAATCCAACATTCACATTTACTAGCTTGATTGATATTTTGTGGTTCAATAGTGGATAGGAATTCCATATAGCTAGAAGATCCTAGAAGAGTTCTTCTTGTTTGGACACCTGATCCCTTTTCTTCCAAAATTTGAGATTCTGGATTATTCTTTTGAACATACCTAGATGGAGCCTTTTCAGATAGATCTTCTTCTGGTACTTCGTTGGGTTCACCTTCTATATTATTTCTATTTGATGCGGGAAAATATACATCGTCATCATCTTCATTTGTTTTTTTAATTTCCTTTTTAGGAGCTAAGAGAGACTCATCAATTACAACATTGATACATTAAAAAATCTTCTGAAGTCTTTTATTGGAACATTTATATGCTTTACTTCTAGAAGAGTAGCCAAGAAATATTCCTTCATCTGCTCTAGGTTGAAACTTACCAAGTTTTTCATCATTGTTCTTGATATAACATTTTCTTCTGAAAACTCTAAAATTCTTTATGGTGGGAAGATTGCCATACCAGAGTTAATAAGGAGTTTTATCACTGTTCACTCGAACATGAACATTGTTCAAAATATTTACTGGAGTATGTGCCTCTTCACCCCAAAAGGTATCGGGAGTTCTAGATTCATCAAGAATATCCCATGCCATTTTTTGAACTATTCTATTCATCCTTTTTGCCACGCCATTTTGTTGTGGGGTTCCAACTACATAAAATTGTCTTTTTATTCCATGATGTTCACATAAATCAAATAATTCATCTGATATTTATTCTCCTCCTCGGTCAGATCTAAGACATTTGATTTTTATATCTAATTCATTTTCAACCAAAGCTTTGAATATCTTAAAATTTTCAAATGTTTCATATTTATGTTTCAGTAAACTGATCCAACACATTCTAGAGAAGTCAACAATAAATAAAATATAGTATTGTTCTCCACAAGGTGAATTTCTCCTTACAGGACCACATTGATCAATATGTATAAGTTCAAGAGGCTTACTTTCTGATCCTTCTTTAGCATTGAATTGCACCCGGGTTTTCTTACCAAATTGGCATGATTTGCATAAGGTACTTTCAGGTAGAGTGATGTTGGGAAGATCACGAACAATTTTGAGTTTGCTGGATTTTCTTATTTGAGAGAAGATAAAATGTCCCAACCTTCTATGCCATAACCAATTTTCTGAATATTGACCCAAGTAGCACTGTTTTTGGCCACCTTTCAATACATACAGATTGTTTGGTTTTCTAGTTTCTCTTATTACCATTTTTCCTATGTTAATTTCATGTACTACACATTATTTTTAACTAAAGACAAATTCATTTCTTTGATCACACGTTTGACTCACACTTAACATGTTGTGCTTTAATCCATACACATACATAACATTGTTAGATTTCACCTTTTCTTTTAGGAAAATAGAACCTTTTCCTTTAATGACAGCAGAAGAGTCATTTCCAAATGTAACATTCTTTTCTTTCTCTACAGCATTCTATGAAAGAATTTTATTTCTATCACTTGTCATGCTTTTTGAGCATCCGCTATCAATGTACCATTGATTTTCTTCCCCTTCTGCAAATAAAGATATGCCACAACTTTCAACCTGCAAGTCCTTCTTTCTCCAAACCTTGGAATGTGAAGATATATGCTCTTTTGGCTGAAGTTTTCTCCTTCATTAAGATTCTTCATGACAAAAGTTATTGCAATAAGCACATTCAATTTCATTTTGAAGATGAGAAATTTGTTATAAGTATTCTTTTTTATTCCAAACTCATTTCTTTGCTTTCTTTCTCCTCTCATCGTGATGGTTTTGTATGCAACACATTGAGTAGCCTTAAGAACAAAATTATGACTTGAGAAACATTGTCCATTAAAGAAGAAATTTCTGCGATCATGAAACCTTCTATTTATGTTTACCTACTAATTGGTATTTTTGTTATTGTTCTTCCTTTTATTGAAATGGTCATGCATTACCTGTGTAGTTTCTTTGTTCTTTTGCTGAGAGACAAAATGTTGTAGTCTGGCTTTAGCTGCATTTAGATAGCTTGGTGTTGAAGACTGAGATGATTCTCAAATATATCCAAGACCTGTATTTATAAGAGAAGAGCATTGTACCTTGATAATTTCATCTAAGGTTTAAAATCCTTTAGAAAATATAAGATTTAAAGTTTTCACTTTCTCAATTTCCTTTCTTAGACTTACTATTTCACATCCTAATTTATCATTGTTCTTCTCCTTTTCTATAAGCTAATTTTTTAGATTATCTATGGCAATTTTGTTTCTTCCAAACATATTTTGAGATGATTTATTTCTTCAAGAAAATCATTTTCTTCTAACACATCCATAAAAGTATCACTAGAGTTCGTTTCAAAAGCGACGAGTAGTCTAATATCTTGATCAGATTCTCCTTCTTCACTATTTGATAGACCATCACTACCTTCATGAGTATAATAGCTTTTTCTATTGATAAACCGTTTCTTATTTCCTTTAGCCACTTCCTTTCCCTTTTCATGACTATCTTTATGGGGACATTTAGCAGCATAATGATCAACTCTTCCATAAGAAAAACATTTAAAAGGAAGCTTACCTCTAAACCTTCCAATGCCAAGTTGTAGCTTATTCACAAAATTTATCTCATCTTCTTCTAAAACATACCTTGATCCTTCTTATTATTCTACCTCGGTTCCTTTTGCAACAACTCTGAAGACAACTTCTTTGAATTCAAATGGACCTCCTTTTCTCATTTCACAAGCAGTCAGAATCCCATGAAGTTGAACAACAATAAGAGTTTGTACATCCTACTTCTCTTCAGTAGGAGACATTTTTTACTCAAATTTGGGATTTAGAGATCTTAAAACCTTTTCTACCGTAGTAATGTTAGATATGGTTTCACCCAGATTTCTCATACAATTTAAAATATCATCTAGACATAAAAATAAACTGGAAATTATTTCCTCGCTATGCATTCTAGGGTTTTCATATTGATTTCTGAGAGATTGGATTTTAGCACTTTTTACCTTGGCATCACCTTCATAGCTTAGAATTATTTTGTCTCATATCTCCTTCGCTGTATTCAACTACATGACTTTGAAAAATTTTGATTCAGTCAAACTTGCCAATAATGCATTGACCACCTTGCATTGGTTTCATAGTTCTTTTTCGATGCTGCATCTGTTGGAATAGAAGTTGGATATTGATAACCTCCTTCAACTGTAGCCCATAGATCTTCTCCAAGAGACTAAACATAGGATCTTGTCCCTGTATTCCAGAAGATTAATTTATTCCCACTGAAGAGAGCATGCCTGATAGATGTTGTCCCATCTTCATTTCTCATCTCAGCTGATCTTCCTTCTAGCGATTAAGATTCTTCAAAAGAACCTAGCTCCGATACCAATTGTTGGGAAAAAGACTAAGAGGGGGGTTGAATCAGTATTTAGAGCTTACTGATAATTTTATCTTTTTCTTTACTGAATTCCATACGTGACTTTAATGAACCCAACTCATGTATGCACGTGAATATACCAACAGAAACTTGTGTATACTGAGATATCTTTATTGTTAGATAAAATTTTAGAAACACACTTTAACTCAGCTTATCAATTATGCATGAGTTAGTTAAGAAATACATATGTGCAGTAAAAGAAGAAAAAATCATCATATAAGAGCATCACACATGAACACCAAGATTTAAGGTGGAAACCCAATTTGGGAGAAAACCACCGCTGTTGTTGTCTCTATCTTCAACATCTATTATATGGAAAATGAATTACAATTTTGTACTGATGTAGACTCATATTAGTACATAGGCATCTACCTGCAAAATGCTGCAACCTTCTCTCATTTTCTAGCTTCAACTAGAATGGAGCTACAACCCCCTGATCTCGTATACCAACTACTACTGGAAGGGAGCTTCAACCCCATGATCAGAACACCAGCTTATACTAGCAAGAAGCTTCTACTTCCAACCTAAAGGCTTCAGCCTTCAGAACCACTGCATACCACATTTCATCAATTTTCATACTATATCGCATAGCTTTAACACAACTCTTCATAAAAATCAGCAACAATAAACTTCACCCAATACATCAATCTGGACAGTGAGATCACTGTCATCAAAACACTGTAATAACCAAATTTTCAGAATCAATATGCAGAATCAAATTCAACCCTGAACATTCATTATTTCAAAAATCATACGTTACTTTTCTTTGT
This sequence comes from Pinus albicaulis, assembly GCA_034641835.2. Classification (NCBI taxonomy): domain Eukaryota; kingdom Viridiplantae; phylum Streptophyta; class Pinopsida; order Pinales; family Pinaceae; genus Pinus; species Pinus albicaulis. Next base: position 1,279,437,435 of record CM076582.1, on the reverse strand, counting down.
TGAACCCGCATGTATATGCTCTTTCCTTCACACCAACCTACATATAGATCTGTGAATACTATTTTTCAAAATATGGTTAGTCTCAGATATAGATCTGAGGCTTTCAATCAGATATTTTTTTTGGCATTTCTAAATCCTTGATCAGTCAAACATCATAAAACATATTTACTCGCTCATTGATCAGATTCATACATAATCAACTTAGAAGCATAGACAACATTCAAGAAACCTAGATCTACATGATGTCTTCATTAACAAACAATATAAATATAACAACATTAAATAGAAAACCTCTACAATAAGCTTCAGAAAACCCTGGCTTCCATATGCACCTTTTTCTTAGGGAAAGTCGCGTATATACGTGCTTTTACCAAGACGAATTAGCGTATAGATCCATAAATATTAAATTTGAAGAATGTATCAGATCTATACAAATTACCCAGATTTCTTCACTTCACTTCAGCAAACATGCACCAGATCATAGATCTAATCATTTCTTCAATAGATCATGCATGAACATATTCATTTCTGGTCTAGAGATCCTGATCCATCCTTGTATCCAAGGGTGAATCATAGATTCAGATCTACCAATAAAACACAGTTCATCCCATGTAGGTACACTTCATAGAGAATTATTCAATGACATCCCTTACACATGCAAACCTTTGCAATATGATCTTATTCTCCTTATATATATTTAGCCTTTACCAATACCATGATTCAAAGCCACACAACTGACGACAGTATTCTTGGACGGAATCAAATAGATGACACAACACTTGATACTGTGGGCTAATACAATGGTAAAGCCTCCTAGTATCATATTTTTTAGAGCGCAAAATGCATACGTGACTTGGATCATTCCTATCAACATGTATACATGACTTGGCCTGTACAAAACCTCATATAGAATTTACAATATGAATATTAACCAATCTTCTACTAGAAATTACACATTTATTTTGATATAATACTGAGCTTCTCTAGAAGACATATACTCCATATTTTGTCCGAGAGTTTCCATCAAGGACAACATATTAAGACATAAGAATCATATTTCCAACAGGAAAATGGTTAGTTGTAATGGAAAAAGAAAGAGATGCAATTGAAAATAATGATACACATGAATTAGTAAATATTACATAAGGAAAGAAGTGATATGTGTAAAGTGGGTTTATAAAACTAAAATAAATGTAACGTTGTGAAACAAGCTCCAAAAATAGAAGAAAAGAGATATCAATGCCTTAGAAATAAGCCACTTCGAGGGGGAAACCTCCAATACATTACATGAATGAACAATTCTTGGATGATTCAAATTAAAAAACCTCCTTTCTATATATAGGAGTCCATGGGGCCACAATGTAATCCTAGTGGGGCCACAATGTAATCCTGGCCGACCTAAGAATAATAATTTGAGGGCACAATAATAACAGTATGGGGGTTACAAGGGTACAATAATAACAATAAGGGGGTTACACTAACAACAATAAGGGACTATACTAATAATATAGGAACCTAACATGCCCCTCTCCTTCAAGAAAGTGTTGTCCTCAACGCTTGAGTAGCTCTAGGTTCTTCTGTATAAAATTCTCATCCTCCCATGTAGAATCTTCAGTGGGTAAGTTCTTCCACTTGATGAGATACTCTGAAATTGATCGATTCTGTAGTTTTCAAGTTCTTGTTTCCATGACCGCTTCAGGTTCCAATATGATTTTTCCTTCTTCATCAAGTTCTGGAAATATTGTTTGAACTGGAAGATTTTCATCTATAACCTTCTTTAAGCATGAAACATGGAAAATTGGATGCACTAGTGAAGAAGCAGGAAGCTCCAATTTGTATGCCATAGTACCAATATTTTGCAACACCTTTTAAGGACCATAGTACTTTGGCGATAATTTATTATCCTTATTAGCTTGCTTGAGGGACATTTGTTTGTATGGTTGTAGGTGTAAAAATACCCAGTCTCCTACGTCAAAACTTCTTTTGCTGTGATGTTGATCTGCCTATTATTTCATTTGACTTTGTGCCAAATTTAGGTTGTCCTTTAAGAGTTGGAGAACTTCTTGTTGATGCTCGATGTGATCTTCCACTGCTTGAACCTTCGAATTTTCTCTTAAAGATGATGTGATGGATGCTAGATGATATCCATAAAGTGCCATAAATGAGGTCATTTTTGCTACAGTATGCAAGGAAGTGTTATACCACCATTTAGCAAGAGGTAACCACTTGACCCATTATTTTTGTTTATCAGATAAAAAATAACGAAGATATCCTTCCAAACATTTATTTACTATCTCAGTTTTACCATCGGATTGAGGATGATAAGATGAAATATGAGCTAATTGAGTACCCAAAGAAGAAAATAACTCTGTCCAAAAAATTCCAGTAAAAATGGGATCTCTGTCACTCACAATAACCCCTGGGTTTCCATGTATCTTTTAAATTGTGTCCATGAATGTAGTAGCAACTGTACTTGCTTTGAATGGATGAGATAATGCACAAAAGTGTGCATACTTGATAAGTTTGTCAACTACCACCATGATGACTCTCTTTCCTTTAGATATAGGTAAACTTGTGATAAAATCCATTGAAATATCCTCCCAACATTGACTTGGAATGGATAAAGGTTGTAGAAGACCCAGGGTATTAATTGTCTCAACTTTATTCTGTTGGAAAACCAAACATTCCACCAGAAACTTTTGAATATCAGATTTAAGGCCATCCCAAATAAATTCTTTCCTCACCCTGTGGTAAGTTTTTAATAATCCTGAGTGTCCTCCTAAAGGAGAAGTGTGCAATTACAAAGGAATATTTTGTTTTAGTTGGGAAATCTTACAAATATATAAGCGATATTTGTACTATAAGGAATCATTTTTCCAAATAAATGTATCAGATGTACTAGGATCTTGCTGCAACTTTTCATTGAATGTCCACACTTCTTTGTCCTTCTTCCATTCATCTCTTGCTTCAGTTATCCAATCTCGTTGGATAATATAAATGGCACAAAGCAATGCTTCCACCTCTTCATTCTTTCTTGAGAGTGCATCTGCAACAACATTTAGCTTCCCTTTTTTCTAGATTATTTCAAAGCCATAACCCAACATCTTCGTGACCCATTTTTGCTACTCTTATGAAGATAGTCTTTATTGCAAAACGTGTTTAAGACTATCATGATCATTTTTTACCTTGAAGTGTCTTCCCATTAGGTAAGTTCTCCATTTCTTTAGTGCATGCAGTATTGCTAGCGATTCCTTCTTATAAATAGGTTTCTGTAAATACTTTGCTTTGATTGGAAGACTTTCAAAGACAATGGGTCTTTCTTCTTGCATTAAAACAACACCAATTCCATTTCCTGAGGCATCACATTCCATAATAAAGATTTTTGTGAAGTCTGGCGTAACTAAGATCAGTGCTAGGCACATTGACTCTTTAAGATGTTCAAAGGCCTTAGTTGCTTCAGGATTCAATGAAAATGCATCTTTCTACAATAATGTTGTTAGAGGTGCTGTTATTCTCCCATATTTATTAACAAACTTGTGATAATACCTTGTTAACCTGAGAAATCCTCGCAACTGATTTATGGTTATGGGGAATTTCCATTCCTTAATGGCTTTAATTTTGTTAGGGTCTACCTTAACACCCTCGTGAGATACAACATGACCCAGATATTCCACCTCTTGTACTCCAAAGAAACATTTGGATGTTTTTCCATATAATTGTTTCTCTTGCAATAGTTTGAGCACCCTTTCAACATGTTGAACACAATCCTTCCAAGACCTACTATAGCTTAGTATATCATCAAAAAATACTAGCACAAATTTTCTAAGGAAGGGTTTGAAAATGGAATTCATCAACCCTTGAAATGTAGAAGGTGCATTGGTAAGGCCAAAAGGCATGACCAAAAATTCATAATGACCCTCATGAGTTCGAAATGCTGTTTTCGAAATATATTTAGTATTCATTCTAATTTGATGATATCCTGAATGAAGATCCAACTTGGTAAAATAAATTGCTCCATGTAATTCATCCAATAATTCATGAATCATAGGAATGGGAAATTTATCTTTAATGGTGAGCTTATTGAGCTCCCTATAATCCGGGATGGTTTTAAAGGGTACAAACAAACACATGGAAGAGATTATGCTTAAACCTTTACACTAGTTGAAAGAATGGAAACAATGAGGAAATTTTTAGCAATAGCAACCCAACATAAGTGGAAGCTATATAAAATAGACATGAAATAATACTTATTTAATTGAGTGTTGAAGGAGGAAGTGTATATGGAGCAACCACCTATTTATGAGGTTCAGGGACAAGAAAAAAATATGTATATGCTAAAGAAAATTGTTTATAGGTTGAAGCAAGCACCACAAACATGGTATATCATAATAAACTCATATTTCTTGAATAGCGACTTTAGGAAAAGTGATGGTGAGCCTACCTTCTATATCAAAGAAAGTGATAGTAAGTTTAAAATTGTGGTTTAATAAATAGATGAATTAATTTTCATACGGACTAATGATCTTCTCATTGTTAATTTGAAAGAAGTGGTGAAAAATGAGTTTGAAATGAGATATTTAGTGTTGTTAAGGAATTTTCCAAGCACAAAAGTGAACAAAATGAAAGATGAAATTTTTATTTCTCAAACAAAGTATGAAACAAACATATTGAAGAGGTTTAAAATCAAAACACCAAGCCTTAGGTAACACCAACAACCATGGGTTTCAAATTGAGTAGGGAATATTGTAGCAACAATGTAAATACAACACTATACAAAAGCTTGGTTAGTAATTTGTTGTATTTGAGTGCAATGATTTAATGTTTGCAGTAAGTTTAATCTCTAGATTCATGGATACCCCAGCAGAGATGCATTTGTAAGCAACTAAAAGAATAGTATGTTATGTTAATGGAACCAAGGGATATGACGTGTTATACACTGTAGCAAATGAATTTAGATTTGATAGATATACTGATAGTGATTGGGTAGATAGTGTAGATGATATAAAAAACACATCACACTATTTTTTTCATTTAGGTTTGAGAGTCATTTCATGGGCTTTAAGGATAAAAAAATTATCTCTTTCCAAAACTAAGGATGAATATGTCGCACCAACCTTGACACCTTGTCAAGCAATTTGGATGAGAAGAATGTTGAAATTTTTAAGGCATGAACAAGAAGAAACAACACTGATTGATTGTGACAACAATTTTACAATATCTTTATTGAAAAACTTTGTCTTCCACAAAATAAATAACATATTGTCACAAGCTATCCTTTCATAGGGAATTGATTAATGACAGAGAGATTGTTTTGGAACATTGTAGATCTCAAAAATAATATGAAAACATTTTCACGAAAACATTATCAAGTTTCGTTCATCTAATAAAAAGTATAAAAATAATCAATATTAGTAGTTGTGATTAAGAAAATGGTGAAAATAATCCCTAAGTACTCCATTTATTGTTCATATATGTGTCAATCCTTGAGTGAAAAAAAATTATCTTTGTAAAAAAATTATCATTTCCCATGTTTTCTTCAAAATTGAAACCACATAAATTAGTTGGATTATTTCTTAGTGCTCTATTTTTCTTCTTCAACTAGATATCTGTAAGATGTAATCATCCTCCATAAATCAAAATCATAAGAAATACTATTGAATTGGGCAATGTGATTTTTCATTGTGCAAGTAATATGCAGACTTCTCAGCTTTATGTATTACTATATTTGTTTAATATGTTCCCATGTACCAATGTATAAAAAAGTGTTATACAGGGTCAACGCTTGTGTGTGAATAATATGGTATATTTTGCCTATTTTTTTACAGCATGAGAAAAACACAGTATTTACTGTGTCAAACAATGTCACGGTAGAACTCTATAGATCTTGTTTCACAGTGTGTAAAAAGAGAATGAAGCTGCATTTTCTTTCTTAAATGTATTTTCACTTCTGATAGTGAAAATATAGATATATTTTGATGTGCTGGTTAATTTTAATTGTTAAAGGACATATGCTTAATACTATATTTTGGTCTGTTTTTTTTTTATTCTTATGTTTTTCAAAAATATTAGTTAAATGTAGTCATTTTCAATTTCAAAGAACTATGTGTTGGAATTATACTTCCAACCACGGCCATGAATACAGTAGTGGCAGAAGACCACACTTCATCAATTTTGTTGCAGAAAACGACAAGCGTCAGTTTTGAAATTGGAGGCGTTTCACGCAAAATATCAGAAGCAGAGTACCGCGACCATAACTCTGTGTTTATTTCTCAAATCACCATATTTTATTGCCTACCGTAGTTCACCTACCTCTTCCATTTAAAACAACCCACATCACATTTCCCTTACCTTACCTCTTAACTCTTTCACCACAATGTTATTCTATCGCCGATGTGATATCTGGTGGGACCCACCTTATGCTTACTGCATGGACCAAACCTTGTTTTGCATTCATTTCCTTTGAATTTTCATTACCATACTTACCAATGTTTAGGTGCCCTCAAGTTCTCAATCGCAAGTTTTAAACTTTACCTTCCGCCATTGCGGCGTATGTTATTTGTTTTGTGATGTGATCATGCTATCGCACATCACACCTGCAAAGTTTTAATTTTTTCATAAAGTTTCACAGTTATGTTATTTTGGGTGCGATGCCATATGTGCCATGTCACTATCACACATCGCAGCCCGCAAAGTCTTATGTTTACCGTTGACTCGCACGAAGGCTATGTTAAATGATATGCGATGCGACGGTGCCATGTCACTTCGCAATCGCAAAAAGAAAAGTTTACATGTGTTCATGCATATGTTAAGAGTTAAGATCATCGATCTGCGATCTACGATGCAACACACGACATGATGAGGTTTTAGAGACGAAACTAATAAAGTTTGAAGTCTTCCCTTTTATGTTTTGAACATGTTTTATATGCATTTCCCATGTAAATCAAAATACAGCATGTGTTCCATTTTAATGTTGAAAAGGGTCCTTCTACAACTCGAGGATGAGAGGTTGTTGAAAGTCCTTTCAACAATTGAATACCATTGATTAGAATTACGTTTCTCACCCTTCGGCCATTTTGTATAAGAGATGCAATTTCATTTGTTTTCAGAGAGTGAGTTGAATAGAAAAATGAATTTCATTCCTCTCCTGTGTTATTTCGATGCCTGTGTGTATTTTTTATTTTTCCACATTATTTTCATTCTCTGTGTTGTGGGGGAAACACATTTCCTCTATTCGTTGTATTAAAAAAATCCACCATGGTATTAGAGGAGGTCTAGGCTCTCAATAAAAGAACAAGTTCTCTTTACTCAAGAAGGTGTAATATTGTTGATTTGTAGAAGGAGAAGTATCCAGTATTGAGAAAGCTTTTATAGAAGTAAGAAAGTTTTTGTTTACATAGTAAGTACGGCAGCAACAGGCACAAGCCTGAAAAATCAACAATTACCATAGTTCAATGGTAAAAACTATGATTATTGGGCCATTATAATGAGGGCCCTGTTTTCTTTGTAAGATATATGGGAGATGGTGGAAAATGGATTTCCAGAATGAGCAGATGTAGTAGCACTTACTGCTTTGACAGTAGCAGAAAGAGACTTGCTGAAAGATAAAAGGTAAAAGGACTCAAAAGCCATCTTCTATATCTTTCAAGAAGTACATGAGAGTATCTTTCGAAGGATTTTAGCATCAAAAAATTCTAAGGAGGCATGGGATATTCTCAAGACAGCCTATGAAGGCATGGAGAAGGTAAAGACAACAAAATAACAAATGCTTAGGAGAGATTTTGAAACTCTCTCTATGAAAGAGTTTGATAACATAGACTCATTCTTCACACATGTGATTGGGTTGGTTACCCAGATAAGGTCTCATTGAGAGACACTTGAGGAAATAATAATAGTGGAAAAAATTCTAAGAAGCCTACCAACAATATTTGATGCCATAGTAGTGGTAACAGAAAATACAAAAGATCTCTCATAATTTTTAGTCGATGAGCTTCATGCATCCATGATGTCTCATGAACATAGAATGAATAGAACAACGAACTCCTTGTTGGAGCATTCCTTTAAGAAACAAGTGTATTTTGGTTGAGGAAGAGGTCAAAGAAGATCAAACTACTGAGGAAGATGAAGAAGCCCACACAAATGGAAGGGGCAGCAACCAGAATAAAAGCAAAGGCTCAAGCCAAAATCAAGCACAAGGACAAAGGTATGATAAATCCCAAGTCCACTGTCATTATTTTAAAACTTATGGGCGTTATTACAATGAGTGTAGAAAGAAATAAAACGACATGTTTAACAGACAAAATGTAAAATTTTCGAGAGAAAATAAGAACCAAAGTAATGTGCTTTTGACATGCAATGTAGCACACGAAAAACATGAAGATATATGGTTCTTAGACTGAGGTTGTAGTAATCACATGATTTGAAGTGACAACATGGATTGATAGTAAAGTCTCTGTCATGGGGAAAGGAAGAGTTTCAATACTAACAATGAAGGGAGAAAAAAAGTTTGTGCCAAATATATATTATCTACCTGGCCTGAAATATAACCTTCTGAGTATTGGATAGCTTGTGAGTAACGGCTAGAATGTGTTTTTTAAGAATTATGTGTGTACAATCATGGACATACCTCCAAGTAAAAGGGTCATTTCAAAAGTGCATATGAAAAATAATAGAATTTTTCCTCTCAAGCTCAGAACGGACTGAAAGAAGGAGGTGTGGTAGCAGCAGTCACACAAGAGGTCTTCCAAGAAGAAGTGAAAGACAAAAATTGGTTATGACATTTGAGATTTGGACATCTCAATTTTGGAGGTTTGAACCTCTTGCATAGAAAGGGAATGGTAAAATGATTACCACTCATACATAAATTAGACAACCTATGTGAAGGTTTCATCTTGGGCAAACAACACATAGAATCCTTTCCAGCAGGAAATAGTATAAGGGCAAAGGCACCCTTACAGATTTTCCATTCAGATTTCTGTGGGCAAATACAAACACCATGTTTATCAGGCAGTCATTATACCTTGACATTTATAGATGATTATAAAAGAAATATATTGGTTTATTTCTAAAGACTGAAAAGTGAAGTGTTTGAACTGTTATGCCACTTCAAATCTCTTGTTGAGAAGCAACGTGGGAATTAAATAAAAGTGCTAAGAACTGACAGAGGAGGAGAGTATATCTCCAAAGACTTCCTACATTTATGCAGTGAGCACGACATACACAAGCATTTTACCACAAGGTACACACCATAAAAAAATGGTGTTGTAGAAAGAAAGAATAGGACCATCATGGACATGGTTAGAAATATGTTGAACACAAAGCTCTTGCAAAATGAGTATTGGGCAGAAGCTGTAAATAGTGCAGCTTACATTTTAAATAGATGTCCAACCAAAATTGTTATGAACAGAGTTCCGGAAGAGGCATGGAGTGGAACAAAGCAGTTTTTCACTCAAATGAGAGTATTTGGATGTGTGACATATGCACATGTCCCAGATCAACTAAGGAATAAGTTGGACAACAAGGGGGAGAACTGTATATTTGTTGGATACAGTGATGAATCCAAGGCCTACAAAATATATAAGCCATCAACCAAGAAAGTTATAATCAGTAGAGATGTGCAGTTCATTGAAGAAGAAGTTTGGGATGGAAGCTTAGAGAAGACTATAAATCTGAAGACATGTATTTCACATGAATATAGAGAGGAGCTGATTGCAAAAAATAATCCCTCAACGGTGGCGCCTCCGCCACCTACACAAGCTCAGTAGAGCACACCACAAGAAAGAAATAGAACAACCTTTAGAAATCAAGGATGTTCTTCTCTAAGCACATCGTAGGGATCTGAAACTCCCTCGAGTTCAAGTGGAACTCCAAGCACAAAAAGAAGCCCAAGATTCCGAAATCTGAGTGAAATTTATGATGAAGAAGAAGCTGACAATAATACTGGATTGAATTCTTTATTTGCTTTATTTTTTCATGTTGAAGACCCAATCCATTTTGAAGATGTAGTAAAAGAAGAAAAATGGATTGAATAAATGAATTAAGAGATTGGATCAATATAAAATAATGATACATGGGAGTTAGTGGACCTCCCACAAGGTAAAGAAGGTTTTGGAATAAAATGGGTTTATAAGACCAAAAGAAATGCCGAAGGCAAGATAGAAAGACATAAGGCAAGACTTGTTGTGAAAGGCTACAAGCAGCAGCAAGGAAGAGATTATGAGGAAAACTTTGCACCAGTTGCAAGGATTGAGAAAGTGCAGACAATGTTTTCCATAGCAGCACATCAAAAGTGGAAAGTCTACCAGATGGATGTAAAATCAACATTCTTGAATGGAGTGTTGAAAGAGGAGGTATATGTTGAGAAAACTCATGGCTATGAGCTAGAGGGCCAAGGGCACAAATTTTTCAAATTGAAGAAATATTTTTATGGGCTGAAGTAAGCACCAAGAGCATGGTACAACAGGATTTATGCTTATCTGATGGATAATGGGTTTGAAAAATGTGATGGTGAACCCACACTCCACATTAAAGAAAATGACAGTAAAATCCTTATTGTTGTTTTATATGTAGATGATTTAATTTTCACAGGCAATGAAGTTTCTCTCATTTCATATTTTAAAGAAGTCATGAAGAGAATTTGAAATGAATGATTTGGGTTTATTGAGATTTTTTTTGGGAATAGAGGTAAAGAAAAATGAAAAGGGAATTTTTATTTCTCAAGAAAAATATGTTGAAGAAGTTGTAAAGAGATTTAACATGCAAAATAGAAAAGTCACTGTAAATCCAACTCTCATAGGGTTAAAATTAAGCAAAGAATGTTGATACGACATTGTACAAAAACATAGTTGGCAGTCTAATGTATTTGACTGCAACTAGGCCTGATATTATGTATGTTGTAAGTTTAATTTATAGATTCATGGAGACACGAACGGAGACACAGAGGCAAGCAGCCAAGAGAATATTGAGGTATTTGAATGGAAAAAAGGAGTATGGTGTTCTATACTCCCCAAATGATAATTTTAAGTTGATTGGTTACACTGACATTGATTGGGCTGGAAGTGTAGATGATAGAAATATCACATTTGGATATGTGCTTCATTTGGGATTGAGAGCCATTTCATGGGCTTCTAAGAAGAAACCAATAGTTGCATTATCAAGAGCAGAAGCAAAATATGTGGCAACAACAACAAAAACATGCCAAGAAGGATGGACGAGAAGGATGCTGAGATATTTGTGTCATGAGCAGGACAAAGGAAATACAATTTATTGTGATAATAGCTCAACAATTGCATTATCAAATAATTTTGTTTTCCACAAAAGAACAAGTAATATTGATGCAAAGTATCATATTATAAGAGAATTGGTTAACAACGGTGAGATTGTTTTGTAGCATTGCAGGACAGAGGAACAATTTGCCGATATCCTGACAAAGCCATTAGGACAAAGAATTTTTGTTTATCTCATACAGTGTTTGGGAATGACTGACGATGCCAGTTGTGATTAAGGGGGAGAGTTGGAATTATACTCCCCACCACTACCATGAATAGACCAGTGAAAAAAACCCACACTTCATCAGTTTTGTTGCAGAGAAGGATAAGCCTGATTTTTCAAATTGAAGGTGTTTCATGCAAAAGACCAGAAGTAGAGTACTGCATACATAACTCTGCATTTATTTCTTAAATCACCGTGTTTTCTTACGTACCTTATGTTATTCATCTTCCGATGTGATATCTGGCGGGACCCACCTTATCCTTATAGCATGGACCAAACCTTGTTTTGTGTTCATTTCCTTTTTATTTTTATTACCACACTTACCAATTTTTAACCACCCGCAACTTCGCAATTGCAAGTCTTAAACTTTTCCTTTTGTCGCTGCAGCATATGTTATTTGTTTTGTGACAAGATTGTGTTATTGTAAATCATGCCCACAAAGTTTTAAATTTTTTCGTACAGTTCTGCAGTTATGAAATTTTGGGTACGATCTGATATGTGCCACATCACTATCACACATCACATCCCCCAAAGTTTTACATTTACCATTGAACCGCCCGCAGGCTATGTTAAATGATATGCGATGCGATGGTGCCATGTCACATCACAATCATAGAAAGATAAGTTTACCTATGTTCACGCATATGTTAAGAGTTAAGATCAACGATATGCGATCTGCGATGAAGCGCCGAACGTGATGAGGTTTCAAAGTCGAAACCGATAAAGTTTGAAGTCTGCCTTTTTATGTTTTGAACTTGTTTTGTACATGTTTCCTTTGTAAATAAGAATATGGCATCCATGTCATTTTAATGTAGGAATGGGTATTTTGACAACCCAATGATGGGAGGTTTTTGAAAGTCTGTTGAACAATTGAATAGCATTGATTATAATTAGGTTTTATAGGCTTCAGCCATTTCGTATAAGAAATGTAATTTCATTTGTTTTCAGAGAGTGAGTTGAATATAGAAACAAATTTCATTCCTTTCCCGTGTTATTACGTTGCCTATGTGTATTTTTTATTTTTCTGCATTATTTGCATTCTCTGTGTTGTGGGGGAAACCCATTTCCTCTATTTTTTGTATTCAAAAATTCCTAAGACTATGTAAAATTTAATCACATGGATTCATTTTTAATAGCATAGATTTATTTTATGTATTTTATATGAGTTCTTAGGGATCAAAATTATTCACAATATGTTATTTTTCACAATAAATTGTATTTTATACAATAAAATACAATTTCTTATTTTTCATTGTTTAAATTATATTTTTGAATGCAAAATAGATATATAGGAGAAAATAAAAATTTTAACCATAAAAACTTAATTTTTTTATGATATATACATTTTTTTTTTAATTCTATAAAATGTATATACAATTCACATCAAAATGTTTTATATAACATGTACATCTAGACATTTTATGAGGTGAATTAAAATGGTTTTTTATTATTAATATATTTTTAAGTATATGTCAATATTAAGTCGTATTAAAATATTTTATCAATAACAAAATTATAAGATTTAAACATTCTACTCACACATTTGTTTACTTTTACTTACTTTACAACATACTCATTATTTTTATTATATTCTACTTAATTTTTTCATGATATATACATGATTATTTTTTAATGATATATGATGTATACACAATTGACATTAAAATATTTTATTATTAACATATTTTAAGTATATGCCAATATCAATTTGTATCAAAATATTTTATCATTAACAAAATTATAAGATTTAAACATTTTACTCACACATTTTTTTAGTTCTACTTAATTCAATACATATTCATTATTTTTATTATATTTAATCTTAGACATATCCTCACACATTATTATATTTAAAATTATCCATATCCTCACACATTAGCCTCTACTCAATCAATAAAGTAAGAACACTTTATTAGCTCTACTTGATTGTGGAATACAAAAAGCCTTGGAGGTGGTGTCTAGGTGATTAAATGTCCTCTTTCGATGACGTAAGGCCTTGCACACATTGAGGAGTCATGCATTATCATTTAACGAAATTGGTCACGGCCACAACATAATTAATATTCGCAGCTAGTTCAAGTAAGATTGTTGGTGAGATAGATATTCATTTCGTTACTAAATATTTGTTTTTTCGACTTTATTGAGAAACATGAATTAATTGTATAGATTATATGAAAGAGATGAGATCAAATTTCTCATTAATTACTTGACATAGGTTTATACATTATCATAAATTTATTTAATTTAAATATTAAATTGTATGGGATGACTTGGATTTCCTCCATAGTCCATGAGATGAATAAGAATGTCACACTTAGCATTTTAATTGTGATTTTAAAAATTAAAAGTAATACTAAAATCTTGCTTAAATTTTATATGACTAAATAATATTATATACTTATTACATATTTATAGGTATAATATTAAACTATGATATACCATTTTTTTGGATTCAACTTTGTTAAGGAAGTCATTCGTCTACGACTGTTTCCATGATAGGTAGTCGTAACTCACTAATTTCTCATGATTATTGAATAGTCCACTTAGCACTCATTGCATTGGGTGATGCTCATAATTAAGCGTTCTTGAGCCATAGATGATCTATAATGGGAGATCTCTTGGTAGGTCCTGGTTACTAGGTGTTTACCCTAGAAGTGATGATTAGCGCTATGTGATTCATTTCACTAGTTTCAATCCCACTTCTTCTCTTGTGTGAGCATCACCCAATGCAATGAGTCCTAAGTAGACTATTCAAAAATAATGAGAAATTAGTTAGCTAAGACTACCTCCCATGGAAATGGTCATAGATGAATAACTTACTTAATGCAGTTGAATCCCAAAAACTGATATCTAATATAATGCACTGCAGAAACCCCTCAATAGTTAAATACAAAGAGTGAAGGGAGTTCTAATTGAATGGTTCATGAGGAAAAATTATTGTTAATTTTTCTCAAATGTGTTAGCAAGCTAAGTGGGCTTGATTATGGGGAAAAATCAGCATTTAAGTGTGTTTGAGCCAGAGGCGGTCTAGGATGGGTGACCTACTGAGAAGTCCTGGTTACCGGGTGTAGACCCCGTAAGTGATTATTGACAGTATGTGATTAATTTCAGTAGTTTTAATACCACTTCTTCACCCTTGTAAGCATCACATGATGCAATGAGTGCTAAGTGGACTCTTCAAAAATCATGAGAAATTATTTAGTTATGACTACCTCTCATGGAAATTATCATAGATGAATGACTCATTTAACGTAGTTAAATCCAAAAGAATGATATCTAATATAATGCATTGTAGAAAAAACTCATTACATAAATACAAAGAGTGAAGGGAGTTCTACTTGAATGGTTCATGAGGAACAATACTTGATATGCTTTGGGAAATGGGGTAGAAATATAAGTCAACTTGATTGTGGGGAAAACACCACAGTTTAGTGTGCTTGAGCCAGAGGCGATCTAGGATGGTGACCTCCCAAGAAGTCCTCATTACTAGGTGAAAGCGCCAAAAGTAATGATTAATGCTATGTGATTTATTTCACTAGTCTCAATACCACTTCTTCACCCATGTGAGCATCACCCGATGCAATGAATGCTAAGTGGACTATTCAAAAATCATGAGAAATTAGTCAATTACGACTACCTCTCATGGAAATGATCATAGATGAATGACTTACTTAATGAATTTGAATGCCAAAATAATGATATCTAATATAATTCACTGCAAAAACCCCTCAATAATTAAATGAAAAGAGTGAAGGGAACCCTATTTCAATGGTTCGTGAGGCACAATAATTTCTAAGGCTTTGAAAATGGGGTAGGAAGCTAAGTGGGCTTGATTGTGGGTAGAATTCCACAGTTAAGCATCGTTGAGCTAGAGGCAATCTCGAATGGGTGACCTCATGGGAAGTCCTAGTTGCCTAGTGCAAGCCTCGAAAGTGATGATTGTCACTATGTGATTCATTGAATAGTTTCCATCCCACTTATTCACCCCTGTCAGCATCACCCGATGCAATGAGTGATAAGTGAACTATTAAAAAATAATGAAAAATTATTCAGTTACGACTACCTCCCACGGAAATGGTCATAAATGAATTACTTACTTAACGCAATTGAATCCTAAAAAATGATATCTAATATAATGCACCAAGGAAATCCATAAATATTGAAATACAAACATTGAAGGGAGCACTAATGAAATCAGTCATGATGCACAATACTTGCTAAGGTTTTAAGCATGATTGAGCCAAACGCGATCTAGGATGTGTGACCTCCTAGGAAGTCCTGGTTACTTGGTGCAAGCCCCAGAAGTGATTATTAACATTATGTGATTTATTTCACTAGTTTAAATCCCACTTCTTCAGCCCTGTAAGCATGACCTGATGCAATGAGTGCTAAGTGGAGTATTCAAAAATCATGAGAAATTAGATAGTTACGACTACCTCTCATGGAAATTTTCATAGATGAATGACTTACTTAAAGGATTTGAATACGAAAAAATGATATATAGTATAATGCACTACAAAAAGACCTCAATACTTAAATACAAAGAGTGAAGGGAGCTATGCTGGAATGGTTCGTGAGGCATAATAGTGGTTAAGGTTTTGAAAATTGGGCAACAAGATAAGTGGGCTTGATTGTGGGAAAAACTCCAAAGTTAAGCGCGCTTTAGCCAAAGGCGATATAGGATGGGTGACCTCCTGCGAAGTCCTGGTTAGTGGGTGCAAGCCTTGGAAGTAATGATTGATGCTAAGTGATTTGTTTCTCTATTTTCAATCCCACTTCTTCACCCCTATGAGCATCACTCAATCAAATGAATACTAAGTGGACTATTAAAAAATCATGAGATATTAGTCAGTTACAACTAGGTCTCATGGAAATGGTAATAGATGAATGGCTTACTTAATGTAGTTGAATCCCAAAAAAAATGATATCTGATATAATGCAATATCGAAACTCCTAAATACTTAAACACAAAGAGTGAATGTAACTCTTAATGAAAGGTTCAGGAGGCACAATACTTTCAAATGTTTTTCAAATGTGGTAGCAATCTAAGTGGTATTTTTTGTGGGGAAAACTATAGAGTTAAGTGTGCATGAGGCAGATGTGATATTTGATGTGTCACCTCCCAGTAAATATTGGTTACCGACTGAAAGCCCTGGAAGTGATGATTGATGCTATTTGATTCATTTCACTAGTTTCAGTCCCACTTCACCCTTATGAGCATTATCTGATGCAATTAATTCTAAGTGAAATACTAAAAAATGATGAGAAATTAGTTATTTACAACTACCTCTCATGGAAATGGACATAGATGATCGACTTAATTAATTCATTTAAATGCAAAAAAAATCATATCGAATATACTAAAATACAAAGAGTAAAGGAAGATATATTTCAATGGTTCACAAGGCACAATACTTGATAAGGCTTTGCAAATGGGGTAACAAGCTAAGTGGGCTTGATTGTGGGGAAAATTATAGAGTGAAGCATACTTGAGCTAGAGGTGATGTGGGATGGGCGACCTCCCGGGAAGTCCTAGTTAACAGGTGAAAGCCCCGGAAGTAATGATTGACACTATGTGATTCAGTTCACTAGTTCCAATCCCACTTCTTCACCCTGTGAGAATCACCCGATGCGATGAGTGCTAAGCGAGCTATTAAAAATAATGATAAATTACTCAGTTACGACTACCTCTCATGGAAATGGTTATAGATTAATTACTTACTTAGTGTAGTTGAATCCAAAAAAATGATATCTACTATACTTCACTACGGAAACCCCTCAGTACTCAAATATAAAGAGTGAAGGGAGTTCTACCTAAATGGGTCATCAAGCCCAATACTTGCTAGGGTTTTGCAAATCGGATAAAAATCTAAGTGGGCGTGATTGTGGGGAAAAATCTAGAGTGAAGCATACTTAAGGCAGAGGTGATGTGGGATGGGTGACCTCCCGAGAATTCCTAGTTACCAGGTGAAAGCCCTGAAAGTAATGATTGATGCTATGTGATTCATTTCACTAGTTCCAATCCCACTTCTTCACCCTGTGAGCATCACCCGATGTGATAAGTGCTAAGTGAGCTATTAAAAATAATGATAAATTACTAAGTTATGAATACCTCTCATGGGAATGGTTATAGATGAATTACTTACTTAGTGTATTGAATCCCAAAAAATGATATCTACTATAATTCACTTCGAAAACCCCTCAATACTTAAATGCAAAGAGTGAAGGGAGCTCTACTTAAATGGGTCATCAGGACCAATACGTGGTAAGGTTTTGCAAATGGGATAAAAAGCTAAGTGGCCTTGATTGTGGGGAAAAACACACAGTTTAGCACACTTGAGTGAGAGGAAATATGGGATGGGTAGCATCCTAGGAAGTCCTCATTACTAGGTGCAAGCCCCATAAGTGTGATTGACGCTATATGAATCATTTCACTACTTTAAATCCCACTTCTTCACCCCTCTAAGCATTACCTGATGCAATGAGTGCTAATTGGACTATTCAAACAACATGAGAAATTAGTTAGTTATGACTACCTCTCATGGAAATTGTCATAGATGAATGACTTACTTAACATAGTTGAATACTAAGAAATTATATGTAGTTTATTGCACTATGGAAAATCCTCAATACTTAAATACAAAGAGTGAAGGGAGCTCTACTTGGATGGTTCATGAGGCACAATAATAGCTAAGTTTTTTCAAATGGGGTAACAATATAAGTGAGCTTGTTCCTGGGAAAACTCCGTAGTTAAGCGTGCTTGAGCCACGGGCGATATAGGATGGGTGACCTCCCAAAACTTCATTTTTACCAGGTGCAAGACCCGGAAGTGATTATTCAAGCTAAGTGATTGATTTATCTAGTTTCAATCCCACTTCTTCACACCTATAAGCATCACACGTTGCAATGAGTGCTAAGTGGACTATTCAAAAATCACGATAAAGTAGACAGTTATGGCTACCTCTCATGGAAATGGTCATAGAAGAATGACTTACTTAACACAATTGAATCCCCAAAAAAAATGATATATGATATAATGAACTGTGGAAACTCCTCAATACTTAAATACAAAGAGTGAATGGAGTTTTACTTGAATTGTTCATGAGGCACAATACTTGCAAAGGTTTTGCAAATCGGTTAAAAATTTAAGTGCGATTGGTCATGTAGAAAAATCCCCAGTAAAGCACACTTGAGGCAGAGGCGATCTCAGATTTGTGACCTCTAGGAAAATCTTGTTTACGAGGTGCAATCCATGGAAGTGATGATTGAAGCTATGTGATTCATCTCACTAGTTTGAATCCCACTTCTTCACCCCATTAAGCATCACTCGATGCAATTTTTTTTTAAGTGGAGTATCGAAAAATCATGAGAAATTAGTTAGTTATGACTACCTCTCATGGAAATGGTTATAGATAAGTGCCTTACTTAACGCATTTGAATCCCAAAAAAATGATATCTAATATAATGCACTAGGGAAACCCCTTAATACATAAATACAAAGAGTGAAGGGAGCTCTATTTGAATGGTTCGTGAGGCACAATACTTACTGAGGTTTTCCAAATGGGGTTGATTGTGGGGAAAAATCCACAGTTAAGAATGTTTGAGCCAGAAGTAATCTTGGACAGCTGACCTACCAGGAAGTCCTAGTTACTTGTTGCAAGCCCAGGAAGTGATTATTGATGCTATGTTATTCATTGCACTAGTTTCAATCCCGCTTCTTCACCCCTATGAGCATAACCCGATGGAATGCATACTAAGTGAACTATTAAAAGTTAATGAGAGATCAGTGATTTATGACTACCTCTCATGGAAATGGTCATAGATGAATTACTTGCTTAACGTAGTTGAATCCCGAAAAATTATATCTAATATAATGCTTTGTGGAAAACCCTCAATAGTTAAATACAAAGAGTGAAGGGAGCTCTACTTGAATGTTTCATGATGGAAAATACTAGGTAAGGTTTTACAAATGGGGTAACAAGATAAGTGCCTTGATTGTGGGGAAAAATCCACAGCTAAGCGTGCCTTAGCAAAAGGCGATATAGGATGGGTGATTTCCTAGGAAGTCTTGTTACTAAGTGCAAGCTGCAGAAGTGATGATTGATGGTAAGTGATTCATTTATCTAGTTTCAATCCCACATATTCACTCATATTAGCGTCACTCGATGCAATTAGTGCTAAGTTTACTATTAAAAAATCATGAGAAATTAGTTAGTTATGGCTACCTCTAATGGAAATGGTCATAGAGGAATGACTTACTTAACTCATCTGAATCCCAAAAAAATCTATATATGATATAATACACTATGGAAACTCCTGAATACTTAAATACAAATACTGAATGGAGATCTTTAAGAATGGTTCATGAGGCACAATACATACAAAAATTTTGGAAATGGGGTAGCAATCTAAGTGGGATTTTTTGTAGGGAAAACTCCATAGTTAAGCGTGCTCGAGGCAAAGGTGATCTTGGATGTGTGACCTCCCGAGAGATATTGGTTACTGGGTGCAAGCCTTGGAAGTGAAGATTGATGCTATGTGATTCATTTCACTAGTTTCAATCCCACTTCTTCACCCCTATGAGAATTACCTGATGAAATGAATTGTAAGTGGAATATTAAAAAATAATGAGAAATTAGTTAGTCACGACTACCTCTCATGGAAATGGTCATATATGAATGCCTTACTTAATGCATTTGAATGCCAAAAAAATGATATCTAATATAATTAAATACAAAAAGTGAAGGGAGATCTATTTCAATGGCTCGTGAGGCACAATAATTTCTAGGCTTAGAAACTGGGGTAGCAAGCTAAGTCGCCTTGATTGTGGGGGAAATTCCATAATGAAGCATGCTTGAGCCCGAGATGCTCTCCGATGGATGACCTCTAGGGAAGTTCTAGTTACTGGGCACAAGTCCTAGATGTAATGATTAACACTATGTGATTCATTTCACTAGATTCAATCCCACTTCTTCACCGTGTGTGCATCACCCAATGCAATGAGTGCTAAGTGAACTATTAAAAAATAATGAGAATTTAGTCATTTACGACTACCTCTCATGGAAATGGTCATAGATGAATTACTCACTTAACGTAGTTGAATCCCAAAAAATGATATTTACTATAATGCACTAAGGAAACCCCTCAACACTTAAATACAAAGAGTGAAGGGAGATCTACTTAAATGGGTCATGAGGCTCAATACTTGGTAAGCTTTTGAAAATGGCATAGCAAGCTAAGTGGGCTTAATTGTCAGGAAAATCCCACAGTGTAGTGTGCTTGAGCTAGAGGCTATATGAGATGGGTGACCTCCTGGGAAGTCCAGGTTACTATGTACAAGCTCGAGAAGTGATGATTGAGACTATGTGATTCATTTCACTAGTTTCAATCCCACTTCCTCACACCTCTAAGCATGATCCAATGTAATGAGTGTTAAGTAGACTATTCAAAAATCAAGAGAAAATAGCTAGTTATGACTACCTCTCATGGAAATTATCATAGATGAATGACTTACTAAATGTAGTTGAATACCAAAAAATGATATCTAATATAATGCACTGTGGAAACCACTCAATAGTTAAATACAAAGAGTGAAGGGATATCTACTTGGATGGTTCATGAGGCACAATACTAGCTAAGGTTTTGCAAATGGGTTAACGAGCTAAGTGGGCTTCTTGGTGGGAAAAATCCACAACTAAGCACACTTGAGCTAGAGGCGATATAGGATGGGTGACCACCCAAAAATTCTAGGTTACCAGGTGCAAGCCCAAAAAGTGATGATTGACGCAAAGTGATTCATTTCTCAAGTTTCAATCCCACTTCTTCAGCCCCATGAGCATCACTGGATGAAGTGAGTTCTAGGTAGACTATTCAAAAATCATGAAAAATTAGTCAGTTACGACTACCTCTCATGGAAATGGCCATAGATGAATGAATTCCTTAACGTAGTTGAATCCAAAAAAAAATGATATATGATATAATGCACTGTGGAAAGTCCTTAATACTTAAATAAAAAGAGTGAATGGAGCTCTACTTGAATGTTTGACAAGGAATAGTAATTGAAAAGGTTTTGAAAATGGGGTAGCAATCTAAGTGGGATTTATTGTGGCGAAAAATCCATAGTTAAGCACACTTGAGGTAGAGGCAATCTCAGATGTGTGACCTCCTGAGAAATATTGGTTATCGAGTGCAAGCCCTGGAAGTGATTATTGACTCTATGTGATTCATTTCACTAGTCTCAATCCCACTTCTTCACCTCTGTAAGCATCACCTGATGCAATGAGTGCTAAGTGGACTATTCAAAAGTCATGATAAATTAGTTAGTTACGAATACCTCTCATGGAAATGGTCATAGATGAGTGACTTACTTAAGGAATTTGAATACCAAAAAAATGATATCTAATATAATGCACTGCAGAAACCCCTTAATACTTAAATACAAAGAGCGAAGGGATCTCTATTTCAATGGTTCATGAGGCAAAATAATTTCTAATGTTTTGGAAATGGGTTATAAAGGAAAGTGGGTTTGATTGTGGGGAAGAATAAAGAGTTAAGCACGCTGGAGATAGAGGCAATCTGGGATGGGTGACCTCCGGGGAAGTGCTAGCTACTGGGTGCAAGCCCTGGAAGTGATGATTGACACTATGTGATTCATTTCACTAGTTTCAATCCCACTTCTTCACTGGTGTGAGAATCACCCGATGCAATTTGTGCTAAGTGAAATATTAAAAAATAATGAGAAATTAGTTAGTTACGACTACCTCTCATGGAAATAGTCATAGATGAATTACTTACTTAACTTAGTTGATTCCCAAAAAATCATATGTAATATAATGCACTACAGAAACCATGCAATAATTAAATACAAAGAGTGAACTGATCTCTACTTAAATGGGTCATGAGGCACAATACTTGCTAAGGTTTTGAAAATTGCGTAGCAAGCTAAGTGGGGTTGATTATGGGGAAAATTCTAGAGTTAAGCACATTTGAGCTAGAGGTGATCTATGATGGGCGACCTCCTTGGAAGTCTTGGTTACTGGGTGCAAGCCCCAAAAGTTATGATTGACGCTATCTAATTCATTTCACTATTTTCAATCCCACTTCTCCACCCTTTTGATCATCATCGGATGCCATGAGTGTTAACTGGACTATTCAAAAATCATGAGAAATTAGAATCTTATGAAAACCTGTCATGGAAGTGTTTATAGATGGATTACTTAATTAACACAGTTGAATCCCAAAAACTAATATAATATAATATAATGCACTTTGGAACTCTGTCAATACTTAAATAAAAATAGTACCTCTACTTGAATTGTTCATGAGGCAAACTACTTGATAAGGTTTTGCACATGCCATATCAAGCTAAGTGGGCTTGATTGTGGGGAAGACTCCATAATTAAGCATGCTTGTGCCAGAGGAAATCTGGGATGGGTGACCTCCTAGGAAGTCTTAGTTACTAGGTACAAGCCCAGGGAGTGATGATTAACACTATGTGATTCATTTCACTAGTTTCAATCCCACTTTTCAACCCCTCTGAGAATCACCCGATTTAATGAGTTCTAAGTGGACTATTAAAAAATAATGAGAAATTACTCCGTTAGAACTACCTCTCATGGAAATGGTCATATATCAATGACTTACTTAATGTTGTTGAATCCCAAAAAATGATATCTAATATAATGGACTAGGGAAACCCTTAATACTTAAATATTAAAGTAATGATACATATTTGTAAAAATAATATCATAATAATGATAAAATGGGTTTGGTTTATAATATCATGGGAACAAATTTTAGTTCATCTTCTCAAAATTTAATTTGGTTTCTACTTGTAATTTATAATATAGCATTTTTTAAGATTAAATTTTATTTAGTCATTAGAAAAATACCATTATTACTTTTGGTATACCTTAGTGTCTTATTTAGAAAATTAATTCAATAAAAAAAACCCTAAGAAATGCATTGAAAAATATTATAAAGAAAAAAAGGAAATGAGTGGTTGCTCCTTGTACATAGTAAAAATTAATTTTCTGATTTGATAATTACTTCTAATGATTTGCAATTATTTTTCTTATGCACATATATAATGATGCAAATATACACTAAAAATCTCAATATTAAAGCAATGAAAACGATACAAACACCAAATATCATTGAGAGACAGTCATTCACAATAGAGACAACAAAATTGTCCCTATGAAACCCAAACTTGGGAGAAAACCCAACAACTATTCTTCTAGGATAGTTTAATCTTTAGCAAGGTTTATAAGAAAATATCTAGAAATGTGTGAAAAAAAATTCCAAACTTCAGTCATTTCATCATTATTTCTTCTCCCACCAGTTTCTTCTCTATAAGTGACATGATGAATGAGTGAGACTAATGAAGTGCCACATCATGTGAATATATGAAATTCAATTGGGTGTTTTTACCCCAAGGGACACACCCTTTCATGTTTAGGTTGACTTGTTCCTTTTGAGCCTACATGTAATATAATTTTTTATTTTTTTTTCAGTAAATCTAATTCTATTAGTGAAACATAATATACAGCGATTGCATGGCCTTCATAGGCAAACAGTCAGCAAAATAGCATGAGATGAACCGCCCACAAGGGGAAACCGGCTCTTAGATCGTTTGAGTGCTACCTTGACAGAGGAAACCAGCCTTGACAAGAAAAATTAGACAAGAACTGACCAGACAAAAGTTATAATATTGTCTCGACAGAGACACGCGACATGAACATATCAAAACTAGTTGTGACTAGAACCAGCAAACAATCATGAAGATTGAGTAGAGTTACATGGACCAGGATGTGGACGCTAGAGACCATAGTCGCCTGAGGGCGATTCTTCCTCAATTATGCACCATCCAGCATTCTCGTCGCTGTGGCTCGGACCACCTTGATGTGCTTGAACACCCGCATCACCTCCAGCAACCTACATTCCAGCTTCCTGATGAACATTCGAGCAACTTTATCTAGCATTGTGGGTGACACTTTTGCCCACGGCCTGAGGGCTATGAGAGGCAGACGGGTGTGCTTGCGGTTGGACAGGAAGCAACACTGGGGGGGATCCAGAGGGGCACCAGGAATTTCTTTGAAAGAAACAGTGATGGTAGAGATAACTAGGGGGTGGTTGGACTCACAACGGTAATAAAAAATGGCAGTGGAGGGGCTATGGAGAGTGGCTGAAATAGCAGGCTCGGGAGCCAGAGCAGCACCTCGCAGAGGGGAAGAGGTTGAGCGCCTACCACGGCCTCGACCACGACGAGAACGCGCAGGGGGAGAGCGGCTCCGGAAGATGTCCGAGGAGGAAGACGGAGAGCTGGAGGAGGGAGAGCGGTGTCTGCTAGAGATTCGGCCCTGGGAACTGCCACGGTGACATCGCAATCTATGCCTAATTCTTGGCATGGCGACAGAGCTGCGAGGAGAAGAAAATGGGCAAGCAAAAGATTGCAGATGGAAGGAAGGGTCCAAGAAACTAGGCAAAGAAACTGAGTGTAGAGGGAAAAAAGGACTGTGATACCAATGTAATTCAGGAAGTAAATCAAAGAAACTACCCAAATTGCATCTTCGGCCCACAGAGATGCGTCGGCTTGACAGTTCGGCATCTTGAGAACACCAGGAAGCCACTAGCCGGAAGAGCATCGGCATGAAAACCTGCAAATTGCAAATAACTCGCACCAGGAACCCAAACACTGAATTGCGTAATGGGGACAATGAGCTAATCCAAGGCACATTATGAAGCTGGCGCATTTGGCTACCCCCCCAGCATAAATGTTGCATCGGGTGACGGCATTGGAATGGGCGCTTGACAGTGTTAAATAAATGCGGTATGAATGTTGAGAGCAGGTGGCCAGGTGGCAAGCCATGTGCTGCCTTCCTCGGTCATGCCCATCAAACTAGCGTTAAGCACCCACATCCGGGTGTTCACAGTCTTGGTGCACCAACAGAGTGCAATCCTGTATAAGATCACTGTCATTGAAGCTTGAAAGGGGCCCTGCAGAAAGAATCTGGCCACTCTTAACACCCTTATTGGCAAGAAGGTCAGCAACTTTGTTACCTGTCCTTTTTGTATGCTTGAAACATATGGAGATGTGCTCCTAGACCCATGCAACAATGAGCTCAAGCCTAGCCAAGAGTCTCCAACTGTTGGCTACCTTAGTTGGATGAAAACCTGAAAGCAGTTTGTGGACCATGTTGATAAGAATTTGTGAGTCTCCCTCAATTTCAATGGGAAAGAAATTGTGTTGTTGTGCTAACTGCAAACCCTGCCAAAGTCCTTCCAGCTCAGCAGAATTATTGGAGTCCCAGCCTATCGATCCATAGTAAATGAGTAAAGGGGCGCCTTGGTGGTCCCAAAATATTCCTCCAAAGCTATATTGCCGAGGATTTCCTTTGGAGGCACCATCAAAATTGAGCTTTAGACAGCCTTCTGGGGGGGGACTCAGGAATCGTGGGTGGATTGTTGAGGGCCCCTAGTGCAAGCTAGTATCGGATCAGTATTGAGCTTGAGTTGCCAACTTTCCCAAATTTGAAGTTCAGTTGGCAAGGTCGGGAAGTCATCCTAGTTCCAATTCTGAAGCGCCATGGTTTCCTGAAGGGTACTGCAAAGGGTATTCCAGAGGATTTCTGGTAAAGTGCATTGGTCCTTGAAGATTTTTTGGTTCCTTTCCTTCCAAATGATACATAAAGTAAGCCCAGGAATGAGTCACTGGAGAGTGTTGAGCAGCGCAGATCTGTAGGGTGCTACCATCCAATTGCGAGTGATAGAGTTAAGATCCCCAGAGCTCCTACCGTCCCTCTTTCATTTAGTGCTGAGGGTGTCCCAAAAGAAAGCAGCAAGGGGGAAAGTAAGCATAAGATGATGTATGGTTTCCTCTTGACTATTGCAGTTGGGGCATTGAGAAGGCCGAGCAAAGCCTTGCTTCAAAAGGTTATCCCAGGTGAGGATTCTTTTGTGACAAAGTAGCCATAAGAACAGGGAGACCTTCGGCCACAAAGGCGGTAGCCAAAGATCTTTCCAAATGGGATCGATAGGATCGGAGTTGATGGTAAGCAAGGCATAGGCTTCCTGAGTGGTGAAATTTCCTTTTGGGGTATGTCCCCAATGAAGGATGTCCTTCTTAGCTGAGTATCGGATTTTCCTGTTCGTAAGGTCCGAATCTAGGCTAGCATGAGATTGTTCCTGCAAATGATTGAGACAACAATCAGCTGATTTCCATTGCCTATATCCTTGTGCGTGATTCTCCTCCCAAAACTGATGGACTGTCGCCTCTAGAGCAGAGATCTGGTCCTGCTGAAGAGGCGACTGGATGGTGGTGATCAATTTAGGCTACTGTTGCCAAGCATTAGTCCAAAAATGAGCTGAGCGGCCATCGCAAACCTCCCAGAAGCTGTGATCTTGGATGAGGAGGCGGTGTTGTTTTGCATAATTCCAAATTAGAGAACCTTGAGCAGCTTCTAAGAGTCAGATGAGCTCAGACATGGGTCTGTGGTGGGCATATTTAGCAGTCCATAGCTTTGCCCAGGGGCGGAGGGGGGACGAAAGCCACTGCCACCAAATCTTAGCTCCAAAGATGGCATTGTTGTGCTGAGGATCATGGAGACCCAGGCCACCTGCATGCTTAGGACGACAGATCGTAGTCCACTTGACCAAGGTCCATCTTCTATTCTGTCCAGAAGCGCCCCACAAAAAATTCCTCTGAAGAGATTAGATTTGCTTGAGAGCCCATTTGGGGGCGGAAAAAATAGAGAAGAGGTAAATGGGCATGGATTGTAAAACAAACTTGACCAAAGTGAGTCTACTGGGGAGGTTCAGAGAGCGGAAAGTCCAAGATGAAAGTCTGGCCTCAATCTTGTCCAGGAGGTTTTTCCAAGCCGAGTGTTTGAGGGTGGAATCAATCAAGGGTGCACCAAGATAATTAGTTGGCAGCTTAGCTATGGAGAATCCAAGTATTCGGGCAATGCGCAGCTGAATGGAAGGGGCCGAGTTGAGAGCCTACATGTAATATTACTTAACAAGAAAAGCAACAATATAACACACAATAATGGGAAATAGTAGAAAATATAAATACATCACATGTGAGCCAAAGATATATCCATGGTATTAATATTAACAATAGAAAATGAGTACAATAATTTGGGATCTAGTCCCTC
Organism: Pinus albicaulis; assembly: GCA_034641835.2. Taxonomy (NCBI): domain Eukaryota; kingdom Viridiplantae; phylum Streptophyta; class Pinopsida; order Pinales; family Pinaceae; genus Pinus; species Pinus albicaulis. Next base: position 1,279,409,791 of record CM076582.1, on the reverse strand, counting down.
AAACTAGACAAGAGAAGCCTCCAATGTCTAAAAGCACCAAAACATGTAATACAACTGCTACATAAAATACTAAAGAAAGTACAGTATAGTTTTCGTGCATAACACTATAGCTGGAAAATATGAATAAATGTATCTGATATGACACTACTCAAAAAAGGCTAAAAATGGAGATCTATGCTCTCCCACACTTTTCCTAGATAACCCAGTAAGGGGTTCTGGAAATATACAAAATACAAATGGTGATCTAAAGCCCTAGGGCTGAAGAATCACTGCAACTAAAGCATATAGGGTAGGTGGCTGAAACTCATGTAGATCTGAATGGAACTCCTCCAATAGACTCACTCAATGAAGGGTTGTTCCCTCCAATTAATATCTAACCTCCCAAATGGTACATTGAACCCTCCTTTGAATCTGCTCAATATAATAACGCAGTTTGAGAGTGGAAATTCATTGTAGGAGATGGTGGTGCCTTGGCCTGATACCAAAAAGTGAAATGAAGTCCACAGAACCTCCTTGCTGGCATCTCAATGGAAAGGCTACCTCTCCACTGAAACAGAAGCTTAGAAATGGCCCAAACTAATCCTCCACTGCTGCACCCTACAACTCAACACAAATCTAAATAGAAACTGTGTTGTAGAAGAAATCTCTAGCTTGGCACAATGCCAGAATGTAGAAATAATGCTCAATGAACTTCCCCTAAGTGAGCACTCGAAGTCCCTCGAGGATGAAGGTGGGATTCCTACTCGGGGACACCCTTGTGCTAAACAACACTCAAATATTAGCTAAAAAACTGAAGAGATCCACAAGTAATAACATACCATAAAATAATAATAATCAAAACATGCTCTCCATGGTTTCCACCCCCTTCCTTATATGCTTGGTGAGCTTCCTCACCCTTGGTCTCACTCATTAAAGCCACTACTTCCATGCAAAGGATCTCCCTCCAAAACTACAATGTCCCTCATTGAATGTACACTCCCTCCATACCAACATTGTTGATTTGGTCAAAGTTTACCCATTCCACATGCTTCATCCCTTTTCACACCAAGGGGTGACTTAACTAGCTAATTTGATGTCCTCCATTGACATTTGGAGTGATTTATTCCTACTAAAGAGATTTATGGGTCTCTCTACCCACTTATTCTTCTATATAAAGGACAAAATAAAAAATTAATATTCCAATTAGCTTTATGCTAATTTAGGAATATTATAATCCTCCCATCCCAAATGTTGGTTGTCCTCAAGCAATTGCAAGGATAGAATTGAAAAACATAGGGAACCTTCATTTTCCATGTGGAGCTCCAAATCCAAAGCTATTATCCATATAAAATCAATCACCCTCCAGAATGGTAATTCATAGAAAAAATTCTCCCAACTGCTCATGAGGGGTATCTCCCAAATTCTAAGGTCAACCATATGTCCCACCTCAGAAGGAAAAATTCATCTACTGTAGCAGCCATATAATGTCCCATGCTCCCCCCTAAAGCATGAAGAATAAGAAGTGTGTGAAATCTCATTCCTAATGGACACATCCAACCTATGTGCCATCCCTCCAATCATGTCCCCAACAATGATAAGAACACCATAAACATATGGGATCACAATCAAAGTCATGCTAGCTTCCATGTCTAATACCAGAGAAGGACAATGGTCCCTTAAGTGAAGCCACCGTAGTTTGACTCCTAACTTCATAAAAACAAGGCATGATGAGCAGTTTCTCAACCACTTGCTTGCTGCCCCAATCCTCTCACATGCTTGGAGAAGGTGTATGATGTGGGGTGAAAATTGAGTACACCCTGAATAAGACATAATCTCCCCAAAATATCCTAGGGAGTGGCCATCATCATCACTGCTTGTGGCCCCAAGTAGACACTGAATTCTATAAGAAATAGTGCCCCCTCTTCAAGCAATGGCCTGCACATGAATGGTACGGAAATAGAAATACATAGTAAGTGAATCATGATGCATAGAAATACAACCTTTACCATGTACTTTGTTCAAGCTAGTGAGGTGGCTCATAGATGGGCCTCCTCTAACTCCTAATAAGAAAGGAAGTGGCTGTGATAACTCTACCAAAGAATTATGTCTCTCCTCAGCATCCAAACAATCCATGAATCTCTTCATGTGATGGTGCATCTCTTCTTTGAAGCCTTCCCAAATGAATCCCTCCAGGATAGTACAGTATGCCTTTATAAAGCCAGTGGGGTTGGAGTGAAAACCATCATATGCTACATGTAGTAGTTTCTCCTTGAGATTAGATGCTTTAGTCAAGAAGATCCTACTCTGAAAATAGATGACCCTATCTCTCACTACATATCTCCCATATGATAACTACCCATCAAGTATTTTCCATGAAATAGATCCTTGGAGTATTCCAACAATAGATGGGATCAATACTCAATAATGACATTGCTTTTGATCTATCATGTAAAGCACATTTCATGTGGTTTCCATATTCTTTGACATCTCCCATGCCAAAGTCATGCACGAGGATGCTGCTATCCTACCTCTACTGTTCCTCCTCAATCTGCTCATGCTCTAGTGAAGGTGGAAGTTTTTGGAGGTTAGCCTTCCATGGGAAGCTATCACCTATAAAAAATTTCTGATTTTGGCTAATGCAAGCATGAGTGGCCACCAACCTCTACCATATGTGGAATATTCCTCCCTATGGGGAAGTATCTTCTGATTATCCAAAGCCATGGAGTGGTCTCCTTGCACCATAATGGTGCCATCCATCCCTCAAATATCTTCTCTCAGTGAAAGATGTTTTGGTGAGAGCGGGTAATACTTATATTGGGAGAATAGGGCCCTCCTCCTTGAGCCTACCCAAGACTCTCTACGTTGTACCAAGTCCTCCCAAGGTTCTCACCCCTCTGGGATCTATGAGTGCTGCAAATTGTTGTGAGGCATCTCTCATCAACTCCTGATCTGGTGACCTCCCAGGTGGAATACCTCCATGTAATGAGACATCAATGTCAATATTATACTGTAAATGTGAGTGGACTACTTTGTCCCTGCTCTCATTGCGCAAATCATCCTGCCTCTTTTGTCCATCAACCTCTTGGAATGGATAGGAGTGTATGCTAATAATCACCTGATGTTGGCCATCCTTTCTATATTCTTCTTCCATCGGCAAGGTCTCACCATCTACCAATGCTGGAACATGATGCTCCTAGATTGTGCCCTGATATCCACATGTTATATCCTTTGGAACTCCTTGCTAAGATAAAAGGTCTCCTCTAATTGGAGTGATGGATTCATTTCTATCTTCATGAGGTACTAGATCTCCTCTTGATGTGACTGAATTATTACCTCTTGCTTGCTCCTTCTCTTCATCAATATTGAAGGATACCACAGATTCATTAAGAGGCCTTTTGTCTTGATCCTCTTTTGAAAGGGAGATCACCATATCTTCCTTTTGAGAAGAGAGCTCTTCCTCAAGTGGTGATCTTACCTTTAGCAAGGTATTCTGCAAGTTTCTAACCCCCTCAATAGCATTCTGGAATGGAGATGGGTTTACGGATCCTTCCAACTCATTCAAAGGTTTTGTTTGTTTGGGCATAGATAGCTCAACCAAGGATGTTTCAGAATGTTTTAGATCAAACATTTTCACTAATATCCTAGTGAACTTTGCATATGTAGATACATTTTCATGATTCAATGAAGACGTTTCATAAAAAAACCAAACATAATCCTTACCTTCAAGATGCAATGTTGCTACTCTAATGGCTTCCTCTTCTCAAACTTGGTGGTGCTGAAAATAGGTGTCTAGTTCCTTCACCCAAGCCTTAGATGTGCACATTGGTGACGCATCAAAAGTAGGCAGAAAGAATCTACCCAAAGTATGCTTCTTGCACCTTTTACTTCTATTGTGATTTCTAGGCCTTCTATTCTCCTTGATTTGGAAAAACCCTTGGAAGTTTAGATGATCTTTGAACCTCTGAGATTGAGATTCATATTATTGCAAATAATCACCAAGAGTCTTCTCCTTTGGTGCATCTCCTTCCTTCATCTCTCTTGTTATGAATGTAACCATAGTAGAGTGTTGTGGATCTGATTGTATGGCTGAATGCCCACACCTATAATATGAATAAGTGGAGCTTGATTCATGTGCAAACATTTTAGAGGAATCTTCCCCTCCTCATTCCCTTGATTTCTCTGTTGATATCATGCATAGTTTGGAGAAGAAGTTTTGAAAAATTCCTTCCCTCCATTTCTCCAAATAATGGAGTCTTGCCTTTGTCTCTTCTGTAAGCCTTCTCCTTTCTGTGATAAGCTTCTTCTTCTTCTGATAACATAGATGCAATGCTTCACAGGCTAAGCCAAGATTATTCTTTGATACCACTGTAATATTCCTTAACAGGAAAAGTAGCAATATAACACACAATAATGGGAAATAGCAGCAAATATCAATACATCACATGTGAGAAAAAGATAGATCCATGGTATTAAGCATAACAATAGCAAATGAGTAAAATATATTGGGGATATAGTACCTCAATCTAGGCAAGAAAAGCCTCCAATTCCTAAAAGCACCAAAACATGTAATAAAAAAGCTACAAAAAATACTGAAGAAAGTACAACGTAGCTTTAGTGCATAACACTGTAGATGGAAAATATAAATAAATGGAATTGATATTACACTAATCAAACAAGGCTAAAAATGGAGATCTATGTTCTCCCACAATTTTCCTAGATAACCCAGAAAGGGTTTATGGAAATATACAAAATACAAATGGTGATATAAAGCTCTAGTGTTGAAGAATCACTGCAACTGAAGCACATAGAGGAGGTGGTTGAAACTGATGTAGATCTGAATGGCACTCCTCCAATAGACTCTCTCAATGAAGGGTTTTTCCCTCCGATGAAGGTCTAACCTCCCATATGGTGCACTGACCCTCCTTTGAATCTGCTCAATAGAATAACGCAGTTTGAGAGTGAAATTTTGTTAAAGTAGTTGGTGGTGTTTTTCCCTGATGCCAAAATGTGAAATGAAGCCCAAGGACACTCGTTGTTGGCATCCCATTGGAAAAGCTACCTCTCCATTGAAACAGAAGCTCAGATTTGGCCCAAACTAATCCTCCACTACTGCACCCTACAACTCAGCAAAACTCTAAATAGAAACTACGTTGTACAAGAAAGCTATAGCTTGGCTCAATGCCGAAATGTGGAAATAATGCCCAATGAAATTATCCTGACTAGGCACTTCAATTCCCCTGAGGATGAAGGTGGGATTCCCACTCGGGAACGTCCTTGTGCTAAACATCACTACAATATTCGGTAAACAACTGAAGAGAGCCACAAGTCATAACAGACCATAAACAAATAATAATCAGAACATTATCTCCATGGTTTCCATCCCCTTCCTTATATGATTGGTGAGATTCCTCACCCTCGGCCCCACTCATTAAAGCCACTACTTCCATGCAAAGGATATCCCTCCAAAACTATGTTTTCCCTCATTGAATGTCCACTCCCTCCACACTAGCACTGTTGATTTGGTCAAATTTGACCCATTGCACATGTTTTATACCTTGCTCACACCTACAGGTGCTTTAACTAGCTAATTTGATGTCCTCCATTCACATTTGGAGTGGTTTATTCCTACTAAGGATATCTATGGGCCTCTCTATGCACTTATTCTTCTATAGTAAAGGAAAAAATCAAAAATTAATATTCCAATTAGCTGTATGCTAATTTAGGAATATTACACTACATGTGCAAAAATAAAATTTATTTGATTTTAATTTCTATACTTATTCTAGTCGAAATTAGGATACCACTTGGAATGTAGGAATGCCACTCGATGTTACACAAAATATCAACATTACCTCTTAGTGAGAGATGCATTCTCCTTGGTTACAACAAATTCTCCTTTCACTAAAATTTGTCCTTCCTTGAGAGTATTTTATGAGCTTGACATGGTTATTCATGTTTATAAGATAAATTTGTCCTGGAGTAGGAAATTTTTTTTTTATATGTAAGGATCCAAGGATTTTGGATAAATACTTTTATGACTCCTTAGGAAAATTTATCAATATCCTCTAGTGATTACCGAACCAAGTACTTCTTGCATCCAAGTTCTTCTAGATTCTGTGGCGATAATCTATGTTTGAAGGATTCACCCTTTTTGTTAAAGTAATTTATGACTTCGCAAATTCAATTTGGTATATAATTCATTCTAGCTTCAAAGGTGAACTACATCTATCTCCTTTGGTTGACATATCCAACTCCTTATAACAACAAATTCCTTCTAGCCTTTAAGGGTAATATATGTCCAATATTATAGTTTCCCTCGAACATTCACCTCTTGTCACCTATACAAGTCCTTATAGCTTCAGAGGTGAATGTATATATAATTTACCCTTGTAATTTATGCGGTACATTCACCTTTATAGTTAAATTCCTTTATGACATAGCCAAGTCATTTTGGCTTCAAAAGTGAATGTATTAATATTCTCTTGGTTAGAGTCCTTTATGAACCAATCAAAATATGTTATGGTTTAAGAGATGGTCATCCAAATCCTACAAAGACCTTATCATTCCCTTATAATGACAGAGACATTCAAAATCATGCTAAGCTATTGTTTTTCCATAATATAATTATTTGTGGATATGTATTGGAGCTCTATTCCTCCTCTTTGTATCATGTACTGGATGAAGTGGCCTAGCAATATCCTTTTTTCTTCTGAAGTAGGCTTTACAGTGGTAGTCTTGGCTACTCTATCTATCAAGGAAAAAAATCTTGTTGGCACTGCGACTCCATATGTAACTTTAGCAATACCTTCTCCTACTGTTGATCCCTCTTACAAGTTACAAACACCTTCGACCACTACTAACCCCTCTTACCTGGAGAACCCTATTATAACATATCTTGCTTTTCTTTTTCTAATTCTACCATATGTTCCCAGAATCATTTCCTTGCAAGTCTTAATAATGTACCTATAAATTTCATTTAGGAAGCCATGGAAGAAATAGTTATAATCAAGAAAAAAATAAAAATACAAGAGGATCACAAGAGAAAAATAAAAAATTGAGTGAGAAAGATATGAAGTAAGACATCTACAACTTCACTACGTTTTTTATACATTTTTATAGGTTTTACCCTTACGACAATAAGCTCTCTGCTACTTATTGAAGTTGCTTGACATCTACAACTTCAATATGGAAAGGTGATGGTAGTCCTTCGATGTGTACTTTTCCAGGTTATGGTTTTATATCCTTCTCACTATAAAACTCTTATATATGTCAGCACTGATGGTAGTTTTTAAGACTGGTCAAAGTATTCCTTTAGTTTATGAAAATTAAAATGTTTTAAATTTTGTTTTGGGTTTTTTTTCTTAGATATCTTTCATTTAAAAGTTACAAAGGTTGAAAAGAAAACGTTTTGAAGATAATTTCCTCTAGTTACAATTAAGGAAAGCATTGGTTCATTATTATGCAAATGTGGTAATGTTTTTTTCAAGCTAACCCTAGGTTTTATTAGTTTTTGCTACCAAATATTTAAATAAACTATTGTTTTAACATTGTATTTAATCATGGTTATAGGAGTAGAAGAGAAACCTTGGATCCTTTGCAAGAATGGTATGGTTTAAATTAATAACGAATCCAAATAATTTGGTCCATTGTTGTTTTTTCTCTATTTTTATCTCCCATCAGAGTCTCTTCTAACAGACTTCTTGACACATGCAGGTTAGACTCTCTTTTATGGGGACATGCATAGCTGATTAAGGATGTATGGTTGTTTCTTGGAAATAATACCCGACTAGAAAATATCTAGGTTCTTACTTATTTTTTATTGATTTTCTCTATGGTACTTGAACATCAGGCCACAAATCATTATTAGAGTTTCATGACCTAGGGTTTGTACCCTTACAAAGAAATTTTTTTTTTCGAGCCTCTTGGCTAAATTTTGAGGAAGTTGTCATGATATATATATATATATATATATATATAACAACAACAACTTCTTCAAAATTCAACCAAGAGGCTCCAAAAAAATAGTTTCTTTGTAAGGGTATAAATAGTAGGTCATGAAACTCCAATAATGGGTCGTGGTGTCATGGTCAATTGCGAAAGAAATTATTGACACAAGATTCAACCTTGGAAAAATTTATTTTCCATGAATCTTAAGTCAATAATTTCTTTCACAATTTTCTTTATTTGTCCTATTCTGTTGAATTCATAATGTGTATTTTATATTTTATATAGTATAATATTGGCCCTACCTCTAGCCCAAATATTTTTCACAAAGCGACTTGCATCTAGTTGCACATGGTTTTCTATAATATGTTACAATGGTTATTCTATTAAACCCTATTGTTAATATTTATGTGTAATATAATCTTTATAAAATATTCCCTTTAGGAATTTCTTTGTGTTTGACTTTTATATCTCTGATACTACTTATATGAACATATATAGCACACTTTACTCTCTATGTTGTAGTTAAATATATTGCAGCAATGATAATATTTACTTATTTTTTATTTAAATTTACATAACATATCTTAAGTTCTTTATACAAAAAAATATTTGAGAATATATAGAAATTCTAGAACAATTATTTGATTCTCTTCTATTCTTACAACAATATCAATTTTCTTTACGTTTATCTGAATACTTGCACATAAATAGTATAGAGGAATGAATGAGAAAAAAATTAGTTTATTTTTATTGTTCCAGGTTATATATTTTCTAAACAAACTATTTGGGAAGAATAGGTGGGCCTGCCCTGGGACTACCATCTCTTTCCAAGACCTATCCATTAGAGTCCAGGATTGTTATGCTCCTAGGCTAGTGGACACCCACCTTGTTTACTAACTTCCTAGGTAACTAACCTTGGCTCAAACTCTAGTATCCAACCTGTAATTATTTATATTTTAGTGTATATAACCATACAATTTACTTTTGATAGTTTCTTTGACTAACACTGCTATGTTGTTTATATAACTCATTCAAAAAACTAAGATTTTGGGTTTAATATAACTTCAAATTTCTTTCTTTAGTAAAAGCACTTACCTGTATCTATTTGTTTCCCGAGTCTCTCGAATATACATTACCTTTCCCACCATGGAAACCCAAAAAATTGTACTTAGAACTTATCCTATTAGAGGTTAGGATTGCACCACAATATCCATACATAACTCTTATATTTCACACCACCAAATTTCCATAATAAATTTATAATAAGATTCACATGTGCCAATTCAATTTTTTTCTATTTTTTCTATCTTTTCTTCTCACACAATTATTTCTAGAAAATAATCATAAATGAAAAAATACTTATCTAATATTTCTTGAAAATGTGATAAGTTCTCTCACGGTACTTCGAGCTATAACCTAGCTTACACAATTATCTACCTTCAAGCTCTACTCCTCTTTCTTAGGGAACAATTGCAAGATTTTTTCAAGGCTCCTCCGTAAACCTTAAATTTATGTCATGCTTTATTTTACTTGGGATCCAACTAATATTTCTCTCCCACTAGTTATATTCAAGAATCATTTTCTTTCTCTCCCACAATATTCCATCACAGGACCAACTTTATGGCATTTATATGTTTCTATGTTCTTTTTTTATTTTCTTTTTGGGTAATTCCTTCCTATTTAGTTGAATAATAATGGAAAAAGGAGAAATTTCCTTCTTCTTTTTTGCCCCTTGTTGGAGAATAACCAATTCCAACTATTTCCATGATAATCAGGATTTAAGTTCCACCTGAAAACTCTTAACAAATTCTCAAGAGTGTTAACAAATAAAAATAAATAATTTATTTTTTATTAAACCACAAAATATAAATATTTGCATCAAATAGTATTTTATACACTTCTAAATTTTCATTCACGATTAAAAATTAAAATTCATGAGTGATTATTAAGTTTTGCTACATCTCCCCTCACCTTAAAATGGACACTTCCCTTGGTGTTTCAAATTTCATTTTACTTTGGAATAACATAAGGGAGCCGTATTTAATATATAGTTCCAATTCCTAGGTGGCCTCCTTAGCCCAAAATGCCTCTATTGCACTTTTACTTCAGGAATGGATCTATTTTGAAGAGTAGTTTCTCATTGATCCAAAATATTTACAAGTTCAACTCTAAATTCTCCTTTTGGTTTGACCTATACAACATTCCAATTAAATACATGATTAAGATCATATATACATTTTTTTAACAGAGACACATGAAATACAATGTGAGTTCTAACATGAGCTAACATGAGCTAGAAAATTCTAATTGGTGTGCCATTATCCCCACTCTGGCTAGTATGTCAAATCACCCACAGTACCGAGGAGTTAATTTAGATCGGCTCCGTAGTTTCAAAGAACTCTTCTTGGATTGTAATTTCAATTAAACATGCTCCCCCACTTGGAACTTTGTAGGAGCTATTCTTATATCATCATTTTTTTTTCATATATCAGGTCGATCTAGGTGGATATCGGTGGCAATAAACCTATTCCATTTGGACCCGCACCATCAATTCTTTCATTTTTTTCAGTTTCAGCACAACATACTATTTTTAGCAGGTTTTCGCGTCCTACTTTCCTGGAGCCATTTTGGGGCCTTAATGATGCGGGTTGATATTGGTGGCCACCCACCTATTCCATTTGAACCCCCACCATTAGTTCTTTCAATTTTTCAGTTTCAACACTACTTACTATTTTTAGCACTTTTTTGGGTCCTGAACTTCCAGTGCTATTTTGAGGCGCTAAACAACGTTTTTTAGGGAAATCGAGAGCAACATGTATCTATAGATATATTTTTCTCACTAAAAAGTTGTATTCCTCATATATATATATTTCTAACGAGGTATTAAGTGCATAAAAAAGAGATCGTATGGAAAATTTACGTCCCAAGAAAGTTGAAACACCAATTTACCCAAACATGACCCACAATTTTGGCACTTCATCTCATAAGGTTAGGTTTTTGCATGTTTAGGGTTTTCCATTATTTCTAAACAATCAATAGGCCTTTGAGCCTCATTGTAACACTGTGGAGGGGCCTGTATTCATCATATCTCTTCTCATAGATACACTACCAATGCTCTCGCTCGTTTATTTCCATTATCTCTTTCATAGGCCTTCAAGCCTCAATGTAACAAATTAAAGAGGCTTGTAGCCACCACATATATTCTCAAAGATATGCTACCAGCACCCTAGCTAGTTTTCGTTATGTCTGTGAGCATATTTATGTTATATGATATTAATGAAATGATGTTTTATTTCTGTTGCATCTTTGTGTTTATGTTTATTTCCGTATATTATTGTGTTCCTGCATAAATCTGGATCAATGGTATCAGAGTGGTCTCCTCTTTCTCTTTTTTATTTTTATTTTTATGTCCCCAACTCGGTCAAGGTATAAGTATTTCAGGTTCAATGTGGTTCAAACGTTGCAAGATCACCCTCACAAACCCCAACGACCCCCCATGGCGGAAGGAAAGAAAGATGAGAGAGCAGAAGTTCCTATCAAAATCTTGCTCGAGGAGGCCGTTGAGAAACAGAGGAATGTGATGATGGATAACTATGCACATATCTTTCAACGGCTGCTCAACGGTGGCACATCTACATCCAACATGTCTGCTAGCAAGTCCACAACATCCTGGACAAATACAATACCAAGTTCAACAAAATTTTCCTCTCATGGAGGAACTTAACGCAATGGGGACCATTGATTCCTAATGAGGGATGAATGATCCAGGTGGATATTGGTGGACACCCACCTATTTCATTCAGACCCACACCATCAATTCTTTTATTTTTTCACTTTTATCAGAACTTAATATTTTTAGCAAGGTTTTGGGTCCTGCACTCCTGGAGCCATTTTGGGGCCCTAATGATCCAAGTGGATATTGGTGGCCACCCACCTACTCCAATTTGAACCCCCACCATCATTTACTTCAATTGTTTATTTTCGGCACAACTTACTATTTTGAGCATTTTTTTGGGTCCTGAACTTCCGGAGCCGTTTTGAGGCACTAAACGACATTTTTTGGGGAAACTGAAAGAAACATGCATATATAGACAATTTTTTCTCACTAAAAATTTGTATTCCTTACAAATATATTTCTAAAAAGGTATTAATCTCATCAAATGGAGGCCATATGCCAAAGTTACATCCCCGGGAGGGTTAAACACCAATTTACCCAAACTAGACCCATAGTTTTGGCGCTTCATCTCCTAGTGTTAGGTTTTTGGATGTTTAGGGTTTTCCACTATTTCTAAAAAATAAATATGCCTTTAAGCCTCATTGTAACATATTGGAGGGGCCTGTAGCCGTCACATCTCTTCTCAGAGATACGTTACGAGTACCCTCGCTCATTTATTTTCATTATGTCTATAATAGGCCTTCAAGCCTCAATGAAACATAGGCTTGTAGCCTCCACATATCTTCTTAGAGATGCTACCACTGCCCTAGCTAGTTTCCATTATGTCTGTAAGCCTATTTCAGTCATTTTATTTTAATAAAATGAAATTTTATTTCCGCTGCATCTCTATGTTTACCGTTATATGTGGATTATGTTGAGTTCCTGCATAAATCCGAATCAAATGTTCCTCGTTAAAATTTTGTTTCATTTTCTTTATCATCTTCTTAGGCTCTTGTAGTAAGTCAGGTCCGAGTACCAATTTATCCTCAAGTCAAATCTAACTTATACTTACATAACATTTCCTCCCATATAAAGCTACGAAGGGGCTCATTTTTAGTGAGGCTTGATAGTCATTATTTTAAGAAAATTCAACCAAGTGTATATAGTCCTCCCACTTAATAGATTGGGTCATACAGTACATACCCAAATTTTCTTCAAGTATCCATTTTTCACTTTTAGTTTGTTGATCTATTTGTGAATGGTATATAGTACTAAAGTTTAACAATGTACCCAATCCGGTAAACAAGGAACTCCAAAAGTTTGAAGTAAAATTTGGATCTTTGTTTGATATTAATACCTTGGTTATGCCATGAAATTTCAAAATATTCCTTATAAAAAATCATCCACCTGTGGATATTTCTATGTAGACTATGTTAAAATATGGAATTACTAAGAGGGGCGTTAAATTATTAACAGTGAGGTTTCTTTTAATCTTAATCTCAATTCATTAATTTTCATTCAATTTTGTTACTTTATTATCAGATCTTTCATACTAAAATATATATCTAGAAATATAAATCATTCACATGGAAACATAATCCATCAATTGAGAAGCACACACATAATTGACACAATTATTTTAATGTGGAAACAAAAAGGGATAAAACCAAAAATATGTTAATTTTTATGATGTAAATTAATCACCTACTTAATTACATCAATTTTCTTGTGAAGACCCACTCATAGAGGGGCCCAACTCCCTTAATGTAGCAAGCCACTACTTTCCAAGAGGCACCAACCTCTTATGAGTGAAAGCTACTACCTATTCTAGCCACTCTTATTCTTTCGATACAATTTCTAAACTGAAAATGAAGGCCAAAATAAATCCTAAGAAACATACACCTAATCTCTAGCTACATCAAATCCTTCTCTTTTCCTCTGTCATTCCACTTTCACTACCCTCTTCACCCCTCAACACTCTCTAGCATTGGCCACCAGCTACCCTGTCAAAAACTTTAACTCTTGGCACTTATATTCCTACTACTCACTCTCTCTACAAACTATTGTCTAGATGTCAACACACAATAATATTGCATTCCCTCTATATGCTCAATGGAAGTCATGGGATTTGTTCTTCTTCAGCATAGTGGTGAACTTTATCTCTACCACATATGTTGAAAAATGCCTAAAAGTACGATTCTACACGGTTATCCATGTTGTTGTTACATCATAGTGCCAGACCTATACAATTGCATTAAGCTCTAAAAATGGACTTCATTCACTTAACCGTCATAGTTGCATTTAGTATTACAGTGGGAATCACAATGAATTTATGAAACCATCTCCAAAAATAGAAGAAAAGTGAGATCAACACCTTATAAATCTGCCACTTTGAGTGGGAAACCTCATTTACCTTACATAAATGAACAATTCTTGGATTATATCTATGAAAAAATCTCATTTATATATATATATATATATATATATATATATATATATATGTTTCCATGGGGTCACAATATAATCCTGGCTAACGTAACAATAATAATGTAAGGGCGCAATAATAACAATATGTGGGTTACACCGGTACAACAATAAAAATAAGGGGTTTACACTAACAACAATAAGGGACTACACTAGTAATATAGTGACCTAACATGCCCCTTTCCTTCAAAAAAGTATTGTCCTGAATGCTTGAGTAGCTTTGGATGCTTTTGTATAAAATTCTCATCCTCCCATGTAGAATGTTCAATGGGTAAGTTCTTCCACTTGATGAGATAGTTCGAAATTTATCTATTTCGTATCTTTCGAGTTCTTATTTCCATGACTACTTCAAGTTCCAATATGATTTTTTCTTCCTCATCAAGTTCTAGAAATATTGTTTGAACTAGAATTTTGTCACCTATAACCTTCTTTAAGCATGAAACATGAAAAACTGGATGCACTCGAGAAGAAGTAGGAATATCCAATTTGTATGCCATAGTACCAATATTTTACAACACACTGTAAGGACCATAGTACTTTTGCAATAATTTATTATCCTTATTAGATTGCATGAGGGACATTTGTTTGTATGGTTGTAGCTGTAAAAATACCTAGTCTCCTACATCAAAAGTTGGCTCGCTGCAATGGTGATCTGACTGTTGTTTCATTCAATTTTGTGCCAAATTTACGATATCCTTTAAGATTTGGAGAACTTGTTGTTAATGATCGATGTGATCTTCCACTCAAACCTTAGAGTTTTCTTTTAAATATGATGTGATGGACGGTGGATGATATCCATAAAGTGCCATAAATGGGGTCATTTTTGCTACAGTATGGAAGGAAGTGTTATACCACCACTTAGCCAGAGGTAACCACTTGACCCATTGTGTTTTTTTATCAGATACAAAACAACAAAGATATTCTTCCAAACATTTTTTTCACTATCTCAGTTTTCCCATTGGATTGAGGATGATAATATGAGTTATGAGCTAGTTGAGTACCCAAACAAGAAAATAATTCCGTCCAATTTTTTTTAGTAAAAATAGTATCTTTGTCTCTTAAAATAATATTTGGGTTTAAATGTAGATTTTGAATTGTTTCCTTAAATGCAGTAGAAACTATACTTGATTTAAATGGATGAGATAATGAAAAAATGTGTGCATACTTGGTAAGTTTATCAACTACCACCATGATGACAATATTTCCTTCGAAATTAAGTAAACTTGTGATAGAATCCATTGAAATCTCCTACCAACAATGACTTGGAATGGATAAAAGTTGTAGAAGACTTGGGGTCTTATCTGTCTCAACTTTATTCTGATGGAAGATCAAACATTCCACCACAAACTTTTGAATATCAAATTTAAGGTCATCGCAAAAAAATTGTTTCTTCAACCTACGGTAAGTTTTTAAAAATACCTAGTGTCCTCCTAAGGGAGAAGTGTGTAATTCTAAAAGAATATTTTGTTTTAGTTGGGAATTATTACAAAGATATAAGTGAAATTTGTACCATAAGGAATCATTTTCCCAACTAAATGTATCATATGTAGTAGGATTTTGCTGCAACTTTTGAATGAGTGTCCACACTTCTTCATCCTTTTTCCATTCATCCCTTTCTTCAGTTATCCAATATGGTTGGATAATAGAAATGGCACAAAGCAATGCTTCCACCTCTTCATCCTTTCTTGAGAGTGCATTTGCAACAAAATTTAGCTTCCATTTTTTGTATATGATTTCAAAGTCATAACCCAACATCTTTGTGACCCATTTTTGCTGCTCTTCTTAAGATAGTGTTTGTTCCAAAACGTATTTAAGACTATCATGATCAGTTTTTACCTTGAAGTGTCTTCCCATTAGGTAAGGCCACCATTTATTTAGTGCATGTAGTATTGCAAACATTTCCTTCTCATAAATATCTTTATGTAAATACTTTCCTTTGATTGGATGGCTTTCAAAAGCAACAGGTCTTCCTTCTTGCATTAAAACAACACCAATTCCATTTCTTGAGGCATCACATTCCACAACAAAGATTTTTGTGAAGTCTGGCATAGCTAAGATAGATGCTAGGCACATTGCCTCTTTAATATTTTCAAAGGCCTTAGTTGCTTCAGGAGTCCATGAAAATGCATCTTTCTTCAATAATGTTTTTAGGGGTGCTACTATTCTCCCATAATTATTTCAAAAATTTCAATAATACCCTATTAACTAGAGAAATCCTTGCAATTTGTTTATGGTTTTGGGGACTTTTCATTCCTTAATGGTTTTAATTTTTTTAAGGTCTACCTTAAAACCCTCATGAGATACAATATGACCCAGATATTCCACCTCTTGTACTCCAAAGAAATATTTGAAGGTTTTTGCATAAAATTGTTTCTCCTCCAATAGTTTGAGTACCCTGTCAACATGTTGAACATGATCCTTCCAAGACCTGTCATAGATTAGTATATTGTCAAAAAATACTAAAACAAATTTTCTAAGGAAGGGTTTGAAAATGTAATTCATGAGCCCTTGAAATGTAGAAGGTGCATTGCTAAGGTCAAAATGCATGACCAAAAATTCATAATGACCCTCATGAGTTAGAAATGTTGTTTTCAGGATATCTTCAGTCTTCATTCTAATTTGATGATATCCTAAACAAAGATGCAACTTGGAAACAAATATTTCTCTTTGTAATTCATCCAACAATTCATTAATCACATGAATGGGAAATTTATCTTTAACAGTGAGCTTATTGAACTCCCTATAATCCGAACACATGTACCATGATCCATCCTTCTTGTGCATCAATACTACTGGAGCAAAGAAAGAACATTGGCTTGGTTGAATTATTCCAACCTCTAGCAGAAAACAAAATTTGGACCCAATTTTTCGGTGAGTGGACCTACCCATGGTTTTGTGCATGGGTTTGCACATGGTTTTTGGCACTTGTTATTTTGTAGATCCGGTAAAGGAAACTATGGTTATGTTCTAATACAGGGTTAATAGATTGGGGTTTACAAATTATTAGACATGTATATATATGTGTTGTAACACTAAAAGGATAGTAATAAAAAATCAAACTAGTAGTCTCGATTTGGGATCGAGAGGAAAATATCTTGGTACATCTGTTTTATGTTTTATGCTCTCACTATTTTTTATCTTCTGTTTTTAACATTCATTTGAAGATAATTTATGTACAGGGTCAAAACCTACAATGAAGTCATCTGGGCATGTTGTGGGCTACCTGAAGGGCCACCCACTCATGAGGTCTAAAGCATCTCACACACACCTGGGAATTGCTAGATCAATCTGCTGGGTCACTGAACTATTGAGTATATGAATATCGATCATGCTCAAGTGCAGAAGATGAGAAAGGATCAAGTCAAAGGAAAATAAGGAGTCCCTTTATGTGATATGAGGCATTGAACAATGATGGGAGATGGAAACAATATAAACTTCCCTCTAGACTCGTCTTCTGGAATTAATGTGCTCATGTCTATAGAAGGAGGTTCGCCGTAGGTGAGGAAATGAGGGTCCTCAAATAAGGCATGAGGGAACATAACAGAGCGACTGATGGATTGACACCAAGGATGATGATGGAATGGGGGATACTGAGTAGTAAACATATGACTTCCCTTCTTAGAGCATAAAAATCATGGATTACCTGGCAGCAACTAACTCGACTCCTGAGGGGATGGGGGATAGTGGCACTAGGGGCCAAAATGGGCTACATTAGAGTGGGGCAAGGCATAAATGGATGGAATTTTTTGATAGGAGGAAAAATGGACTTGAGACAGACTCGTTGAAGGCGATGATGACTTAACTTGGATGCTATGATCAAGGTTGACTCGATGATTGTACCACACAGAATAGGCTCAGTGGGGACCATAAAAGCATGAGAGAAATATGGTTTCTCATGATAAAAATATACATATGTGTCAACAAGTATTAAGGGTACGTGGTTCCCCAAGTACAAGTGGCGCAAGTGCGTAAATTTGATTTTGAGAGGTGGAAAAGTGACCTTTGTTAGATAAAAGTATTCTGGATGAAGTGTCAAATATCTAAAATGAAAAAATACCCATTTTTATAGCTTGGTGAGAGATTTCCAACGGTGCTAACAGTTCGTCAAACGAAGCTATGGTTTGGTCGCAATTGGAAAAACAAAATTATGGTTTATCTTTCAATAGGGTGATTTCCCTCCAATTTGATGCATTTGCAAGTGCAGTTGTGGTGAGTGTGGAAAGGAGGAGAAGGCCCTATATATTATGGCATTTGTAGCGGACAAAATGAACATCGTAAATAGGATCTGTGACTGTCAAGAAGGTGGCCTTAATTATCTAAAATGTGGCCTTAATGCTTGTTGGAAGAATGGTTCCTGGTGAAGATTCAAGGTAAGAAAGGAATACAGGAATGAGATACTAGAGAAGGTCTAGAATCATCCCCACCCACTAATTCAAACATGGGGACTAAGTGGTAGGTATGGTATCACATAAAGTAGAATATTTGAAGATATTGTATCAAGTATCTACGATATATGGCTTGCCGAAGAGGCCGGTAGGATAAATTATGCAAGGAATGGGAGGATAATAAACCATGCCTAGATTGATGGGGTATAGGCTGAGACTTTTGTTAATCATGTGAGAAGGTGGCCATGGCTTTAATCATGCCCCCAAGAATCTGGGGTGGAGGGAACTAATCTGGTATGCTAAGGTGGGAATGATGCCCCTAGCTAGAGGTTAGTCAACAACAATGTCTAAGGGACTGGGTTGGTGATGTAAGATGAAGGAATGATTAAGTGGATCATCCCTAGAGTAATTTGAAGTGATATGATACTCTATACACTCTTCTAAATAGGGAATAATAATGGTACTACAGTCTACACTATGAGATGCACTAGGAGGGTTGTGGAGATTATCTTCTCGTGGACTCTCAAATATGGGTGCCCCCTTACCCAAAAATTGGGTGTCAATGTAATGGCCACAAGGTGTGTGTGGTTCGAATCAAAGGGTTTGAAGTAAGGGGTTATCAAACATATCAACCTCACTATGGATGAAGTCTTTGGACTCCACAACATGTTGGTCATGGGTCTGCTGTGGGGAGAAGTACGCATAATGGTAGATATCATCCCAAAGATCATTAGGCATGGTCATGCCTACCATAATGTCTTCTTCTGAATGGAATATGGGGGGCATGGAGAAAGGGAGACCACATAATGTGGCGGAGCTACCTGGTGCATCATCATGAGAAATATGGTTCACATACTCATCGCTAAGAAGGGTAGAAGAAGAGCTAGTTGATGAAACATCTATCGATGTTGAGTCCAAGGTGATTGTTGAAGGAGGTTCAGTCGAAATAGAAGGGAATGGCCTTGAGGGTTTTTCCACCAAGTACCTCATGGATGAAGACAGATAGAGGATGGTAGCCAAAGGTTCTCTCATATTGAAATCTGGTGGAGGTATGAGAATCTGCTCTGGATTAGGTCGAGTCAAATGCATGAGCATAGGAGTAGGAGGTTTGCTACATTCGGCCTCGATTCGGAAGATGGATTCAAGGGTGTCAAAAAAATATTTGAGACAAGGAAAAAGGTGATAATATTGGCCATAAGGATCACACAAATCACAAGGATGATTCATGCGCAACATTTTTAGTTTCATAGCTGATCAAGTAAGGTAACATGGACATTCGGGATATTCGATTCAGGAAATGTTTCATTGACCATAGGTCTGAGAAGAGGAAGTTGAGGACAATTTTTGGTAGCATGCCGAGCAAGATCACATAAAGAACACGGAGGTGACTTCTTTGGAGGCTTAGGAAGAGGAGGAGTTGTTTGGACATCCTTATCTTTAGGTTCCTTATTTCTTTCTTCCCCCCCCTGACCATATGCATGTGCAAGGGGAGTAGAGTCGTGTCGAGGTGGATGAGGCATTGAAGCAAAGGTTGGAGTCGTGGTGACCAATTAGACCATGGTAAAAGTGGTATAATCTTTGAGCTAACCATGTAAGGTTTTGGATAGGGGATCGATGTACTAGATTGGGATCCCTAGAGTAAAATTTGGAAGGCTCAAAGCAGTCATAAGAGGTATCGAAAAGACTCCAAAAGCTAGAGTGAGAAACAGTATCTAACCAGAGGGGTAATGGCCTGGAAGAATGGCTACCAACTAGTGAAAGCTAGGGGGAACCATTCGTATTTGAAAAGGAGTGGAGGAGAGACCCGAAAAATATGAAGGTCCTTAAAAGGAAGGTCATGCAGGCTCCATCGAGTGACCACCAACAAGTTGCAAGGGCATAGGCTGCTGGGTAGTTGAAATAGACTAGTTGGGGCTAGTCTGAGACGATTACATCATCTAAGCATTCAATGAGATGAGATCTACGACAAGAGGGCGTAACCAAGGAATGCACTAAGTAACATGGAATATTTACAGAATTTAGGTGAAACACTAGTAAGAGTTGTGACTTCTTGTTTATCGGCCATCAAAGATATGATAAACTCGGGGGAGAGCTTAGAGTTTGGTTCGTAATATGTCAATTGATCTATGGTAATGATCATTCCGTTATGAGGAAATCATATCATATGGTGAACCATAGATGTGATATCAGACATAAAATAGGTGTAGCTACGACCCAAAACGATGTTTTAATCCAAGGGGGCATCAATGAATTCAATGTCAATACAAATAGTCTTTTCCATAAGAGTGTCAGGACAATTGTGGTACATGCCAAGGGGTTGAGAAGAGTGACAGTCCCAAGCACTCAATGTGATGGTGGATGGGGCTAACTCAGATGATTCGATTTTATTCCAGACAGAGCCAGACATCACACAGGTTGATTCTCCCTCGTGAGTGATATAACGTGAAGCATGGGAATTTTTAATCTTGACTGGTATTTGGAAGGAAACTGATGAATTTAAGGGGGGATGTAATGAATTTTCAACATCAAAGACAATCAAATGATCATCTGAAGGATCCACATAACCTAGAGAATATGATAGAGATTTAATTTGTGAAGGGCACAACTGGAGGACTTCCAACATTGACATAGCAATAGGAGATTGTGCTAAGTTATCTATTACAATATAATTATGGGTGGCTTTGGCAAAAGCAACAGTTCAGTGTAATGGCCCTTTGGGGATCTTAGGAAGGATCTCTGGTCGTGGTTGAGGGATCTATAAAGGGGCATTAGGTGTCAAACTAGAATCTGTGGCAACTTTTGTTTGAGACTCGGTTGCAAAGGAATCAGGTGGCTTGCCATATTGGTGTGACCCAGTGTGAAGGTTGACATCAGCGGTACTAACCACTTTAGAATTCATCATGAGAATATCGTAATAAAAGGTACTGAAACGAGAGGTTTGAAGGGAAGCTTTACCCTCAGGGAGTTGGGCAGCCACATATCCTTGTTGAGGGAAAGTATTAGTAAAAACGGTTAGTTTAACAGGTGTAGTATTTGGACGAGACAAAACCATGGAAATTTATCCTCTAGATTATGCTTGTGCTTCCCACAACTAACACATTTGAGGTAAAAGGGGACAATTGTGAGTATAATGGCCATGGACACCACAACAAGAATAAGGCGTGTTCATACAAAGAGGCATGTCTTGCTTGGGTTGATTTCCCTGTTGCTGGTTTTTAATGTTTGGCGGGTTCCCTTGGCGCCCTTAATTACCTTTCGCTTGTTGATTTTGGTTTCCTTTCCTCTATTTCTTGGAATTTGGAGGATCAGTCATGATATTCTACACATATACCTAATTCAAAGGAGGAGGTGGTTGTTGCGGCAGAGGATGAGAAGGAATAGTAGGCTGGGGTGCTAATGCCGAAGGGGCTAGAGCACCAGGATGTTGATAAGGATAGAAAGGAGGTTGAACAACTACAGGCCCTGGAATCGGTTGATGCAATGGGGCAAATGTTCTTTGTCTTGCATACATGTTCTAGGGAGGGGGATAAGTGCTAGAGGAGCTGGCCCCTCCATGAGGGAAACCATAATCCATGGGAGGATGAGTTTACATATGTGAAAGAGATCCAACTAAAGTGTCAGCGGTGCGATATGCTCCCGGTGCATTGGAACCACCAGTTCTAGGGAGATCTAGTAAGATGGTATAAGCATAACCATACTGGGCATAGATCAAGTCATATTTGAATGTGATTAGGAGAGCTTCTTCCTCCTTCTGAGGAAACGTAGATGTGACATATTTACCAATAGAGGGAAACAAAATTATGAGAAACAAACCCATAGAGACACGATTTTCAAACGTGGGAGATCGACATAAGCTCCTCCTTCTACGCCATTCTTGGACATGGTTAGAAAGGCAGGTGGCATAAGTTTGACTAAATGTAGTGAAAAACTTGGTACCTGTATCATATATGAGAGGTAACTGAAATTAGGATAGAAACACTTTAGCATGGGTCACAAAATTGTAATGAGAGGGAGGTTTTTGGTTGGCATGCCACTTTGTAGCCTCTCCAGTGAGCGTACACTAGAATAACCGAAGATGGATAGAGTCATTAGTGATAGAATTATATGAGCACCACATGTGAAAGGAGCGTATGTGATTACTAGTGACCTGTCCAATGTTTTCTTCGAGATTAGGTATGTTTGAAGGAAGCTTAGCTGGCATAATAGGCCAACCTAGATCATGGTATATAGGGTCGATAATTAACTAGATGAAATTGGGGAGGCTCAAACCTACCATAAAAGGTAGCAAGGAAGTAGCCAGGATGGTTCCGGTATTAGATCCACTACTAGCAGCTCCAGATTTAGGGTTTGGGCTACCACTAGCATTAGGACCAGTACCTACATTAGCACTTGACATGGTGGGAGAATGAGGTAAAGGGAAATTGGGCTCAAAATTAGAGTGAGGTCACAATGGACTAGAATCAGAGTCGGTATAGGGAATCAACGGAGGACTAACTAGGTATCTACGAGGTGGAGTAATTCTTCCTAACTAAAAATGAGTATGAAGACCTAGGAGTCTCCAGGATAAACGCCTTAGGGGAAATGAACGCAAGACACAAGTAACCCAATAATAAAGAGAGATAAAGAAAGGCATAAAGGGGTAGATAAATTAATTATGAAGTTTATGTCTTGGCTTGATGGTGTAAACCAAGAACTCTTCGCTTTAGGTGTCTATGTGTGCAATCTCTGTGTAAACTGTAACTAAGCCCATATGGTTGTGTATAAATAAAAAGAGAAAATTTTGTATAACTATAAATAAAACTAAAATGACAGTGAAATAAACAGCTGAAGAGGTGTAAATTAAATTGGAAAATGAGGGCTCCCAAGAAACTATTCTAAGAGGTGGGATAAATTGACTAAAAAAAAGCAATGTGGCCAAAATATCTAAGATATAAGGGGCATGGATCTAATGACTCAGGTCTGCTGAAAAGAGGTGCAAAATAACAACAAGAAATTAGAGGGAAAAATGTTGCAGAATGGGAGGTGACAGATTAAAACCCTAAGGGGAAGAAGAGGGACACTAAGGGAGGGGTCAAACAAGATTCAAGAGGGATTTTTGGATGCGATAATAATAGATATGAATGGATACGAAAGAAAGAAGGATCAGACCCTGAAAAATGGTTGAAAGCGCTGCAAAATCTCAGACTACCTCCTCAGCTAAACCCTTATTAAAAAGGTGGAAGCATAATAAAGCCCTAGGGGTATTTTTCCCACTTCAGAAATAAAATTTGAGCATATCCACACCTAATAAGGGCACAGACAGAGGTCATACAACCCTAAAAAGTGCTTGCAAAAAATTGTGAAAATTATAGAAAAAACCTCACAAAAATTTGTAGCTCACAGGTACTAACCTGTTTGCTTTTGAAATCATAGTTTTTTTCCTAATAGTTGCTCTCTGGGCCATGAACTCATAGGTTCTATGCCAAAAAGTGCCAATTTCACTTTTGAAAGTCTTGGCGGCATGTTGCGGAAAAACATTTCTGTCTTTGGCGCGAACAATAGCTATTACCCGCGGAAAACACCCACAAACATGCAGAAGTTATATTTTTTACTCATTTAGGGCATAAAAGGTAAAAAAAAAACATTAAGAGGTTAAAAAATAGTTGAATAAAAACCCTAGGTACTGAAGCATATAGTCACACAGCACAAACTAAAAAAAACCGAGTGGAGTCACCAATTGTTAGAATGAATTCTTAACGCAAGTGTACGAAAAGAGATCACTTTAGCTACACATGAAAAACAACCCTAACAACAATGATGTTTTTCTAAGTTCTTAGATCTAGAATATATGGTCAAAACAAATGCAAAATAAACCCATATTTATTAAAATAAATCAACTAAACAATAAAAAGAAATAAGAGTTTCTCCAAAATATCCAATGGATAAGACAAGAATTAGAAAGAATTTTTTGTATTTGATAAACACCTGTGAAGGGAACTAATACAGTCCTCCTCAATGGGATGTGTTCTTAGCTATCCTCAAATGCTCCAGCTTCAAATTTTCTCTCTCAATGGTGTAGAATACTCAAGATGTGTAGAACTCAATGGGAGGTCAATAAGAAAAAAGAAAATAAAATTAATCAAAGAGTGACAATGGTAAAAGGATCAAAGTCAGACCATGATAAAAGTATCAATGGTAATAAGTGAATGGAAAAACCTCCTATTTATAAAAAAATATTGAGTTATCCATAATAATGGTGCATAGTAAAATATTATTAACCAAGATCTAGATCTAACTACCTGAAATATTTTATTATATTTTATTGGAGGGAAAATGAATTTAAATTGGTGAAATCATTTTATTTAGAAATAATCAAAAAATAAAATATTTATTTATCATTTCAAGGATGGGATCAAGAAATAATTTAACAAATAGTGATTTATTTTATTATTCCTAAATGATTTCATCAAATTTAACAAGGAATATTAATTAAATAACGATTTAATTAATTATTCCTAGAGAATGATAATGTAACGAATGATTTATCTAATTATTTCTCATTATTTGTGTTAAATATGACTAGGAATATTATTAAACAAAGGTTTAATCAATTAATCCTAGAGGGAAGTGAAATAAATAAGGATTTATTTAATTATTCCTCACGTGGTTTTTTTATTTCATAGAGAAATAACTTAATAAACAATGGTTTATTATATTTTTTTCTTATAGTGTATGCAATTTTACTATGCAAAAATTGGTCTAACATAGTGTATTTTGATCCATCTAATTGTAAATGGTTAGATGACTGAAAATTTGTGTAACACTCGTGCTCGTAAATTTTCTTTAAATGAAATTTCAAAAGCCTGTTGGGATTCTGGGCTCACAAGAACTAACCCACCAGGATGCACTACAAATTGTGCACATCCACTCCTAGTTCCCTCTTGTTTGTATTTGGCCCGAATCCTTTAAATGATTTCCTACAATGTTTTTCTTTATGCATATCTCAAAGGAAATTGGTCACGAGAAGACATGAAACCTCTGCAACACAAAGTCCTAGGCATGCCTTTCAATTTTCAATCGATTATAAAATGTCTGAGTATTACTTGAAGCTTCTATATAAAATTCTAATCCTCCCATGTGGAATCTTCAGTGGATATGTTCTTCCACTTATTGAGATACTCTAAAATTGATCGATTTCGTAGCTATCGATTTCTTGTTTCTGTGACTGCTTGAAGCTTCAATATGATTTTTCCTTCTTCATCAAGTTCTAGCAATATTATTTAAACCAAAAGTTTGTCACCTATAACCTTCCTTAAGCATGAAACATGGAATAATAGATGCACTTGGGAATATATAGGAGACTCTAATTTGTATTCCATAGTACCAATCTTTTGCAACACATTATAATGACCATAGTACTTTGGAAATAATTTATTATCCTTCTTAGCTTTCTTGAGGGACATTTGTTTGTATGGTTGTATCCTTAGAAATAAATAGTTTCCTACATCAAAACTTCTCTTGTTGTGATGCTGATTTGTCTGTTGTTTTATTCGATTATGTGAAAAATTTAGGTTATCCTTTAAGAGTTGGAGAACTTGTTGTTGATGCTTGATGTGATCTTCCATTATTTGAACCTTATAATTTTATCTTAAATATGATGTGATAGACAACAGGTAATATCCATAAAGTTCCATAAACGGGATCATATTTGATGTAGTGTGGAAGGAAGATTTAAACCACCATTCTGCCATAGGTAACCAATTGACCAATTGTGTTTTTTTATCAGATACAAAGCAACGAAGATGTTAGTCTCATGTATTTACAGTATCACTAGGTGACTGGATTTTCTACAAACTGCCGAAGATAGCATTTCTTGACTATTAGCTATCTTCAGAAATCTCACTGCCTTCATTATCATCATTAAACCTTTCCACTATACCTCATTTTTCCTTTTCTAAACTACCCTTATACCTTGAGAACTTATGTTTGAATCAAACCCTCTCATTCTATCCTTTTTTCCCCTACTAAAAGACCCACTTCCGTCTTCAAAAGCCCCATTAAACCCCCTTACCTTAATCATTCTTCCTTATTCACACTAAAAAAATGTAAAAAATTATTTTTACATTGTTTTAATTTAAAAAATTAGACCTTTTGGGACCCATTGTTTCATAATAAATCATTGTTTTAAATAAATTAACCCTGCCCCTTTATAAATTTTAGAGCCCTTTCTTTAAGGTTTTTAACCCTCACAATGCATTAAAAACCCTCTATATAACCCTCCCCTCTTCTTTAAAGTGCCTCTTCTTGTTTTATTAAATGCCCGGGCCCCGCATTCACCAAACCCCATCATGCATTAAAACGAACCACCTATCTGTCCAAGCCCCACCGTCTATACCTACCTACTTCCTCATCTAACCCCGATCACCATTGGATTAGTTCCACCAGATCCAATGGTCTGCGATCATTGTCGTACCATTCTCCTCTTGGCATTTAACGCTTCCAAAACATGCGAAACGGGTTGTTTTATTATTTGTACCCTCTGCCACCCATTTCCCATCCAATGGAATTTCATCCATTGCCCCGTACCCTCTTACCACCTTTTCTTCGTGCAAAAACTGCTTCCCTCACATGCGAAAACAACCTTCTTCCTCCCTCCAAAACCCAATACCTTAACCTAATTCAAATGCTCCAAAGGCCTGTGCCTTTGCGATGAAGCCCTCATCTTCCATTAACACTATTGCAACCCTCCAAAAGGTATGATAAGCCCAAATAAATGCAAAAAAGTCATGAACTCGGGTTTTAATTAATAAATTATTTTCAAATGTGCAGGTAACCAAGGTGAGAATGTGAAAATTTCATTCCAAAATTCAAAAATTGTTTAAATAAGTGCTATGGGTGATGATCTTGAGGATCTTGTTTCATTAGAAGGACTGGAAGCGTAAGACATACCAAGCATAATAATCAATGGATCATGACCATTGATGGTTATTTAAGCACTCCAACAACAGTAAGATTTCTCCACAATGCACGATAAAGAAAACAAAGAGTTTCTATAATAGCGGCATGCAAAGATGTAAGAAAATGAAGAAACGTAGTCAGCCAGAGCAGAAGAAGGCTTATTAAAGGCACAAACACAAGAATATCAAGGTCAAATCAAAATTCAGAGACAAATATAAAATATTAGAAGAAATTAATCAGATATTGAAAGGAAAAGAGGCAGAGATAGAGAAATTTAGAAGGGTTAAAAGGATAGATCAAAGTTTAAAGGCTTAAATAGAGTTTAAAGGAAAAATGAAACAAATATTAACACAACAGACAGATTTGAATGCTAAACTAAAATAACAGTTAGTTCTCATGCACATTTTGGACACTTACATCCTGTTTCACTTCAATAAAGGTAATCACAGTTATTACAACTGTCAGAGATATTTCCCAACTACTCAACAATTATTGAAAAAGTTAATGAAAAAAATTTAAATTCAAACATATCCCAAAGTTGGGTCAGAAGTTAAATTTTAGGAGTTATTATTACAGTGAGTCATTCTCAGATATTTTTCCTTGGGCCTTGCATGGTCTTAGAGTTAGAAAACACATTAAATCTGTAATAAATATAAATCTAAAACCCTAGCTTAGGATCACCTCCTCATTTTGTAGATAAATACTGCATGTAGTATTCATTTTTAGTGTTGCTTGGTTGATTGATATTTGTTGAGCTAGTTCATGAGCTGATAGGGTAGATTTGAGAAAACTCTGAGTTGCAAAGATCTGTTGCACTGAACTAATGTAACTATTTTGAAAATTAGTAATACAGGCACATTCACAAGATTCTTGAGCTATGTTAATGGCGAAGTTATCCTTTCTTATTCAGTGTTCTCCTTATTTTTTCCATTATTTCCATGATTTCTTTGATAAAAGAACATACATTTTAGATTAGGATATGTTGTCTTAGCACCCTAATTTTGTCTTCTTTCTTTATCTTAATGTTTTCTTCTGAGGGGTATGATTAGAGAATTCTTAATTGCTCTCTAGTTCCACCTAGCTTGTTCCATTGAAACTGATTCAGTAGAGTACAACCAAATAAGTCTATGGTATGCCATGTCCTTTGGTCTTGCTTGAAATATTATTTTTAAGGCCTTTCTTTGAAGTTTACTTAGTAGATTCCAGCCAAAGAAGTCTATGGTTTTCCCTATCCTTTGGTTTGTCTTAAATTGTTTCTACAAAGGTCTTTTTTGTTTATTAAAGAATTCTTAATTGATATTTGATTATATTGACTGTTATCTTGAATGTTTTATTTTTCTGAAATTAATTCAAGGATTGGTGGATTGTTGTCTTAAAGGTTTTTATTATGAGAGTCTGGCCAAAGAATTCTATGGTTTGCCCTGTCCTTTGGTTTGTCTTAAATAGTTACCTGAAAGGATTTTCTTGTTGAAGTAGAGTTAAAGGATTCTTAATCGACCTTTAGTTTTTTTGTTTTCACATCTTACTGTCATTTCATATTTCATCTAATATAAGAGATGAACTTGATATAGTTAACTTTCACTATGAATTTCCTTGTAGATTTTATGAACAATTAAATCCTTTTATGACTCCATAGCCCAATGGATTAATGCTTTTCACACTTTATCTATTCAATTGAAACACTCAAACCACTTAATCACACAATCAATTAATGAACCTGTTAGCCACCAATAATATTTTTTCAAAGCAAGAAAGTGGCTAAACATGTTTATGAGTCTTCAAGAGAAACATTTCCTTTGTAAATATGTCATTCTTGAAGCCTCCATGTGTCTTCTATCCTTTAAAGAATCTTCACTGATGTTTCCATTAGTGAACCCTGCTATTTATGAAAGAAATTTTTTTCAAAGGCCTCCATCTTCCACCATTTTCCCTCATTCGTACTTCAATTTCCTTCATCCCCTTCATAAATTCCCATTGGTAAGGTTTAAAACCTCTTTTCTAACCTTATCGAACCCCCTCAAAACCTTAAATTTGGCCTAAAAAACCATTTTTAGGCATTAAGGCCTTAAGCCCCTTTCGGCCTTAACCCTAGCCCCTTTCCACATGTGACCCGGTGCTAAGCCCCATCGCTCGTCGCAATCGGAGTTCTTCCCCTAATTGCTCCTTTACTTTCTAAACTTCCGATGTGATAAGTGCCCTTTTCTTCTACCTTCGGTCCTTTCAATTTCCACAGGACCACGTCTTTGCCTTATGATCGGCCCCCGCCATCGCAATCGCAAAAAGTTGATTCCCTTTGTTATTTTCCTCTTCTCCTTCAATCCTTCGATCAATCCCGAACGTTGATATCCCCTCCAATTCAATGGCCAACATCCAATCGCATCGCCAATCTTCTTTCCATCCACTAGGTCCCGAATCATTTTGTCGATGACATCACAGCCGTCTATTCATGTAGATCCAGTGGTTCATATTTAAACCGCCATTCACCCTGTGACCAAAGAGATCACATCATCACCGGGTCCCACCACACCTTCTGCCCGGGCAGCTCACCTGCTATCGCATTCATTCCGAATCGTTGGATATGCCACCCATCATCTGACAGCTGACACTCCGTTTCGAAAAATTTTTGCACCCAAGAGTTAACATTTCAAAATTACGTGAAATGGGCGGTTTTTATTTTCCACGCATCAAATGTTGTATGGAATCGCGTTTTTTTGGGCAATACCGCCCCCCCACCTGATTTCGCCTCATGAAAACTATTCCTGGTTTTTCGTTATAGCGCGCCCTTCGCATTGTTTCCTTTCACGTTTTTTCCCATTAGTCAATCTCTAAGATTGGATGGTTCTGATTTAGTCTCATCCCCATCCATTTTCCTTTCATCTCATCTCCCAAACGACTTCATCAAGCTATATCCACCATTGATTGTTCTAATCCAACGGTCCACATTCATCCTCGCACCCAAACCTTGTTTTGCACTTGGTTAGCTGCTCTACCAGGATTTTCATCACATTTTCCGCCACATGCACCATTTTCCATCACTTATCCTCCATCCCCACGATCCTCTGAAGTAGTCCTTCCCCACTCCCGCTGGTTTTTATAATGAGTTTCCATTTTTTGCAGGTTTCAAAGGTGGTGAATTCACACTGTTTTCAGAGTCACAGCCATGGTGAAATACTATCACAGAGTCGAAGATCACTGAAGAAGAAATCACAGAGAGGGTTTAATAACATTTTTTATTGAAGATCAGGTTATTGACCCTGACATGAACCCTCCAACACCTTTGTAACCTATATATTCACACAAACAGGTCAGCAGAAGTTTAAAGTGTATCAGAAAGAGATTAAAGGGTTAAAGACATGTTCTTGAAGAGTAAGAAGCCTAATCCATAGTTAGCACAGATTAAATACAAATCACTGATCACAGTAGCGCAAAGGATATATCAACAGGACATTCCTTTTACTAAAGAAAGAACCCAATCACTACTACCCATTCTCTATTCCTCATCGAGCTCCAGAGTAGTTACGATTCTGACAAGAAGTCCTAAAACTATCAGTGCATTATTTATAAAGCATGGAAGACCTAAAAGGAAGATATTCACCCTTTCTTTTCACAGAAGATAAAACAGAGTACTACAGCCAGGAAAGTACCTCCAGGAAAACACCCTTGGAGTTATTTTCAATCTGACGAAGACCCCTAAATCATCTAAAGAGTACTGAAAGTTAATGTAAAGACATTCAAACAGAATGGGCTTCGTAAAAACTTCTCCCTCTGTTTTAATGAATCATTTAAGTCCTATATACCACTACTATCACTCTTTCACCTTTAATAACCCATGAGGAATACATTGTAAATGTTGGTTGGTCATTGAAAATTAACTGATTGTAAGTTGTTTTACTGAGTTAGAGTTCTTTGAGTAGTAGTTGTAAATAGGCCGAGAGATGATTTCTTGATGATATCAAGCTATTGGACAAGAATGTATGTGATTGGTTTTTCTCTTCTAATATGAAAAGCATGTTCATCGGATCCTGATCTAAATCAGTGGTGATGTGTCCCTTCTTTGTTATTGCTTCCCCTCTGTTTTACATAATGTCTCATTTTCTCTGATAAGAAACAATAATTTTAGCTTAGGATATACTGCTTCAAGTACCCTAATGCTTCGTGCAATTCTTATCTTTTATGTTTTCTGCTACTTATGTATCTTAGAAAAGATTCAACATAATTTAACCAATATAAAATTTGGTTTGTCCATGCTTACTGATGTATGAATTTAGAGTTTGTTTCTTAGATGTTCTTGTTTGGTTCTGCTGATAGAATAGGAGAATAGGGAGATTTAGTGATTAGCCCTGTCCCCTAAGCTCCTTTTCCAATAGTTAGCCTTTCTAATATCCCTTTGAGTTGAATTTCAAAAGCAGATAAGTTTAAAAGTCTTTATGTGATCTTAGACTTCACTCTGTGTTTGAACTTAAGTGTTTTCTACTGTCTGAAAGTAGTCAAAAGGACTGCTGGATTGTTGTCTTCGGAGTTAGCCTCATCAGGAGTTTTGATCATAAAGGTATAAGGTTTGCCCTGTCCCTTGACTTAATCTGAAGTGGTCACCTTGGAAGGTTTTCCTTGTCATTCAAATTCATTTCCTTATTGTTTCATCCCATACTATCATCTTAAGAGATCCTCTATTTTATATGACTAGCCTTTTGAAAGCCATGGATATTTGAATTGGAAGTAAACCCTTTTATGACCCCATTGCCCAATGGAATTGTATTCTCTTTCAATTATCTCCCCATTTCTGAAAACCTTCTCTACTGATTCCTTTACCTTACACTGAACCCTTATTTCATGTTTCCCAACACAACAAACAAATCAAAAACCTTTGTGCCCTATAACTAGCCTAACACCGTAAATTAAACACAAAATATATACACGTATTTACCTTTATAGAGAGAACCCTCTCTAGATCCAGGAGGGCTAGATCCTGAGATCCCAAAGTGGTTTGATGCTATCTTGTCACTTGGTATTGCCAAATATGCCAAATCATAGGAACCCCAACATAATGGTGACTCTGCTTGAGAAATTTGAGTAAAACACTCCTTAAAACATCTCTAAAAACTCAAAGAAGACCAGTTAGCCTCGATTTGGTATAGATTGTTGATGGTGGGCAACAACCACAGGGGATTCACTAGGGAAGAAATACCATACCACGTGGGTTCATATTGGGGGATATATATTGACGAAAAATTGATTTCATATATTGGGGGATATATAGGGGGTAAAGGGTTTTTATATTGGTAGGTATAAAAAATGGAGCTCAAAGTTAATGAAAAAATATAAATGGGTATAAAAAATGTTAATGAAAAATTGGATACCTACAATATCTAGTGAAATTAGGGGTTTTTTAAATTAGGAAGGTGTATTGGGTTCATATTGGTAGGGGGTTAAATAATGTGATTTTTATAGGTATTTTCCAATATGTAGTGAAATTAGGGGAATTGTTTAGTATGCCATGAACGCAGGCGCTATGTCACAGGTTCATTGAGTGAAGTCCCTGTGGCAACAACCTACTTCAAAACATTTTAAACCCTCCACTTGGAGACTCCACAGTTCCTTAATGACCAAAAGACTCCACTGGTGATCAGTAGGCCTATTGATTATCTCTGTTTTCACAAGACTCCACTGGGAGACCAGTTTCATCATAACATCATCCATACTAAATGAAACACATACGATTAAGATTATTTGTTTAAAGATAGTTTTCCTCTTAAATATTGTTATACCTGGCTAAATTTCTTTGTTGAATCTGAAAACTTAACATACTGGCTTCAAGGAAAATCCATACCAGAGCTTATCCTGATCCAAATCCTCCTAAAATATTTGACAATCCAGAAAGCATTCTTTGGAAGTCTCTCACATATAGGGAACCAACTATTGTCAGACCCATTAATAGAGCTAACTCAACACGTCAAAACCTTGCAGCTCTATCAGATACCCAAGTTGATTTAGATTTACCAAGAACTAAGTCATTCAGTGGTATAGATCAGATAGAATTTGAGCCCCCAAGTTCACCACCGCATAGTGGTCAACATATTAGCGATAGAGGAACCCCTCCATCAACACCTCCTGACATCCACCTCATTCATAACTTGGGTCTCTCTCACCCTAAGTCCACTCAATAGTCTGTGGTTGGTCCAAGTGTTTCTTTCATCCACATACCTACTGTCCAAGCCACTCCCCCCCCCCCCCACAAAACACTATGATCGCAGCATGGTATCCTCCCCTAGTGTTGCCACAGCATCTGGTTCCTTTACCCAATGACTATCAGTCTAAAATTCCCCATTTCACTGGAAAAGAATCTACCACGGCTCAACAACATGTAGATAGGATGGAATATGCTTTTGATTATATGGAAATAGAAGATGAGACCATTAAGAGGAGAATCTTTGCTCAAAGTTTAGGAGGAGAAGTAAAAAAGTGGTTTAAAGGTTTAACTCTTAATAGTATCAATGACATTCCCTCTTTACAGCAAGCTTTCATAAACAAATTGGAAATCAAAAGCAACCCTCTACAAATATTAGCAGAGTATAAAGGTCTTAAAATAAATCAGGGAGAGAGCATTCATAATTACTCCACCAGGTTTAACAATGTCTACAATGCTCTTCCACCCCACATGAAACCTCCCCAAGAATTGTCCTTAGTGAAATACCTGGAAGGTTTCGATGCTAATATGGCCTATCAACTAAGGGAGAGAGGCTATTCAACTATAGAAGACATGCAAAAGGGAGTTGTGAGTGTAGAAGAAAAATTAATTGAAGAAAGAGCTAGGATGAGGGCTGAAAAGAAGGTAACCTATAGGGAAGACACCACAACTTCTAAATCTAATTCCAAATATGATAATCTAGCCAAAACCATGAAGAGGATAGAAAGAATGATGGAGAAAATGGTTTTCCAAGCTAATAATCAGAATAGAAATCAGTCTCAAAACCATAACCAAAACTTTAGGAGAAAAACTCCTCCCAATAGACAAAGGGATTCTGACCAACAAATCATACCTCCATTCCAAGAAAATTTCCTTTATGAGGATGAGGGAATAATAGAAGAATTAGAGGGAACTATTGTAAACATGATGGAAGTGGATAACCAAGATCACACCTTTTTCACAGAAGACAACTAGACCTCATACACACATTGGGATGAAGAAGGGTTAGAATCTGAGGACTATAGGTCAGGATTTGAGAATGCCATCATGTAGGTCCGAGAACAATATGATCTCAGAAGAAAAAAGAACCCAGAAGCTCCCAAACCAAAAAATTCTAAAATCACTATTAAGAAAAGACCTGAAAAGACTCCTAAAGTGACTGCTGAAAGCAACAAAACAGCAGCTGAGAGTTATGGAAAAAACAAGGACAAAGACATCCAAACCATTGATAAATCAAGACTAGAAGCCAACAACACTAGAATTGCAGCTAATTCTCTTGAAAAAACAGTTTCAACCTATGTACATAACGAGAATCAGCAAGCTGATTTTGCTAATAAAATAGTGACCAACAAAGTAGATCTGAACCTCTCAAAGAGTTATTTTCCTTTCAATCTGGAGAGTGAAATTGCCAGAATCAAGGTTTCTATCCCTCTCACTGCATTGGTCATCCAAGATGTATATAAATGTCAAATTTTGAAAGCTTTAAACTTAGGAGAAAACAATGACTCTGTCAACTTAAATGATGATCAACTAGCTCTCTTGTTTGGCCCAAAAATTGAAGGGAAATTTCAGGAGGAGTAGTGCCACCTTTCTATGTCAGTCTAAATATCCATGACAAAATCCTACATAATGCTATGCATGACTCAAGGGATTCACAGAACCTCATGTCCAAAGTGATCATGGAAAAATTAGGCCTAGAGATAACCAGACCATATAAGGATTTATATTATTTTGACTCTAGCAGAGTGAAGTGTTTGGGCCTAATCAAATATATCTATGTAAATTTGACTCAAATCCTAGCCAAGTGCATGGTAATGGATAGCATAGTGGCTGATTTACCTCCCAAGTATGACATGTTTTTGTTAAGATCATGGGGTGCTAAGCTGTAAGGTACAATGCAAATGGACATGACATATGCCACTATCCTTGTTTTCATCCAGCTCAGAAGACTATATAGGGAAGCACACATGAAATTTATGGTAAGCGGCCCAGAGAAATGAGAAAATTCCCCTCTTTACTCTATCCATATAGACCTAGACTCTTTCATGCTTTAAAATGATGATTTTGCATGTGAGAAAGAGCTAGAGAATGAAAACTTGAACAACAAAGTAGAGGCCACAAATCCAAACATAATGGCAGCTCTAGATACAGAGGAAAACAAGGGAGAAAAATTTGAACAGTTTTCAGAATTAGGAAATTATAGCCAAGACTGTAGAGAGCAGATTACCCATCAACCTGTTGACCTCAAGAAAGAAGATGATAGTAAGGAGGAAACTAATAACAAATGTTCAAACAATCCCTTATGGAGCATGAGCTTTGATGGGTCTTGCACTAGGAAGAGTGCAGGAGATGGGGTATGGTTGCACAATACTAAAAACAATTATGCTAAGAGTCATTCCTTCAAACTAAACTTCAAATGAACAAACAACATGGTAGAATATGAAGCTCTCCTCTTAGGGCTGCATATGTTGAAAAAACTAGGACTTAAGAGGATAGTTGTTCATGGAGACTCGGAATTGGTCATCAAACAAATAAATGGAGAATACACTACCAAAAATCCTAGATTAAGATCATATAGGAATGATGCCATGGATCTGTTGAAAACATTTGTAGAATATGAGCTGGTGTTTGTCCCCAGAAGTCAAAATATACTTGCCAACGGTTTAGCTTGTACTGCTAGTTCATGTTAAAGACCACTTGGTGACAAAAAACTCATTGTTCAAACAAAATATAGACCAGCAGTACCAGATAATGAAAAATATTGGCAGGTTTTTGAAGGTGATAAATAGATAGAGGATTTCCTACTGTCCAGGAATGATTTTGAATTACCTGATTCAAATTCTAAGCTCAGTGAAGACAGTTTAGATAAAGAGCCCCCTGATGAAGAAAAACCATTCCCTATTTCAGAAATAAACATGTTGACCAAAGAGTTTGAGAATAAAAAAGGAGAGGGAGACATAGAGGTACTGTAGTCTAAAGACAAAGGAATACCCCGAGTACTAGCCCCTCTAGAATACCTCCTTGATTTGAATGATGTGGAAAAGAAACCAACAATAGAACCCATTGAATCTGATATTGAAGAATGTAATATAGGTAGCAAGGACCAGCCTAAGATGATTAAATTATCTAAAACCCTGACAGCTCATATCAAATAGAAATACATTGATTTAT